>LPNX010292601.1:122363-360794 GCA_001517045.1 Pseudotsuga menziesii | reverse complement strand
CAACCTGCGCGCAGGTTGTTGCCGAAAGGGCCAACACAGTGGGTCTTTTGTTGGTGCGACGTATAAAGCGTTAACCCGGGTCTGCCCATGTGCCCAACAATGCTGCCTCTTGTAATTGGAGCCATTTAGAAGCAGAAGTAATATAAGATAAGATAATTTTGTTAATGTCCAACGAATGACTACAAAAGTAGGTCAATGGGACTAAAAGAATACAGTCATTGTGAGTACAAGAGGAAATCAGATTAGAATCAATTGGCTGACAAGATCTGTCTCTCATATTCTTTGTGCTACATATATGGTCTTTGTACTATGTGAAAATTATCAAGGAGATGTGGGAGTCTCTACACTTGTAGTGATTAGGATCATAGATTTCATGATAGATACAACATTTGAAAATGAAACTGAATTTTAACTTATGTTCCTGGATACAGTCTATAAGTTGGATGCTTCCTTAGAAGTTTATTATCAGTTTCCATGTGTAGCTGATGGGAATAAAGTTATAAGCCTAAAGCTAGGCTGAAGGGACTCTCAGGCTTTAAGGTGATTGCAATATGTTATATCCTAGAGTACAAACAAGGCCTTCCTTGAAGTGGATGTAGATGCGGAATTAATGATAAGAGTTTTGGAGTTAGGGTTTCTCTTGGCTCAGTCCATGTGGCTTTTGAGTATGCTTTTTATATCTCAAGGAGATATGGGAGTCTCTACACTTGTAGTGATTAGGATCATAGATTTCATGATAGATACGGCATTTGAAGATGAAAGTGAGTTTTGACTTGGGTTTCTGGATACAGTCTATAAGTTGGATGCTTCCTTAGAAGTTTATTATCTGTTTCCATGTGTAGCTGATGGGAATTAAGTTATAAGCCTGAAGCTAGGCTAAAGGGACTCTCAGGATTTAAGGTAATTGCAATTTTTTATATCATAGAGTACAAACAAGGCCTTCCTTGAAGTGGATGTAGCTGTGGAAGTAATGATAAGAGTTCTAGAGTATGCTCGGTCCATATGGCCTTTGAGTATGCTTTTTATATCTCTATTTTGGTACTTCCTTTAAGATTTATGTTAGTGAGCTGGGGGTGTTGACGAAGAACTGAGGGGAGAGGCTTCAGAAATCTAGCTATTAATGATACCTTGGCAGAAAGTTGCATAAGAATTGGAGGGCCAAGTATGGATGTCTATTACAACTTGAGTTGAAGTTTTCCAAGCATCAAACCCCATGGAGTATCCATGGCATGGGAAGTCATTGAAATGGGGAGGGGGTAGACACTGTACTCAACCAAAATGATAGAGTGCAACCATGCAAGACTGTTTTCTTTTCTTGAATATGTTTTGAGAGCATGGTAATGACTCAATGAGTACCCTCTCAATGTGGTTGTGTCCTGTTTGCTGAAGGTATGGCCCTCAAATTATTCAATTGTAAAAGAGAGTTGTCACAAGTGTGAAAAACACAAATCTTACCTTTAGTATCTTGAAATTGAAGTTGGAAACATTGTATTACCAAGGTTGTTAATACTGGTTATCCTTGAGACAACATTGATTCTGTTGTCAGGATCAAGCTGAAAGATGGGCTGAAAGACAATGATGTCCACACATTTTTTCTTAATGGAACCCCGTAAAAAAGGCAACCACCTACAGCGCCCTGTGGGGTTTGAAATCCAATTTTTTAGTTCATTAATATGAAGTCCAAAGAGTGTGGGTGAGATTGGTCACCCTTGCTTGAATCTTGTGGTGGTGTTTTTGTAGTTTGTGTTGCTCATCTTGGTACCAACCCTGCAGATAATCTTGTTGTAAATAATCATGACCAAAGAGATCACAAGTCTGGGGATCTATTTTTATGCCAAACTGCATGCCAAATTTGTGTAATAACTTTAGGCAAACTGACCCTTGTTACAGTTGGAAATCCTCTCCATTTGGAATGGTTATTTCTAGTCTCACGGGGTGTCTCGAAAAGGTGAATGCTTCCATCTAATCAACAAATTTGCATAAAGTACAAGATGATCATGGGCATACAAAAGATCCACTCTTGTACTGCCCTTAAATAGTTCAAGACCTAAAATGAATTTGATTAAACTTGGTTGGTATCGGATTCTGTAGACAGTTGTAACAACAAAATAATAGAAAAAGGGTGAGCTGAATGTCCATCCTAACTAACCATAACACTGCAACGCAATTTAATCAGTGACAACCATTGGATTCAAGGAGCTAAAATAAAGCATAATTGGACCAAATCACATTTTAACCACGAAATTAATTATTTCATAGCGAATCACAGGTGAAATGCTACCATGGATCTCCTTTCTTACAGTGGACATGGTGGTTTGAGATCTGGAGGATGAAAAGAACTTAGTGGTCTACTGCTACAACACTTCCCACAAAAGATTATTGTCCAACCCATAAACTATTTCTCAAATTTGTATATAACTTTCTATTAGTTTTCTAACCCCAGGTCTGATCTATAATCTCAATAATATACCCTCAACAATTAAATATATTCACCATTAACTACTGAATATGATAATTGCAAATACACTGGAATATAACTTATATGCAGCGGAAACATAAACAGTAAACAACCACATTCAACCAGTCATTTTAACACAATATGTTTGGGCAATGCCCCTGGAAAAACCCCAAAGGGAAACCTATCCACGAGAGATATTTTATTATGCTCAGCCCACCGAAAAGAAATCTGGAAACAACAAATATAAATCTTTACCAGCCTAGAAAAATGTGCCAAAATGAGATGTACGACCTCCACGGAAATAAATTCTAGCCTCGAAATTCATGCCCAATAGTACCAAACAGTGCACAAGTAGTATGGCCCAGCAACAGTGAGAAACTCATTTAGTATGGCCCTTCTTCCTCTCACACATGTGGCTGTATAGAACAGACCATATGTTGTTGTACATACAATGATTTATTTGCCTTGATTTTCATGCCCAACTGCTGCTTCTGTGATTTCTATCCTTGCTCTTTCTTGGGATTAGTGCTTCTTCCACACCTTGCAATTTGTGCCTCGTCCCTTCTAGCTGTAGTCTTTTCCTCACTCTTCTTTTCTTCAGCTCTCACCTCTCTCATTCACTTGTGTGTGTCTAAACTCTCCTACTTCTCTTTTTATTAATTGTGAGAATGACTCTCTCTTCACTTTCCCAAGTTACTTTTTCTCTTCACCTCCCAAGTGACTCTTCACTTTCCATGGGTGAGATAAATTAAACTTTTGTGAAATGAAATCATTTTCACTGACACTTTAACAAAATACTCACATTCACTTTATAACATTAAAGTAAATGTCTAGGAGAGTCACCTAGGTCCTTTCTACATGCCTAGACACCAAGCAATGTAGAAGACCTTCCTCGATACAAATTTCAACACTTTCATCGCCTCCAACCAAGTCATCCTTACTGTTGGAAAAAGGAAATAAAACACCCTAAAGCTCAGAAGCTCTGCATGCAAATCACTTTGGATTAAATTGCTGTGTAGAGGATTTTTTCTGCTGTTTTAGAATGCTTTTAAGTTTTCTTGCTGTTCATTTGCTATAAAAAACATTGCATTCTATTCCCATCTAATCCTCCCTAATCTCTTAGTTGTTGTTTAATTGAACTTGAGTGACCGGCACTAGCACTAGCCTTTAGTTGGAGACTTGGGCTTATGTGCACCAACCTCCCATCCATCATTCTTCTACTGAGGTGGCTTATTTTGTTTTGACATAGCCAGGACAATGCAGGGAACCTATCATTCAGAGGCCTGTTTGGAGGGATTTGAGGCCAACTTTGACTGTGCACTTGGCACTCCCTTATGGACCTGGCAGCTATGTGTTTAGGTTGACCATGTTAAAGTTTTAGGGTTAGGAAAGTTTTTAACATAAGAAATAAACTTTAATGCATGAACATAAATATAAAACAAGTTCCAGAATAATACTGCTAAAATCAATTTAAATTTTAAACTGCAATAAAAATTAAACATAACTTTCATCTCTTTGAACTTTAACACTCCATTGATTCACCAAATGTCATGTACAATAACAAAATAATAAATAATGTACATGAGATAACATCACTAAATAATCATAACCATTATTTTGAATCAGCCTTATACTCAGATACTTTTAGGTTTGATCTTGTCGCTGAAGGGTCAAGTCAACTGGGTAAACAATTGACGTACCTTGAGAGAGAGGGTTAAAGCAAAAGTAAACAGACCTTAGATTCTTCAATCAAATTAGCAGCATAGTCATACTTAGTACAGTCATAATTATGTATCTAGTTATACATTTACAATCTAAAATTTCACTTATTCTCATCTTAATTTGTGTTGTAAGAGGTTGTGTGCTTGTAATCATCCAACAAGTCAATGGCCCTGGATAAGAAGCTATGCTTATGTATAATGATATTCACCATGGTTAAATGCAATAATTCTTGAGGTGGTTTTTCTAGGCATATCCAGTGAAGGATCTAACTCATGTATCCTTTAAACCCGTACGTACTTCTTGGAAGATTTAAGAAATATTCCCTAAGTTTATCTTTAGTTTGTTGCACTATTTAGTTTGTAGGCATCTTCTTTTAGTAACCATTCATGAGTTCTTCTCTTACCATCCCATTGCTGAACAAAATTACCTCATCAATGAATAACAAAATTTATGTAGCAACACACACATCCTCAATTGGATTCTACAACTATTTCTTAAACACATCCCTTATTTTGTGTCCATATCAATTTTAGGTTATTAGGTATGCATCAATGCATTATGTTGTTTTCTAAGACTCTTTTGCAGACCACTTTAATAGATTGTGTAACTGTTTATGATATTTTGTTTCCTGAGGAAGGTATATTTTTGTGCTTATTAGTGTGTTTGAAAAATTAAATTGGATTTTAAGCTTGAATGTCTTTGGATCTTATTGTCTTTTATTAGAATTACAAATGATCAAATCTATGTGTTAATATTTCTCCTCTTCCCGATTCTTAAAGGGTGCTAACTCAATGGAAGAGCGCCTGTTTTACAAGCAGAAGGTTGGTGGTTTGATTCCTCCATGCCCTAATGATATTGGAATGTATTTATAAAGGTAAAAAATGTAGTAGTGCAAGATGGATGCAATATTAGATGCAGCACTAAATGCAAAACAAGATGTAAAAGTGGATGTCACACCAAACACAAAAGTGGATGCAAAAGTTGACCTTATGTCAGATGCAAATATGTACACAAAAATGGATGTCACACAACGCAAAATTGGATGCAAAAAGAGACTCAACACTAGACACAATTAATGACTCAAAACTAGATGCAATACTAGGTCCAAAACTAAACGCAATAGTAGATGCAAAAGTGGACTCCTAACTAGATGTAAAATTGGACATTAAATTGAGCACAAAATATGGTGTATCGATGGAAATAAAACTAGGTGTAACACCAGATGCAAAAATGGAAGGAACACTTGGCGCAAACAAAAACTTAAAATGAGACACAATATTGGGTTAAAGATGGGACAAAACATTGGATGTAAAAATAGATGTAATATTGAATGCAAGATAGGATGCAACATTGGACACAAAACTAGATGCAATATTAGATACAAACATGGCTGCAAAACTAGGCGCAACACTGGGTGCAACATTGGGCTCAAACATAGATGCAAAAAAAGACATCAACCGGGATGCAACACTAGGTGCAAAATACGACGTAAAATGAGATGAAACATTAGACACAAACATGGATACAAAAAAAGACATAAAACAAGGTACAAAATTAGATGCAAATGGGGATGCAACATTATAAGTAAAATTGGATGCAAAACTAGACACAACATTGGGCCGAAAATTGGATGCAATCCTAGATGCAACGTTAGATGCAGAATTTGACACATAATTTTATGCAAAACATGGTGCAAGACTCGATGGAAAACTAGGAGCAAAACTGGATGCAAAACTGAGTGTGAAACTAGGTGCAAACAAGGATGTAACAAAGGACGCAAAAAAAGACGCAATAGAAGTTGCAAAATTGGGCGGAAATAAAGGCATAACAAAAGATGCAAAAAATTGGGCGCAAAAATGGACGCAAAAATGGATGTTAAAAAGGATGGAAAAAAAGATGCAATAGATGGCATTTTACAAAAATGTACAATAGCACCAGGTTTAGCGCTAGATTGTTCACCACAATTGGGAAAAAAATACACTAAAATCCGGCGCTAAATTCGACGCTAAATCCAGTTTTTGGTGTAGTGTCTCCCTCGCCATTTTAGGGCAGGTGCACAGCCATCTTTTGATTGTGGTTAGGTTTTCATGGGATGTCGGGGGAGATATTCTCTGTTGCAGGTTCAGAGGCTAGCAGTCTATTTTTTTCCAGGAGTTTCCTGCCATTGGTATTGATATCTATAGATTTAATGGCGTAGTGGAAACCTAGGGTTTTCCCAGGGGAAGTTTTGCTTGTAGACTGGGATCCGATATAGCTTTGAAAGCTTCATGGGTTTGTTAGTCCATTCACATATAGGAAGCACATTTGGTTTGGTTAGAAACAAAAGCGGTTCAACATACATTATGACGAGTTGGTAATATTTTGGTTAATATTGTTGTTTTCAGTATATAGTCTACTATTTATATATGAATGGACTAAATCTAATTTGTATACACAGGCACATCATTAGCACAACAACATGCCTCAAAAGTAGAAAAAGAAGGCCCAAGCAACCAAGGAAGAACCAGAGGTTGAAATAATAACCCGAGTCGAGGTTATTTATGAAGACACCAAAGCCATCACTGGTATCGACCTTGAATACAAATGGGGAGATATATACCACATGATCTCGAATCAGAGTGTCCCAGAGGCTGGATTGGAGGATTTTCTTACTTATGCCAATATCGAAAGATCAGCCATCATGAAGGTGGCTACCCAACCTGAGCTTTTCCCTTGTTTACAGGTGATAGGATGGATTCTGCCTGGGGCAGATGTGACCAGGGTGATATTGGCTAACACTGAAGGGCAAGGTTATGTTTCCTATAGCACAGCCTATGTAGCCATGGCTTATAAGTTGGTGACATCACAGAGCTATTTGACTAAAGGATGGTTGAAAGACCTCAATCTAGATGTGGTAGAAACAGTCAAAAGGATGATGATTCCAAGTAAGAACTTTCGTACGAGACCTTTAGGGGAGTATGAAACAAAAATCCTCCATACTCCATATAGGTCGATATCCCTGATGTTAAACATGTTTTTTGGGAGGGCCAATGGGAAGAACTTCAAAATAGGTTGGGTACCAGTGATATTTTTTGTAGCCACTCAAGGTACCATCTTCAATTGGGAAAACATAGTGTCCAACAACTTGTCATCTTGCATAAGTGCAGCACTAGGAGGAGTCTCCTATAAGAAAACTAAATTTTCTAGGAGTTCAATCTTGATTGATTGTATTTTATGTACACAGACAGTCCCAACATTGAAATTCCAATGGGATAAAGACCGGTCCCCTATATATGTTTCCTATCAATTGTTGTGGGCTCACAAGTATTACAGTCACTACAAGAATATTTGTGAAGACTTTATCATGCCATTGTACACATTGATTTTCTTGGTTGAATGTAATTGCATGTTCGAGGAGGCTTTAAAGGTTGTTCAAGATAACGAGCACTATTACTTGATTGAGGAGAGTTTATATTTAAGAATGTTTGGTGGGTCGAGGGCTCCTTCCCTTCTTCCTAAGCATGCTACATATTTTGTCATTCATAAGGAGGTGGTTAGATAGCTATATATTGATGGAGTTGGCAACTTCCTATTTGAGCAAAATAAAGTCGTTTATCCTCCAGCCCATTTTATATAGGGAGTTATAAGTTTTCAAAAGTAAAGATTGTAGAAGAATTTATGAAGGAGCTAGAGTATTTTCACGTTGGTGAAATAATTTTCGATAGAAATGACTCTGAGAAGAAGGTAGTTGATTGTTGTGCCACAATAGGAGTGCATTTTGAGTATGCATATTTTTGGGATAAAGATGAAGAAGTTTTTTGTAATGCTTGGAACATGACATCTTTGAGCAGGAGGTTTGTGTAGCAGGGTTTTCTCCTTGCTACAGGGGCAAGAATGGCTCCCTTCCATCTATAGGATGGAAGGGTAGATTCCTGCATGTGGAAAATGCATAAACAAAAAGCAGAACAGAAAGAGAAATCAAATAGAAAGAAATGGCAGTGAGCCCCTCTGCAAACAGGGTTAGGGCTTAGCTCTGAGAACCTACAAACAACTATTAAGCTACAATAAACCTGCAAAACATGTTAGAGATCAAACTTGCAAACAAATAATGGTTAGAAAACAACTAAACTAACAAAGCAAACACATAAACAAAACTAGATTATACCTCTCCTTTGGAGAAATGGGCCACCATGCACTGGCTGGAAGAAGCACCTCCCTATCTCACTCAGCAATGGAGGAGTTATGGCTCAATGGGAAAGATGAGTGGAAAAGAGGGGGATGTGGGTGGCTTGAGAGGCAAAGAGTCTCAAGGAATCCATGGGCAGCATAACAGTATGCAAGAGAGGTGCTCTTTGATAGTGACCCCCCACCCTCCTTTTATAGTTTTTTTGGGGTTTTTAGGGTTTTAAGCCCTTGGTATGGGCTTTATCCCCTTTTTTGGGCTTTTAGCCCCTTTCACCCTAAATTTAGCTCCTTTTATGGTTTTAGGCTCCTTTCAGGGGGTTTTAGCCCCTTTTTGGAGGTTTTAGCCCCTAGGAGAGTTATTTAGGCTCCTTTTGTAGTTTTTAAGCCCTTTTCTTCATTCTTAAGCCTTTTTGAGGGTGTGGGGGTCTAATGGGGTGTTATGAGGGTCATGAATGGGTGTCCTTGGGTGGGGTAGGCCATGTAGAGATGAGTGAGGGATTTTTTGGGTTAACAACTTTCCCCCTAATGTGTGAGGATAGGAGCTCATTGTATGGCCGACGGACATCATAGGATTTGATGCATAGAGGTGGTGCTTCTAGGGCTGGGGCATGGTGGCTTTTGGTTTTTGTATTAATATGGTTCCCATCAGTGGGTGAGATACAAATAATGTGTGACATGTATATGGATGAGGCGGGAATCGCCATGCTCATAACAATGTCAAAAGAGTAATTTGATCTATGCTCTAAAATACAAGAGCCGATCATTTACAACTGATGATACAATAATGGTTCCCTCAATGTGAGGATGAATACAATACTGATCTGGTACATTGGACCCATGGAATTCTCATGGAATGCTATATCTTCATGACTGACAGTATGTTGGATCTAGAATGGTACATAGCTGTATGGACTCATTGATTGAAAGTCAGAGTCTCTGTGGTACAAGTATGTTGCATCAATCATAAAGCTATATCGAAGCACTGTTGGGGCTTCTAAACACTATCTCCAACACAACCCAGAAATCGCAAGGGACATAACCTATTTAGGTCCTTCGAGTAGACTCATCA
Source organism: Pseudotsuga menziesii (assembly GCA_001517045.1). Lineage (NCBI taxonomy): Eukaryota > Viridiplantae > Streptophyta > Pinopsida > Pinales > Pinaceae > Pseudotsuga > Pseudotsuga menziesii. The sequence goes on along the minus strand of LPNX010292601.1, from coordinate 351,381 downwards.
ATGTGCTAGATTCAGGTGACATCCGGGGTCTTCGACCAAGTATTGCATGGGCCCAACCCTGTACGAATCTCAATGGTGCGATGATGTAGTTGGAGTCGAGCATGTGAGAAACAACCATCCCAAGAGGCACTAAGGACTCCTCTCAAATGGTCCAAGGAACTCATCAATGAGGTTAATGAAACCAAGATATAGGAACCTCTAGGTCTATCCTCTGGAATATGTGTGTTTTCATCAACAAAGGGAGATCTGTCCCTAGTTAAGGAAATGGTGTTTCCTTGACCAGAAGTGCGAGGGAGATAATCAAAAGGTGTGAGACAATCTATGGACTAACCCACTGAACGGGGGGGGAGCGGGAGGGAAAGAATTGAACAGGGGTAGGGGGAGTGTGGTAGATTCAAACTTCCTTTGTTCAGAGTATGACAGTAGGACGGAACAGGCAGCAAATGAAACTTGACTCATGGAATGGGATCATAGCTGTAATACCAAGGATGTCACTACAGATGGGAAATACTTGAAGGAGGTAGACACTTTTGATATTGATGGGATCCAAGGAAGACACATTGCAAATTAAACTGAACAAAGGAAACCCAATGTGGGGATGCTACCGAACTATTTTTTGTGGGGTGGTGTCTAGGGACACCATTGTGGTACGATATCGTGGATTTTTTACAAGCTCGAGAAGGTAAATGCTTGATGGTTCTTTCAAATTTAGAGAGTATGAAAGCATGAAGAAGAATCCAATGGGGGCTCTTTTTCGCTGGTAGTCTCTTGTGCCCAAAAAAGGATAAAATTGTACATAGGAGAGCTAACCCATCCTATGGGGGATAGGAGAATTCTTTACCATTGGTAGTCCAATCAGGCCAAAAAAGGTTAAACCTATATTGAGTGGATGGTTAGTTAGATACTTTTACAAGCATGAATGAAACCAAGTTTGCTTGGCAATCTTGTCTTGATGACAAGGCTGGAAAAGAGCTTAACGACAACCTATAGTGAGATTTTTCGTAAGGTGTGGCCCCTCTACCTAAGAATGCATAAAAGTATGCAGAGGGGAACGGTCTTGGGTTGAGTGTGCCAAGGAGGTCCTTTTCAATTGATGGTCTACATGGTCCACAAAACGAGGTAAATGAGACGATGTAGATGCCCTTTCCTATACTTTAGCGAGTGGGAAAGGAAGCAGCTGTGCTTGGCTATCTTTTCACTGTTTTAAGGAGTTAGAAAAGAGCTTAAACGAAACTCCAGTACGGTCAACCAATTGTGGTGGTAGAGGTGGTGGCCCATGTCGAGACGGTGGACAGCGGTCCAAAGGTCATCCACGTAGTATGGATGGAGCAGAGGGCTCTCAAACATACCAATACATGCGTGGGATAGATCATGGAAGAGGCTCACGAGTCGGTGCGGTAGAGTCACACAAACCGAGGTGGCTCTTGGACAGAGGCCAGGAGAGCGTGTGTGAGTTGCGGTGAACGAAATTGACTACATGTGATGTGAGTGCAAGTCCGGTGGCACTTCTATGCCAAATATATGTAAGAAAAATAAATTGTTTTGTGGACAATGGTCTAGAGATCCGCGTAAGGTGCAGTGGATGGAAAAGACAACTATGTGTTAAAATACAAAACAAAACTAAAAAATGGTAACCCTTAATGGGCGGTGGCCTAAAAACCCGCATGAGTAGTAGTAGGAAAGAGTGATACACGTACAAGTCCATAGACACTTGAATCACCATGCTGTTGCTCATAAATCGAGGTAGCTTCTGGGAAGAGGTCCCAAAATTTGTTTGTTAAACATGAGACGATGGTCTCATAAGGAGATGGAAATTTGAGCCTAGAGGTGTCAGACATGTCTCGAACTAGTTCCGGGTGACTTTGGATTAGCAGCGAATGGTGCTACCCTTGATTTGTGCTGAAAACATTAAAAAAACAAGAAAAGAAAATGAAGCGACTCATTGGTGATGTTAAGCATACAATCTCTTAAGGTAGATCCCGTTGCGGGGGTTCTCCAAGAGTTGTACATCAGAGTCAATAAGGGTATATGCCCCTTTTTCGAGATGAAGGTCATTGGTAAGGCAGGGTGATGGAATCTGGTCTTTTATTTGAAGAACTGATTCCACACTATGGTTTAAAGGGAATGGGGTAAAACCAAAGGCGGTCTTACATATATCTCTGTCATCACATAAGTGGTGTTGGGATAGATCAAGTGGATCTTCCATATCCGACGAGACAGAAGGGGAACTAGTGCTAGAGATCATGTAAATGGTATTGGTTGTGGTTTTTGTGGCCTTGCCCCCAGTCTCTGTTGGAGGAAGAGGGACAACCCTGGAGATAGGAGGAGTCTTTGATGGAGCCAGAGGTAGGTGCAACATCATCTCAATTGGCTGGACATGAGTCAACACATCCTAGGGCCTCAGAGGTAGGGTAGGTGGTTCAAGGTACCACACAGGGTCTCCCAGTGAAATCTTGTAGATTACGGGTTGCCAAGACAGACTTACTCATGATCTCGGATGGTAGGAAAAGGAAAGGGAAAAGTAAAAGGAAAAGGAAAAGGATCGTGTTGATCGGGAATGAACCCCAATGTTTCCTTGGTAACTGAGGTTGAGGTTGCGACTGAGGTTGCGGCTGTGGTTGGGGAAACAACGGAAGAGACAGGTCTGATGGACCATTAGTGATGGTGGAGACAAGAGGGTCTATAGAACTGGACATAATGTAAATGGACATGGTGTCTGAAGAAGGAGGTAGGGGTGAACTTCTTCAATCAGAGTGATCTCAAATTCAAGGGAATGTTGTCAAAAGTTTGCTAGAGCCATTCGGAACTTGGAAAAGTCTTGGTAGTGGTGATAATAGTGTCCATACAATCCACAAAGGGTGCATGGATGGTTTGTTCTCAATGACTTGCTTTTTACTATTGGCGCGCTTGGAAGTTCAACCACATGGAGGTTTTTAGTTGTATCAATGGCATCCAAATGCGCACAAATCATTGGAATCTCGGGGCAGTTCTGAGTTGGATGGCCTTGTTGAGCCCAGGTAACTCTGTACTATTTGTATGTGGGGATATGCTTGTGGTTGCGGCTGCACAAAATGTTGCTGTTGCGGACGATTTTGAGGCTGTCGTTGGTCTTGTGGCTGCGGACGATGTTGTGGTTGTGGTTGGGGCTATGGCTGCGCTTGTTGTTTGGGTGCAGTGGTGCCGGGTAATACCATGCACAAGTCAACAGTCTCTTTTTGTGTCGGTGGCAGTGACACTAAGGGGAAATGAGCCATCATGGTGGTATTTGAAAACAACCCAGGGCCCACATTCAACAATGGGGAGGCTGGTGTGTTGTCAACCATGGTGTTGATTGCAGGGACGACATTGGCATGTGTGGTCATCCCTTGTGGCTCAATGGTGGTAATGGTAGGGATAACTTTGGAAGGTGCTATTAACCCTTGCGGATCATGATAAGTGAGTTGATCAACCATCACAATCTTCCCTTCATGAGGGAACACCATGAGACAGAAGATAGTTGATGCGACCAACCTCATGGCGCACATATAACTTCTTTCGAGGAGAAGGTTATAGTCTAGTTGAACATTGATGAACTCTATGTCGATCTACACTGTCTTCCGTGCTAATGTGATGGGGCCATGGGGGAGGATTCCTTGGGATTTAGTGGGATGACCATCATAAGCCCGCAGAATTGTGGAGGATGGTTGCAGAATTGGGGATCCACGTTTCTGCCAAACCAGGGTTGACATAATGCACATGGATTCCCCCTCATCCACTATGCACTGGTGCACAACTAAATTCTGGATAGACACCAGGATTTGGAAGGGGATGGTGGATGGAATGCACTGTTATCCATTATCCATGTCGAATGTGATCAACTTGGAGTCAGAGGGGTCTATGGCCCCAAGGCCGACTAGTAACGCTTTCCGCTATGTTGGGAATGTTTTGAGTACCTCCAGAGCGGACATGGCTGTTGGTGTTTGGGACAAATCATCAAAAATGCTATAGCCGACAGCAGCTCTAGCTGTGGCATTTTTTGCCACTTAGCGTATAGGGGGGTGAGGGAAAGGGGGTAACTGAAGAGGTGCATTGACCTATTTGGACGTAGATGCTACTGATGTGTCAGCGGGTTTGGTGGTGGTACCGTACTGATTCCGTCTAGTTTGTAGGTTAACCTCTTTATTTGTCATGTCTAGCAGGTGGTGGACACCTATTTCTGCCATGGGAAGTGCCCTTGGAGTGTTGGGATTGGCCTGAGGAGGGGGTGCGGTTGCCACCAATCCTTGGCCTGGTAGTGGGTTTTGAAGCACCATGGGGGGAGGTCCTTGTGGTGCTGGTTTGGGTTGGGATTGGTTCATGGCATTGGCGGCCTGTTGGGCCTTGTTTTGAATGTCCTGCTTAGTGCGACCCATGAGGGGACAATCAAATGTGTAGTACCCATAGACCTCACAGAGTGTGCATGGTTGCGCAACGGGGCATTGCATCTAGGTGCATTTGGTCATGGGGGGTTTTGGGCGGGTCGATTTACTGCAGGATTATTGGGAGGGTTTGGTTGTTGACCACCTCCCTACGGTTGGTTATTGGCTTGGTTTTGGGGCCGATTATTTCTAGCTTGCCCTTGTTGCTTGTTGGGGGAAAGCTGGTTGGGACGGTTTTGTTGTGAAAATACCTGTCCCAATGGAGCGGGATGAGTAAGGGCGGGGGCTTGAACTACTTGTACTGGTGGTGCATAATAAATTTGGGTGGGATGCAGTGCCACAAATGTGGGAATTTTCCCTGCGTACTGCTGTGTTGGACATGCCATGGTCTGATCCTGCTGCGGTGGCACAGGTTGTGCATAGGAAGTTGTTTCTCCAGACTGGGACATCATTCTAGCATAGTCTGGAGTTTGATTTTGGTAAGAAACAATAGCAGTGTTGCTTGGTTGTGGTGGAACTACAGGTGGTGTAGGACGGTGCTGTGGCTATTGGGAGACCGAGCCTATGATGTCGTTTGCAGCATGAGATGCCCCCGGTGCATCTTGGTAGGAGGTACCTGGATGGGGAGCATCTAGAATGATGGTGTACAGATATCTAGACTGACCGTAGATCAGGTAAAATTGTTGGGATTTTAGTATGTCCTCCTCTTCGGATTAGAGACATTCGGATGCATCATCTTTTGCTATGGGTGGGAGTAAGGTCTTGAGGAACCAATCCAAGGAGATCCTGTCATCAAGTTGGATTTTACACAAGCTGCGACATCACCACCACTCATGGATGTGGTTAGTTATATGTGTCATAGTGCTCTGGCGATAGGATAACATGATCTTCACCCCTTCGTCATATCTGACAGGGAATTGGAAATAATGTAGGAACATGAAAGCTAGGGAGTTGAAATCTGGGTACTTGGACTGCGGTAACTCAATGTACCATTTGGCTACAACACCTGTAAGGGTGTGCTAGAATAGCCTCAGCCTGATGGAATCATCTACGATGTTGTTAGACAAGCACCATAGATGGAATGTCATAATGTGGTTTTGGGGACATTCCCCTGCATTGCCTTCAAACTTGGGAATGTCTGATGGTAGCTTGGTTGGCATGGGAGGCCAAAAATCTTGATAGCGAATGGGGTCATTTGTTAATTGAGCCAGATCAGGAAAGTTAATATGAGCCATGAAAGGTGGATTTGACCCCAGGTTGATATGATATGGGGGAGGGATGGTGTTGGGGTTTGCAAGTGCATAATGTACCTGCATAGTTGGGGGTGCTGGTGGTGTTATTGTATATAAGCCAATTCCCCTAAGTGTGATGTGAGGGATAGTGTGAATGGAAGGGCCACTACCCCCATGTGTGATAGGAGGGGCAATGTATGTGGAAGGGGCACTGATCCCCTGTGTGATAGAAGGGGCAGTGTATGTGGAAGGTTCACTACCCACAAGTGTTGCAGGTGCGAAATCCTAAGTGGTTACTATGGGTGGTGGCACTTGACTGATGACAGTTTGCATGACCGTACTGGGGCCACTTGTACAGTTGTTGGTGATAATTTGTGGTGTGGACATGGGTCCACTAGCTATGGCTATGCCGAAAAATGGATCCAAATTTGCACTAGCCATGGGGCTTGATGGTGCAGTATGGAGGTCTGTTTCAGACTGATATGGGTCTGAATCTGAATCAGAGGTTGTGTGGCCTTTTGATGGTGTGAGAGGTCATCAAGAATGGTCTCGACGGTGTCATTTCAATGACACAAATTGTGGTTGTTCACCTCTTAGGCATGAGGAAGAGCGTGGGGGATCAATTGTGTTGTAATTTTATCAAACTGGTGGGAATGATTTTTTGGACCTCAGTTTCAATGGCTTCCTATTGGCTATAGGTGGTCACTCGACCACCAAGACTGCTAGAATATAGCAATTGGCTTTTTCCTCATGGTCGTTCTACTCAATTGGTGGGTGTCGTTGCCCGTTTCACTTGGCAATTCCTCTCAATGGCCAGATACTTTGGGGTTCCCATGGTACTCCTCACAATGAGTTTCTGGGATGAGCCTAAGTACTTCCCACAGTTAAGGCAGTCAGGGACTTATGTCCTCAAAGACTGTATATTTTTTGAACTTAGTGTAAATTGATAAATTTTAAGGGCTCTCTCAGCGTCATGAACTGAGTTGGGTTGATTACATGGTATGGTGTATATGTTTTGTTATTTTTCTGTTATTAGGTGGCTACAAGTGGTTTATGAATATGTCGTAGAGTTCATATCATTGTGTGTACAAGCAGTAAATAAACATAAATTTGTAAACATATACAATTTTTACCCTGAATGTGACAGCCTAACTAGGTGACTACCTTACACCTATATTCTTCGTTGACCAAGAGAAGGTGCTGGGCTCTCAACACAATGGGACTAAGTCCATCCATAGATCCACAGATCACCTCCCGGATGCAAGGTTGGTCAATAAGGAGGACGCTTAGCGCTGTGAGAAGCCCTCCTTCTCTACCCCCTCTACCTTCCAGGTCATCTATTTTCAATGGTTTAGAACAATATTCAATGAAAGGCCTATGACTATATGAGTTGTGCCATTTGTCGTATCCCAGAATACCACAGAAGGTGATGACTAGGTAGAGGAGGAAGGGTAAGCAAGAATATTAATTTTATGTCAATTTTAGTTAAGCTACATTCATTAAGCCATTAAAAATTGTTTTGAATTTACACTTTGTTTGTACATGAAATTGCAGTAAATTAAAACAGAAATAGAACTACTGTGCTGGATAGAGGCGGCTGAGCTGCACTGATAGTCCCTAATAAACTAAAAATTAACTACTGATTGACAAACTGCACGTTTCGAGTCAAATTTGACGAGGGGGTCACAAAATTTCTCCAAAAACAGGTGAGGGGGTCGCACAGATTTCACAGACAGAAGCAGTCTGCCTTTCTGAGTGAAGTGGCACCTTTCGAGGGAAAAAGGGTGACCTGGTTGTGCCTATGAGGCCTAAAAGAGTGACCACATCCCCTGTTCAGGCCCGATAAGTGCGACCTACCCTAGATTTGGGGTTTTTTTTATCCTAAGTCAGATCTGACTGACAATAACCTATACTATGGCCAAACAAACTCAGATTTGCCTTGCAAAGGCTTTGGCAACAATAAAAACTGAATTTAAACAATATTTAACCTAGATATGAGAATAAATTTAAAAACTAAGGCATAAACTGAAAAAACTTGAAATTTCAAAAAACGGAACCAGGGATCCTGTGGGATTGGCCTGGTATGGTCGCCAATTCCGTAGCAGGGATTTTTCCTTGCTACAGGGGTAGGAATGGCTCCCTTCCATCTATAGGACAAAAGGGTAGGTTACTGTGTGTGGAAAATGCATAAAGGAAAAGCAGAACAGAAAGAGAATGCAAATAGAAAGCATTGGTAGTGATCCCCTCTGCAAACAGGGTTAGGGCTCAACTTCGAGAACCTGCAAACAACTATTAAGCTACAATAAACCTGCAAAACATGTTAGATATCAAACCTGTAAACAAATAATGGTCAGAAAACAACTAAACTAACAAAGCAAACACAAAAAAAACTAGATTATACCTCTCCTTTGGTGAAATGGGCCACCATGCCCCAACTGGAAGAAGCACCCCCCTATCTCACTCAGCAATGGAGGAGCTATGGCTCAATGGGAAATATGAGTGGAAGAGAGGGGGATGTGGGTGGATTGAGAGGCAAAGAGTCTCAAGGAATCCATGGGTAGCATAACAGTATGCAAGAAAGGTGTTCTTTGAGAGTGAACCCCCACCCTCCTTTTATAGCTTTTTTGGGGTTTTTAGGGTTTTAAACCCTTGGTCCGGGCTTTAGCCCCTTTTTTGGGATTTTATCCCCTTCCACCCTAACTTTATCTCCTTTTAGGGTTTTAGGCTCCTTTCAGAGGTTTTAGCCCCTTTTTGGAGGTTTTAGCCCCTAAGAGAGTTATTTAGGCTCCTTTTTGGGGTTTTTAATTCCTTTTCTTCATTCTTAAGCCTTTTTGACGATGTGGGGGTCTAATGGGGTGTTACAAGGGTTGTGAATGGGTGTCCTTGGGTGGTGTAGGCTATGTAGAGCTGAGTGAGGGATTTTTTGGGTTAACAGTTTGAACAAAAGATAACTACTATTGGGAGAAAGGGAAAAGATGTTGAGCAACTAAAGAAACAAGAAGAAGAGGCTGCAAAGAAAGGGCAAGAAGAGGCACATAGATTAGCTCAAGAAGCAGAACAGTGGTGGAGAGCAGAAGAAGAAGAATAAGAAAGAAAAACAACAGAAGAAGAGAAGAAGAAGAAATCCAGAGAAAGAAGAAAGAAAGTGAGAGATTAAGATTATAAGCTGCTGATAAAGAAAAGGAGCAAGAAGAAAAAACAGATGAGGAATTAGGAAAAAAGGCACAAGAGGGACAATACTATGATGATCAAGAGAAGACTCAATCTTATGCTGATCCAGTAGAACCCTCTGTTCCATCTAGTAGCATATCTAGAGGAAATCTAGTTTTCGCATCAAGAATTGAATTGATTCCTTTTACTCCCACAGAAGAAGATGAAGTTCCTGATCTAAATACTATTTTATATGACAAAGACAAATGGAGGATTGTTAAGCGAATAGATAAGAAGGTGAACACTAGAGGAAATATGGGAGTTATGGTGACCGAAAAGGAAGTGGTTCACGGTACCGAAAAAAGATCTGAGATTAATGGCAAGGGCTGGTGTAGCCACAACCCTATCTACTGAATATAATGTGGAAAAAATAATGATGGTTTTAGAACAATCCGAGAAGAAGGTTACGTATTTGAAAGAGACCTTGAAAAAGGAAAGAAATGAAAGTCAAAATTTAAAGAGAAAGTATGAAGACATGATTAGTGAGGTTGAGGAATCCAAATTAGAGTGCCCATCCTTACAATCAAAAAAAGATGCTTTGGTATTATCAGCAAGCAATATAAAAAGAGATTTGAAGGCTACCTTAGCAAAGTGCGAAAAACTTAAACAAGGACATAAGCTCTTGGAAGCAGAAAGAGATAGTCTGAAATCATCAATTGAAGAATTGACTAAAGAGAAAGGAAGTCTAGAGAATAAAGTGGCAGGACTGGAAACACAAAAGACTACTGCTTAGGTGAAAGCTAAGATTTATGAGACTCGGGTAGTAGCATTGGAAAACCAAAAAGTTTCACTGGAAGTTTTATTACAAGCAGCCATGGAGCATAAAACCAATATTGATCCATTGAAGAACCATGCTCTCTCACTTAGAAATAAAATTCATTAGATGCAGCATCAGATGGAAGAGGAGATGTTGTAGGTTTAGCAGGTAGAAATAAGGCTGGAATAAATTGTAAGTACATGTTCATACTTTTTAGACAGGACACAGGATATGCTGGAGGTTCTACAAGGATGCATGACTTGGTTAGAAAAAACCAAGGAACCTCCACCTGACACACCCATTAAGGATCTAGAGGCAGTAATGCTAGAGTATGAGCTAATTGGATTTGGTAGTAAAGTACCAGAGGAATTGGTAAAGGCGGTTCAAAGGACAAAAGGTGTTTGTGAAAAATTCTACAGAAAAGTTCTCATAACTTACAATCATTGTCAGACATCTGCTAAGAGAATGTTAGAATAATTTCCTGATCATGGATGGTTTTTGAAACAATTGCAGGAAAGATGTCAAGAGGATGAATAAGGTATTCAACTGGTTAAAGGATTGTATGAGAAGGTGTTGAAAACTGCAATAGCACAGGCAGTAGTTAGCAGTCATTTATTGAAAGATCAACTCCGCCTGATTCTAGCTAGAGTGGTGAATATAAAGTCTCAAGTTGCTAAACATGAGATCACCATCATATTTCTAGAGCCTTCTGGTTTCAAAACTATAGCAACAGATGCAAGTGTGTGGATGAAATTTATAAATGATCAAGCTAGGCCATCTTAGTTGGTTTATTTCAAATAATTGATCAATTATGTAATATTTTGTATTTATCTTTTTCTAAGTATATACACTAGAGGACAAATTTTTTGTTAAGGAAGGGTCGAGGGAAGCCCAAAGGGCAAAGAGGGCAGCTCAAGAGTTTTGTTGTTTGTATAAATATAGGTGAATTAGATGTAAGAGAGGACCTTTTTTCAGGCTATATTTTCTAAATGCTATTGTAATGAGAACTACTTCCTCTTATAATAAAAAATATATTTTTTTCTGTTGAAGAAGGCACTGTGGAGTCTCAAATGCTTGCCATAGACTAGTTGAATGTGAACTATTTCTGTTTCAGCTTGTGCTATGAACTACGAGATCGTTCTAACTTACGAATCATTTCATGTTACAAATTTTTTCTTGTTTATTTCTATGAAACTTCCACAACATATTTGAGTAATGAATGTTTTAATTGACAATGAGCTATCTCTTTGTCTATCTTTCTAATTATATCCATGTATTCTGAAATATAACAGCTATATGTAATATTCTAAATGCATGTTTTATAGTACATTACTCATCATTAATTACATTATTGGTCCCTAGGGATAGGTTAGACAGAATTAGTTAGCATTAGTATAGTTTCTTCTTTGTTTATGATTTAGAAGCGAAAGAGGTATGATGAGAGGTAAGAACCTGTGCATCACATTGTGAAAATATTCATTATCTCTATTGATTGCACTTAATTAGGCACTTGAGTATCATACATAAACATAAAAACTAAAAATTACACTTAAATGGTGGATCAAGCTGCAACCAGTAAAACAAGCTTTAACCGTTATTTGACCTACTGTAGCTGGACTGTAAACCGGACGGATTCCCCATACCAAACAATAACAAGCTAATTGGGAATTCTTATTGGGGAGAATCCCTACTGCTATTTCCTGGGATTTTCTAGGCCCCAACAGTTTTTGGCACTAGAAAGAGGGCCGCCAGTGCATGGCTGGCTGAGGAAATTTGTTTTCTCAAGAATTCTCCACCGGTGACAGTTTCGATACCAGTATCCCTGAAAGACCTACTCCTGAAGAAAAGGGCATAGGGTATCTCTATCCTATTGATAATGAAGTAGTTGAGGATTTAAGGAGAATTACTAGGGTGTATGCAAAGAAGATTGGAGGGTTTGGAGGGTTACCCATTATTCCTGCTTTACCTAGAAGAGAGTTTTGTAAGAAGGACCATCCTCAATTAGAATATTTAGTGTTGGTGGAAGACCTTGAAGAACTGGTAGAAACAACCTTGCAAGAAGTTGTCCAAACTCTAAATCAATTGGGACCAGATTCCCCTCAGAGTTCTCCTTTTTGAACCCCTATCCAGTTTCCTCCCCAATCTCCACTCAGAATCATGGCCAATGTGAATGCAAATTAGCCACCTCCACCACCTGCTTGGAGGGATAGATCTCCTTTAAACCTAACCCCTCCATTGCATGCTATGCCTCAGAATTTTGACAAGGCATTACTGAAATTTGAACCAAATGAAGGAATTCTTATGGATGATCATTTGCATAGTTTTTATCTGGATTTAGAAGGTTTACAAGCAACAGAACATGAAGATGTAGTCTGCAGATTGTTCCCACATACTCTTAAGGGAAAAGCAGCCTCATGGTACTTTTCCATATAGGCAAATTCAGTTACAATTTGGAATACTTTTGAGAGACTGTTCAGAAACAAATACGAAATCCAGAAAACTCACGTTGCTTTAATGAAAGGATTAATTTCCCTAAAGAAAGAAAAGAAATAAAATGTACATAATTTCACTTAGAGGTTTGTTTCCTACCTAAATAACTTTGATGCAACTAGCAAACCGTCTGAGCACACCCTAATTGAGTATTACACCTCAGCTCTTGGGTCTGATTCAGCCATGTTTGTCAAAAGATCGGCTAGGCCCACTTTAGTAGATACTTATGAAGAAGCTGAGAAGGTGGAGGAAGAAACGGATAGTATAGACCATTATCCTATGCAACCAAAAGAAAAAACTTATGGAAATATAAAGCCTCTATTATTAACTAAACCTAAGGATGAGTGGTCACAAGAGTTAGATGGGGTGGTGAAAATGATGCAGAATTTGTCAAACAGAGTAATTGATTTGGAAAAAGAGAAGGAGGCCCATAAAAAATACAAGCCTTATTATAGAAAGAGAGATTATAATAGTCAACCCAAGCCTCCTTCACATAGTCCATCAGCCATGAATTTGACAAATGTGGGAATGGACAATTTCTGTACATTCCATCAACAGCCTCACTCTAAAAAAAACTTCCCACAGTGGATAAATTCTATGACCTTAGTGATGAACCAGTTATTTGATACTAAGTTAATAGAAATTGTGGATGAGAAAGAGAACGGTCATGAAATAACAAAAACCCAAGAAGAGGACACTTTGGTTTTATGGGATTGTGTTTCTATGTTCAATGTAGAGGATGAAGATCTCACTGAGGAATAAGAAATACCGGAGACAAATGTTACAACAAGAAGTCAGAATTCATTAAAAGAAGATAAGATGATACTGCCCAAGATTAAGAAGCTTCAGGAGAACATGAGAAAAATAAATAATAATACTCCAACTGTTAACATACATGAGTTTTTCATTTCAAGCCAAAGTCCCAAGAAAGTTAATATGCGTGTAAATTCTACTGAAAATAAAGTTGAAAATGTCAAAAAAAAAATTACCGAGCATGAAACGGGATACGACATTGTAGAAGATATTAAAAAAAATAAAACAAATATCTCCTTGTTTGAAATGTGCAATCTACCCCAACAAAAGGAAAAGATTTTAAAAGCACTTGAAACACCTGTGAAGGAAACTCAAAATGATAACCAAGTTAATGAAGAGATTGGTTAAGAAAGTTTAGGAGGAAAATATAAATATAGAACTCCATCATTTCTCCTATCTTTTGAGATTTTCAATTACAGCGTGCATAATTGTTTTGTGGACTCTGGAGCATCAGTAAATGTCATGCCACTTTTAGTTTGCAAGCAAATAAATGGTCAACCTAAGCCAACTATAGGCCAAGTTATCCAATTGGATAGGACTGCAGTGAAAGTGATAGGAGAAATGGAAGATGTCCTGATCCATTTGTCAACAGATGAGAGGGTCTGTCAATTATAGTCATTGTCGTAGCAGATATCTTGGACGCCTATGGCTTGGTTTTGGGCCAGGATTGGTCAGCAAAATTGGAAGGATATTTTGCATCAGATTGGTCGCATGTATGGTTACCTTATAAAGGCTGTCAGAACCAAATACAGGTGTTAAGAGAACCCCAGATGAAGTACAATGTAACTCAGTTGGAAGGCAAGAATGAACCGATCAATTATGTGTTGGGAAACTATTTTCTTGAGCTAGAACCAAGAAATTAACAAGCTAAAGAAGCCAATAACATATCAGATATCCAACCTGATCTCCTTCAATTTTCACGGGCTGATAAGATTAATTGTAATATAGTAGATTTAGTTTCATATGTAGTTAGTAGTTCAAATTCAGTAGGAGTAGAAAGTTTTTGGATTCTTTATTTTGACTGTTCTCAAACCTTGGAAGGATTAGGAGCTGGCTGTGTCCTGATTGATCCAAAGAAAAATAAATATTTTCTTTCATGTAGATTAGAATTTGAATGCACAAATAACGCAGCTAAATACGAAGCATTAGTCCAGGGACTGAAAAAAGCAATGGAATTAAAAATGAAAAATATTGAAGTGTATGGAGATTCCGAAATCATTGTTAAACAAGTTCGAAACAAAATTCATTGTATATCACCACATTTAAAGGCTTACCAACATGAAGTTTGGGATTTATTAACAAATTTTCATGCATTTAATATTTCTTCAATTCCTAGAGTAAAAAATGCAGCAGCTAACTTGTTAGCTACTTCAGCTGCAAGGATGGTACTTACAAATAATAGATGCTCAATTGAATTGCTTTTTAGGCCGTCTGTTCCATACATCACCAATCTGAGGGTGTTTGATGATGATCAACAAATATTGGAATGTTTAATGAATGATGATACATTTAAAGGAGCCATAATAGATGATGAGGAACATTAAGCAAACCTCTAGAATGGAAATTTCATTCCTAAAGGAGTCAGAACTCTGGAACAGATGTTCAATCTAGACAACAAGTTTAGAAAACCAGCGAATGTCAAGACACATAGCTCGTATTTACAATTTGAGCTGATAAATATAGGAATAGAAGATGAACCCAAATATGTGAATTTGGGAAAATGTTGTTCACCTAGGGAGAAGAGTAGATTCATGAGTTTATTCAGACAATACAAAGATGTATTTGCTTGGACCTATGAGGAGCTCAAAACTTATGACACCATAATTATACAGCATGTTATTCCAATCAAAGTTGGAGTCAAACCTTATTAGAAGCCTTTGAGAAATATGCATCCCAAACTAGAGCCCCTAATTCAAAGTGAGGTGAAAAACTGTTGGATGCTAAAATCATATTTAAAGTTAGACATTCAGAATGGGTCTTAAAATTGGTACCATTACGGAAAAATTCTGGAGAGATCAGACTTTGCGTTGATTTCAGGAATTTAAACCATGCATCAGATAAAGATAATTACCCTATCCCACCCATGGAACAAATACTACAAATGGTATCAGGTTCTGAGTTGTTTTATCTGTTAGATGGATTCTCAGGTTATAACCAAGTACTAGTAGCAAAAGAAGACAGGCTCAAGACTACCTTCAGAACCAAGTGGGGGACTTTTGCATATAGGAGAATGCTCTTTGGACTCATTAATGTTGTAGTGACTTTCCAAAGGGCTATGGATATAGATTTTTGTGGTCTGATTGGCCAGAGTGTTGTGGTTTATTTAGATGATGTTACAATATTTTTGAAAAAGAGAGAAGAACATGCATTTCATTTGAAACATATTTTTGAACGTTGTAGAAAATATGGCATTTCTTTAAGTCCTAAGAAATGTGTGTTTACAGTTACCGAAGGAAAGCTTTTGGTCCATGTTATTTTGAAAAAAGGGATCTCCATAGACCCATAGAGAATTAAAGCAATAGAACATATCCATTTACCCCATAATAAAAAAGGTATGCGGTCTTTTATGGGGACAATCAATTTCATGCGAAGGTTTGTGCCAGACTTTGCTCAAATAGTCAAAACTTTGTAACAAATGGTCAAGAAAATTGTGCAATTCAAGTGGAATGATTCAAAGAAGAATGTGTTTAACAAGATCAAGACATCCATAGCTCATGCCCCATCACTTAAAATTCCTAACTTTGAAAAGGATTTTATCTTGTACACTTTTGCCTCAGATGATTCGTTGGCAACGGTGCTTACTCAAAAAGAAGAAAGGGGAGATGAGTACCTCATATCATTTATGAGCACCGGTCTGCAAGGAGATGAATTGAACTATCCCACAGTTGAGAAGCAAGCCTATGCAGTTTTTAAAGTGGTGAAGCAATTCAGACCGTATATAGTTAAGAACTGTACCAAGATAATAGTCCCAGACTCCTGGTACAGAGATTTAATTCATTATCTTCAAGAAGGATATTTGCTGGAACATTGGAATCCCAAGAAAAGAAGAGCATTATGTCTGAAATCATCATTTTATCATATTATTGATGGAGTTCTATTTATAAAGAACTACGATGGAGTTTTTCTTAGATGCTTGGAACGTGAATATGCAAATAAGGTTGTAGCAGAACTACATGATGGACTTGCTGGAGGCCATTTCTTAGGAGATACAACAACACACAATATTTTAAGAGCTAGATATTACTGGCTGAAATTGTTTAAAGATGCCCATGCTCATATTAGGAAGTGTGATACTTTCCAAAGGAGCAGTGGGAAACAAGCCAAGGTAGCAGGACCTTTGAAAGTAGTTATTATTTCAGAACCGTTCGAGCAGTGGGGGATTGATGTTATCAGAGAAATCAATCCTAATTCTTCATTGCAGCATAAGTACATATTGACAACAACAGATTATTTCACCAAATGGGTAGAAGCCATTCCATTACGAAAAGTGAATGAGGATGTAGTTATGGATTTTTTGCAAGACCATATTATGACCAGGTTTGGGGTTCCAATTTCCCTGGTTTTTTACACTGCTTCATATTTTTCATCTATTAAATTGAATGCATTTGCAAATGAAAAAGGAATTAAACTACACTATTATGCTAACTATCTGCAAGGAAATAGATTAGAAGAATCTAAAATAAAAACCTCGTTAGAATTTTGAAGAAAATGGTCATAGAAAATCAAAGGATTTGGCATCTAGATTTACCTAATGCACTCTGGGCTGATAGAGTCACACCCAAGAATTCCTTAGGTGTGTCACCTTACACTCTTGTCTATGGGAAAGAAGCTATCCTTCCTCCTAAAGGGCTAGTTTCCATTTTCTAAACTAGCCCAAGAATCTAGAGGAACTGATAATGAAGTTCTGCAAATCCGAATTCATAATCTACTTAAGTTAGAGGAGTCCAAATCCAAAGCAAGATAAAGGTTTAAACATCAACAAGAGATGGTTTGATAAGAACAAAGTTGGGAAAAAGGGAGTTTGAAGTAGGTGATTTGGTTCTTAAGTGGGATCACCCGCATGATGAGAAGAGAAAGCATACTAAGTTTCAGCAATTATGGATAGTCCCTTTCTAGATTGCAGAAAAGTTAGGCCCCTCCACTTACAAATTGCAATATCTACAGGGGTGGGAAGAGAACTTGCCAGTAAATGGTTTGATTCTCAAACCTTATTTCTCTTAAATGTTTTTTGAGTTTTATGTACATAAATAAATAGTTTGGTTTGTTTTGGTTTTGGTTTTCTTAGATTAGTTCTAGTTGATTTTCTCAATATTTGATTTCTTGTAATCTTTGGTTTGCTTTATGTTTCAATAAATCAGTACAACTTTCGGTTTTGGAGTTTGTCAGAGTTCTGGATAGACTGAAATATTTCACCAAAGACTACTTGCTTTTCACACATACATAATGTTTAAGGATTCTTTAAGATTAGCAGATTGTATGAATAGATCATGAACACATTGAAGTCCTATTTAATCCCTATAAAATAACTAAGGTCGAAAAATTCTAGAATACTATTTTGAGGCTCCATTCACTTCACACTAAAGACTATCCTAGGAGGCTAACAACAAAAAAACCATGGAAAGGAAGCATGGTAAACAGTTGTATTATATTTAAATCATCCCATGCCATAAATATTATCCAAAAGGCTAAAAAGAGTCAAAATATCCAAGGAAGAAAACATATATCAAAATCCATACTAAGATTGCTCAAAAGTTCTTCTGCATACGTGAGTTGAAATCAAAATATCTCTCACACAAAAGGACACTATGGATAGAGGGGCCTGAATTAAAATTCAGAAAGAATTCAATCAGGGAGGACTCAAAAGGATAAAAGTCCAAAACATTAAAAAAATGCAAAATGGCATGGGAATGACGAACAAAAAATTATACTTGTTTGTTGGCACTTGGGCAGACCTGGGTTAACGCTTTATACTTCGCACCAACAAAAGACCCACTGTGTTGGCCCTTTCGGCAACAACCTGCGCGCAGGTTGCAGTCTCACCCGAAACAGCAATGGGGTGCCGCAGAATCAGGTTTCTGCATGCAAAGAGGGGGATTACTGTACCTTATCCTTTCTAAACAATTATTATTCAACTTCCTGTTCACTTATCATTCATTCACGTATAACTTCAGAGCATAATAAACAAACCAAACTGCATAACCCACTACAGGGAATTCACTGCGAAGCTTAGTATTAGCAGAGATATTATATTATCAGATATATTCAGTTAGATGCATGAAAATAACAGAAACGGAAACAACACAACAAAACCACAACACCACATATAACGTGGTTCACCCCTAGTGTAGGGGCTACGTCCACAAACTGCATTTTATTCCTCTTTCCTCAAAACCACAGTTTATCTGCGCACCCAGCTGCAGATTCCTTCAGCTCTTAATAGCCGCGCACACAGCAGCAGGCTTCTGCGCACACAGCTGCAGAGGTCGTCCACGCACACAGCTGGGACTTGTCCTTTCCTTACAAAAACCAATCTTACTTGCCTTATCTTTCCTTACATCAAAAGCCTAACCTATCCATTTTACATAAGCGCTTATTTATACTGCGCAGTTTTACAAAACCCTGGTCTTAAACCATGGGCACCCACAAACCCTAAACCCTGGATTTAAACCATGGGCTTATTACAAAAAGAGAGGGTTTTGACTTACCCTGACACCCCTAAGACTATTTTGACCCATAGCTCCGCTTACAAATTTCCTAAATAACCGTGGAGTTACCCCATATGGAGTATGCGTCCCAACAGGCCCCTAAGACTCACTAGTGGCCCGTCCCGGGACACTCTGCATCTTGCTCTGGTGGGTGAATCTTCTGTGCGAGGGTCTGGAACCGACTGGTGAGATTATGCAGTATCTCATCAGTGGCTTGCTCCTTTTCCACCATCTCCTGTAGTACTGAAGAAGAGTCTGTACCAGCCTTTTCCTGCGCAAAATTGTCATATGCCTTCAAAATTTTGAGCTGGCTTTCCGCAGCATTGGTCAGCTCTAAGGCTTCATCAACCAGGGGCTGTAGTGCACTTTCTAGCATTGTCACCTTCGTCCTGCATGACTCGATTTCCTGTTGAAGTTCCTTGCTGTGTTTTACTTTAGCCATCTTCTGCATAGGTGGCAGCGTCTTGATCTCTATTCGGACTGCATCGAGCTCATCCTGGCGCAACTTGATGATTTCCTGAATCTTCCCTACATCTGGAGGATCCTGTAGATTTGCCCAAGCTTCTATGCTGTCTTCCAGTAGTTGTGCGACACTAGCCATATTGTCTGATATTTTTGTTGCTGAAGCCTTGATATCCTGCTGGCGCTGTTGTCGGACCTCTGGAGGAGTCTCAGGGGGAATGCGTAGTTGAAGTTCGGCAATCTGTTGCTGATATTCTATCTTCATCCGTTCCAATTCACTATGGGACTGCTGGGCGTAGTTTTTCATCTTAGCAATCTTCTGCTTGGGTTCCTCTATTTCCTGTATGTCGGAGTCAGATAGACTCCGACAGGCCTCATCCAATGCTTGCAGTAGTGTGGTTGTTGTCTGCTCGGCCTCTTTCTTCTTTTGCTCGATCTCTTGTAGGCGCGCAGCGGAAGTTTTGTTCCGCTTGATGGATTCCTCCAGTTGGACCTGTGACTCTTGAGCTCGGGAGTGGATCTCTTTTGTAATCACGATCTGTCGGAGGTGCAACTCTGACATAGGTATCTTTGTATAATCAATTTCTGCACTTATATTTGTCGGGGGTCGAGGATCGATGGCAGGCTGCATCATAGTCGCACTGGAAACCTGTCCCTGGGGGTCCCTAAGTGGCCATTGCGTACCGTCCTGCTGTGGGGGTGCCCTAGTGCTGCTTGCCGCAGTGCTGGGTGCTGGGTTTGCAATTAACTCTTTTAACTCTGATACCCTGGTTGTGAGACTTGCGAGGCTGGCAAGATGTAGCGCCGCAAATTCGGACCATTTTTTAGTAAGCACCAACGTAGATTGTTCAAGAGCATGCTCTAGTGTACTCATTGTGACAGAGGCTTCCTCCTCGACATCTTTGTCCTTTGATGCCTTTACCTTTTTGCGAGACTGCGGCTTGGTTACCTCGGCTACTTCGGGCGACTTGCGCTTCGCCGGTGGGGTAGGATCTGGTATGGTCTTGACCGACTCCTCATCCTCTTCATCCGGCTCATCTTGTTCACTATCACCATCCTAGTCATTATCATTTATCTGGGAAGCACTTGGGTCTTTGCTATCTTCCAACGGGCTTTGCTGCTGCGCCTGACTAGTACCTGCGCCAATATTGATAGCTGGAGGAACCGGAATAGAAGGTTTTTTTCCCAAATCTTTCAGCCATTCAGCCGGCCATTGCTGAACGATCCGCTGGATATCTAGTTCGGTGACTACATATGGTAATTTGAAACATTGCCATTGAGGATCTACACGAGCTTGAATGAAAACATGATGCATGTCGGCGCTAAAGTGCGTGACCCCTTCATACTGAGAGAATACCTCGTTGGTAAGGAGAGGTGTTCGCACTATCTCATAGTGAAGGCTCATAGCATAGAATACGAACACAGTGTTCGTCATCTGTTGAGTATCCTTATCTGTAGATACCCAAAGGGAGGCATACCTTGCTGCTCCCGGTGTGCCGGGGTTTATTTCGGCAAACTGAGCTTCAGTGGGTTCTTTCCATCCAACTAATGCAATAAGGATTATAAGCCATGAATAATGAAAAGGTCTACCTTTTTCTTGCGCATTGCGGGCATCCTCCAAAAACTCCTTCGCAAGATAGCTAGCCCAATTATAAGTATACCCCTCGGCGCAGTTCATAGCAATCCTAATAACCGGGGCAGGAACTTCAGTTGGCCTGCATTTCCGTATAAGTTTGCAGGCTAAGAGTTCAGCTACAAACCGAATGGGCTGTGCCTGAATCGCGGAAGTATGGTACCCTCATTTCCCTTTTGTCAGGCCAAACCGTTCCTTCATGGTTTGCGCGAGCTTTGTGTCTTCATGTTTGGACGGAAACTCGGTTCCCGGATCTGGTCCTGCCATAGGTAATCCTGTGATCCTATGGATAAGGGCGGCGTCGATAGGTACTTGTTGGTCCCCTATCCATAGATAGCCGTCATGCACCAAGGCTAGTAACTGCTTGGCTACTACAGTCACATGTATACCGCGGCCAAAATGGGGAATGTTGAATAGGTTGAGTAGGCCAGCTTTGTCCAAACCCGCAGCCCATGTTTGCACTTCCAGTAGGGTGACCTCATGGTCGGGGTACCTGACGCGGTGTAAGTATTCGGCTGGGGCAAACTGTGGGAACTTGCCATAGTCATTGGTGTCATGATTGATGTACTTAAGCCGGTCAATATTCCCTATCATACTGCCAATCAGCTGCACTCCTGCTGGTAATGAAGGTGTGGCTAATGTAAACTACTTTGTCCGCCGAGGTAGCGTGGTTCCTGGGTGAACAGGTGGTAAATATGGTGGTCGTGGTGGTGGAATATTCTCCCTTCCTCTGGTCGGGGCCTGGGCGGAACCAGAGGGCTCCATGGGATGGGCTGCTGGTGTTTGCCCTGTTTGCTGGGGTCGGTCTTGGTTGCGTTTGGTGCGGATTTCAACTCGAGACTTTTTCCTGGAAGACCGTGTTTGCATCGGCCATGGTGGTGCTGGAGGAGTGGCTTCACAGTGGGCTGTGGCAGGCGGCCGAGTAGGGCAGGTGATCAGACCATCTTGCTCAAATTCTCAGACCAAGTCGTCAATCTCACGGTCAGTGGCCATGGATTCACTCACAATGCTTAAAGGAATGCAGAATGTGATTTTTCCTATCTTAGGGATCTTCTTATACACACTAGCAATCAAATCATGGAGGACAGTGCATTGAAGGCACCAGATCGGATGAAAATCTTGTCCTTGTGGGACGTAATTGCCGGTACCGGTCTTAGTACAGTCATTTAAAGCACTTAAAATCCCGCCTCCGCCAAACTGGTTACCTCCCAACAGTCGAATTTTGGGTGCCGAAACATTTTCAGTCTGTGGCAGAAGCATGGTCGCAGCCTCGGGGAGATACGAGGCTGTGGTCCAGTAGTGCGCTGCGACCCAACCTGATAGGATTATTAAAGTTGAGGTGTGGGCGTCTTGGTTCTGCTGCTGAAACTTACGTCGCACATCTTGAGCTTGTCTTATAGATGTGGTGCGCACGACCTTCTGGTAGGTTCTCCGTCGGAGCTGAACTTTCGTAGAAGCAGCCCCCCATGCTGTGGAAGGGGCTAGTGTTATTTCCAGATGTTGGATGTTCTGAGACTGAGGGACTTGGTCTGGCCTCCGCAGAAGAGCGTGTCCAAGGCGTGTCAGCCCGACGTGGCCAGGCAGTTCTCGAGGCTGTGCTCTGAGGCATCGAAGAGACTGAGTGATCTGTGCGCACCTATGGCCATGTAGCTCGTATAGTCGTTGCTGCCAATTCTCCAGACCATCGTCTGAATCAGACATGCAGGAGCTATCACATTGCCAATCCATTACACCATCAGTATTAGGTTCGACATAATCTGCATCCGTGGCTATGATGTTATAGATATGGTCTAAAGTATCCTGCTCCCCTTCATCTCTGAGTGGTTCTGTATATCTCTCTCCTTGGGATGGATCGAGGGGTATAATAACGCACAGACCATTTCCTTCGAAGGTCATCTGCCGCCTTTTAAGGTTGATAACTGCAGCATTGGCCATGGCCCACTCAATGCCCAGCAGGGCTGGGTAAGGGTTGCTGTCATCAATAATCTCAATAACCTCAAAATATGCCAGAGTACTGACCCCATCAATGTCGATTGGGACATTAAGAAGTCTTCCTAGTGGTACAATCCTTTGCTGGTTAGCTAGGCGCAGTTGTATAGGTGACCAAACCAGGGAAGGCGTTCCCATTTGTCCCCACGTCTGCTTAGGGAGGACATTGACGTCTGATCCCAGATCAAGGATGACGTCAGTCATATCATATTCTCCTATCTGAACATTCAACCTCATTTCCCTTCCCATTCGTCGGACACGACTAACAGTTTTCTCCTGATCAATTCCTCTCTGATGGTCTGTGACAGCAAGAAATTTTTGCAGCTCGTTTAGAGCGTTCTAATTGTGCAAGAGTTTCATACAGCTCTGCAAGAAAGAAGATAGTGTACTTACTTTATCCGTCGAGGCCCCCTATAGCTGCAACGCCTGCTGGTTTTGCCGCGCAGGTACTTCTACGGTGTCATCAACATTAGCGCACCGGACCTCCGGGACTGGTGTGGTATCCTTCGCCGGGCCAAGGGCAGGGCCCTTGTAGCAGACCTGTTGTGGGCTCATTGTGGTAGGTTGTCTTGGTGAGTTTTGAATATGTGTCATAGCTCCACTCCGGGTGACCACATTGAGGGCTGGGGCAGGTCTTTGTTCCACGGAAATCAACTGAATACTTGAGGTAGGGTTTCAGCTATTTTCCTGTATCTTCGCAAGGAGCTGAGGACATTGTTCAATGACGTGATCTACTGCGCGGCAATACCGACATGTCATAGTGGGGTTTCGACAGTCGCGGGCCAAATGACCGGCTTGATTATAATTGTAACACACGACCTGGCCTCTACCTCGACCGGTCATTCTGCCACGACTGCGACCACCAAAAGTACCTCTACCGGGGTTTCCACCTCGGTATCCATAACCATCATTGTTTTGGTTTTCATGGTGGACTTGGTAAGCATCAGAGGTGCGCTCCCGCATAAGGTCATAGCTGGGACATTCTTCTTCATTATGGCCAACAGACTTACAAAACTGGCAGTAGGGATTTTTGGGAACTGGGACATATCTCTCGAGAAGGGGGCAGTGCTCAGGGCGATGCTGGCCAGGGGTGCGGCAAATATCACAATAAATTACACCGGCATTGACTTGGGTGGGCACGCCCGCGGTAAGATAAGTTCTGACCATGGGGCACTGGTCCCTATCGTGGCCCTCGGAGCGACATTGCATACACCAGACCTCCTCTCGACTGGTTTTAGCTTTCTTCATATCACAAAGTTCCAGGGCCATTGCTGCCAATTGTGCTTGGATTTGAGCCAGACCAGAATTGTCTCCGACGGGAGCGGTTTCTAGCTTCATGGCAATTTCCAGCGCCTCTTTCTGGTCAGCAACCTTCTGTTGCATGAGTGGCGTTCTGATATGCGGCAGTAACGCAGCAATAAACCATTCCTTGTGCTGCGCAGGACTAATGGTAAAGCTTACTTGGTCTAATAAGACTTTGAATCTCTGGTCGAAGTCCCACACGGATTCTCCGTGCCATTGTTGAATCTCTTTGAGTTCGGTGATGCTCTGTGATTCTGATTTCGGTTTCTTAAATTCCTTAATGAGGGCGGCTTTGATTTCATTCAAACTGGGGTTCTTGTTGCTAGAAAATTTCATAAACCACGTCAGAGCCCTGTCGCGAAAGGAAGTAATAAGCTGCGCAGTTCTCATATCCAGGTCGGTAATGCTTTTCGCGTTCCAGACGGCCTCACACAAAAACCAAAACTGTTCTGGGTCTTCTAATCCCGTGCCTTTGAAAATAGGCAGCTTAATATCGTCAGCTAAGTGGGCCATGTTGGGTTTGGGAGGTTGAGGAGGAGGGCAGGGCGTGGATGTGGGGGGGTTTATGGGGTTAGGTTGACCTCTGGACGGTATTCTTGGACTTGGTTGCCGGACACACTGCGGCCGAACTTTAGGGTTAACAAAGCGACGCTGGGGTGTAACAGGAGGGTTTCCTTCGGGGTCGGATTGTGAAGGGTTGTCCGGGGGAAGTACGGTGGTCTGTCCTGAAGAGTAGGATTCAAAAGTGCGTTTGTACCGTTGCTCGCTTTGGGGCAATCCTGTTTGTGCGTCGAAGGTATTTTCTCTTGCAAACATATGTTAGTACTAGCAGTCTGACTCAAATAATAAGATGCCCTTTTCAACCAATAGTATTTTAATCTTTAAGCTTAAGGAATTTAAAAACTTACCACGGGGCCCTTTAAAGAACTGCCGTTCAGCTTCACTGAAAGAAGTGCTTGTATCAATGGCAAACTCTGTCACAAAGGTCTCCAACGTTCGCGTCGTCCAGAAGTCGATAGCACGAGATACCTCATTATTCACGTTTTTCACCAGGTTGACCCGTGCGGGGGTCCACGCAGGGACCCGTTGAAAATTCGTCCTTCTTTCTGTTAACCTAGACAACCACTGGTGCAATTCTATATGGAAACGACCAAAGAAAATTTCATAAGTATCACAAAAAACATACCGTTGTAAAAAGTCACGTGCGCTTCGACACAGGTTCGTATTTTCTTTCTGCGCGAATTGCAAACAGGTCTCAACGAACCAATCACTGATGTCCTGCACTGAGGGCCTCCAGAACATAGCCCCTTGTGGTACAAGGTAAACCCCTCGTGAGCAGGTACTGAGTTCAACCGGAAACGGAACCAATTTGTTGGCACTTGGGCAGACCCGGGTTAACGCTTTATACTTCGCACCAACAAAAGACCCACTGTGTTGGCCCTTTCGGCAACAACCTGTGCGCAGGTTGCAGTCTCACCCGAAACAGCAATGGGGTGCCGCAGAATCAGGTTTCTGCATGCAAAGAGGGGGATTACTGTACCTTAGCCTTTCTAAACAATTATTATTCAACTTCCTGTTCACTTATCATTCATTCACGTATAACTTCAGAGCATAATAAACAAACCAAACTGCATAACCCACTACAGGGAATTCACTGCGAAGCTTAGTATTAGCAGAGATCTTATATTATCAGATATATTTAGTTAGATGCATGAAAATAACAGAAACGGAAACAACACAACAAAACCACAACACCACATATAACGTGGTTCACCCCCAGTGTAGGGGCTACGTCCACAAACTACGTTTTATTCCTCTTTCCTCAAAACCACAGTTTATCTGCGCACCCAGCTGCAGATTCCTTCAGCTCTTAATAGCCGCGCACACAGCAGCAGGCTTCTGCGTACACAGCTGTAGATCTTTCTTTCTTCCTTACAAAAACCCTCTGCGCACACAGCTGCAGAGGTCGTCCACGCACACAGCTGGGACTTGTCCTTTCCTTACAAAAACCAATCTTACTTGCCTTATCTTTCCTTACATCAAAATCCTAACCTATCCATTTTACATAAGCGCTTATTTATACTGCGCAGTTTTACAAAACCCTAGTCTTAAACCATGGGCACCCACAAACCCTAAACCCTGGATTTAAACCATGGGCTTATTACAAAAAGAGAGGGTTTTGACTTACCCTGACACCCCTAAGACTATTTTGACCCATAGCTCCGCTTACAAATTTCCTAACTAACCGCGGAGTTACCCCATATGGAGTATGCGTCCCAACATTGTTCACCATCTATTACAATCATGTGGTGTATAAGTTGGAAGTTGTCCAAAGGTAGAGGTAAAATAAACTTCATATCTTGGACTCAGAAGAGTTATCGAGACTATGAAAGCCTAGTTACCCTTCTCCATTTGGACCATCATTAATGTTTAAAGTTCATAAATCTTGTATTCTAGAAAAATCCGGACATCTTAAAGAAATCTATAAAAATGATCTAACACGATACCATTAAAGCAGTTGTTGTCTCAAATGATAGTTGTTCAGAGATATGTGTCCACTAGGTAGTCACCAATTGTTGTAGCTACAACTGTTTTCCCCAAGAAAATTTTTATTTTTTAAGGGCCCCCTTGTCTTTTTAGTTTCTTAGAAGTATTAGAAAGTTTATCTTTTTCACCATATTTTTCCCATGACTTGAAGGTTTGAAAAAATTGAGAGTTTGTTTGCTTGTATCGAATGCACAATAGACATTTTTTTCAATGTATTGGGTGCGCAGTTGTCTAACTGGACAATGTTCCCATCAGGAGCATTCAAAGGTCTTTGTCTAATATGTCAGAGATCGTTTTTTCTAACTACATCGGAATATTTTTATCGATGTTTCGGAATCTTAGTCCGAAACCATTCTGTCGTACCGGGTCTCCAATCATCTATCTTTTTCTAGGATCCGCCGAAACATTGTAAACTGTTTTTCGTCATATCGATATTTTTCTTTTGGAATGATACGAAGAAATAGTGATTGGCTTTGCCGACGTTGTGGAGGCAGAGTTGGATGTTGAACCGTTACCTTCCCATAGTCAATTCTGATACCAATGCATGTTAGTTTGGTGGGTCTACCGATAGTCATTTTATGTGCTTCGGCATTGACCACCCAATCTCCTAGTCCTGTTTGACCGAAGCCATCCGATGCTTCATGTTTTCTCATGAGTGATTTGTCGATATCTATTTGACGCTCTTGATTTCTAGCCCGGAAACTTGTCTGATCCCGTGTTCAAGCATATACAAGCCATAGAGGTTGTACATATGATCATTATTCATTGTATTGGTCATCGGGTGACGCTGCATAGCTGTCATTTTATGAGAAAATCATTTACTAACAGAGATCGCTCTCACCTAGGTCATCCGCAAGGTTTTCCAGGTAGGATTCTCTTCCAATCCTTCTACTTAGCAATTTTTTACTCACACTTTTGATAGGGTTAGGTTATTTTGTTATCCCGTGGGGGTTATTTCAAAATGCAGTGGGTTTTTTCTTTATATAGGGTTCTCCCTAGTTGTTTAAGTTTAGATGTGGTTTTACTCGCCAGTCCCGGTTCTTGTCGATCTTCGTCCATCCATGGTTCTTGTCGATCTTCGTCCATCCATGAGTTACTCTTTGAAATTTTTTAGTAGAAAGAGGGAAGGTACTCAACCATCATTTGAGTTTGGTTAGGTTTTCATGGGATGGTGGAGAAGATATTCTCTGTTGGAGGTTCAGATGTTAGCAGTCCATTTTTTTCCAGGGGTTTCCCGCCGTTGGTATTGATATCTGTAGATTTAATGGTGTATTGGAAACCTAGGGTTTTCCCAGGGGAATTTTTTCTTATAGAATGGGGTCCGATATAGATTTGAAAGCTTCACGGTTTTGTTAATCCATTCACATACATGAAGCACATTTGGTTTGGTTAGAAACAAAAGCAGTTCAACATGCATTATGATGAGTTGGTATTATTTTGGTTAATATTTTTTTTTGAGTATATAGTCTTCTATTTATATGTGAATGGACTAAATATAACTTGTATACATAAGCACATCATCAGTACAACAACATGCCTCAAAAGTGGAAAAGGAAGGCCCAAGCAACCGAGGAAGAACCAGAGGTCAAAATAATAACCTGAGTTGAGGTTATTTATGAAGACACCAAAGCCATCTTTTATATCGATCTTGAATATAAATGGGGAGAGATATACTGCATGCTCTCGAATTAGAGTGTCCCAGAGGCTGGATTCGAGGATTTTCCTATAAATATCAGCCATCATGAAGGTGGCTACCCGACCTGATCTTTTCCCTTGTTTAGAGGTGATAGGATGGATTCTGCCTAGGGCAGATGTGACCAAGATGATATTGGCTAACACTGAAGGGAAAGGTTATGCTGCATATATCCCAGCCTATGTAGCCATGGCTTATAAGTCACCAACACCACATAGCTATTTGATTGAAGGATGGTTGAAAGAACTCAATCTAGATGTGGTATAAACAGTCAAAGGGACGATGATTCTAGGTAAGAACTTTCATAGGAGGCCTTCAGGGGAGTATGAAACATCAAGACTATGTACTCCACACAGGTTGATAGCCCTGATGTTAAATAGTATTTTTAGGAGGGCCAATGGGAATAAATTTAAAATAGCTTGGGTACCAGTGATATTTTTTGTAGCCACTCAAGGTACCATCTTCAATTGGGCAAACATACTGTCCAACGACTTGTTCGCCTGCATAAGTGCAGCACTAGGAGGAGTCTCCCAGAAGAAAACAAAATTTTATATGAGTTCGATCTTGATTGATTGTATTTTATGTACACAACCATTCTTGGCATTGAAATTCCAATGGGATAAATACCGGTCCCCGATATATGCTGCCTACCAATTGTTGTGGGCTCACAAGTATTGCAGTAACTACAAGAATATTTGTGTAGACTTTATCATGCCATTATACACATTGATTTTCCTGGTTGAATGTAATTGCATGTCTAAGGAGGATTTAAAGTTTGTTCAAGATAACGGGAACTCCTTGACTGAGGAAGGTTTATATTTAAGAATGTTTGGTGGTTCGAGGGCTCCTTCCCTTCTACCTAAGCTCTACGGATTTTGTCATTCATAAGGAGGTGGTTAGAAAACTATATATTCATGGAGTTGGCAACTTCCTATTTGAGCAAAAGAAAGTTGTGTATCATCCAGTCCCATTTTATATAGGGAGTTGTAAGTTCTCAAAAGTAAATACTGTAGTAGAATTCGTGAAGAAGCTAGGGTATTTTCACTTTGGTGAAATAATTTTCCATAGAAATGACTCTGAGAAGAAGGTAGTTGATTATTGTGTCGTAGTAGGAGTGCATTTCGAGTATGTATATTTTTGGGATAAAGATGAAGAATTTTTCTGGAATGCTCGCAACATGACAGCTTTGAGAAGGAGGTTTAAACAAAAGATAACTACTATTGGTGGAAACGGAAAAGCTGCTAAGAAACTGAAAAAGAAAGAAGAAGAGGCTACAAAGAAAAGGCAAGAAGAGGCACATAGATTAGCTCAATAAGTAGAAGATTGGTTGAGAGCAGAAGAAAAAGAAAAAAGAAAAACAATAGAATAAGCCAAGAAAATAAAAGAAGAAGAAGAAATCCAGAGAAAGCAGAAAGAAAGTGAGAGATTAATATAAGAAGCTGCTAATAAAGAAAAGGAGCAAGCAGAAAAAATAGCTGAGGAATTACACCAAAAGGCACAAGAGGGAAATGACTATGCTGATCAAGAGAAGACTTAGTCTTATGCTGATCCAGTAGAACCCTCTGTTCCATCCAGTAGCATAGCTAGAGGAAATCCAGTTTCAACATCAGGAATTGAATTGATTCCTTTTACTCACATGGAATAATATGAAGTGCCTGATCTAAATACTATTTTCTATGACAAAGCCAAAAAGAGGATTGTTAAGTGAACGAAGAAGAAGGTGAACACTGGAGGAAAGACGGGATTTATGGTGACCAAAAAGGTAGTGGTTCATGGTACTGACAAATATCTGAGGTTAATGGCAAGGGATGGTGTAGCCACAGCCCTAGCTACTGAAGATAATGTGGACAAAACAATGATGGATTTAGAAAAATCCTAGAAGAAGGTTACGTAGTTGAAAGAGACCTTGAAAAATGAAAGAAATGAAAGTCAAAATTTAAGGATAAAGTATGAAGACATGATTAGTGAGGTTGAAGAATCCAAAGAAAAGTCCCAAACCTTACAATCAGACAAATATGCTTTGGTATTATCAGCAAGCCATATAGAAAGAGAGTCCAAGGCTACGATAGCAGAGTGCGGAAAAGTTCAACAAAGACATTAGGTCTTGGAAGCATAAAGAGATAGTATGAAATCATCAATTGAAGAATTGACTAAAGAGAAAGGAAGTCTAGAGAATAAAGTGGTAGAACTGGAAATGCAAAAGACTACTGCTGAGGGGAAAGCTAAGCTTTATGAGACTCAGGTAGTAGAGTTGGAAAACCAAAAAGTTTCACTGGAAGTTTCATTAAAAGTAGCCATTGAGCACAAAATTTTTATTGAGCCATTGAAGAAGCATGCTCTCACGCTTAAAAATAAAATTCATCAGATGCAGATTCAAATGGAAGAGGATATGTTAAAGGTTCAGCAGGTAGAAATAAGACTGGAATAAATTATAAGTATAGATTCATACTTTTTAGACATAACATAGGATATCTTGGAGGTTCTACAAGGATGTATGACTTGGTTAGAAACAACGAAGGAACCTCCAGCTAACGCACATATGAAGAATCTAGAGACAGTAAAGTTGGAGGATGAGCTAATTGAATTTGGGAGTAAAGCAATAGAGGAATTGGTAAAGGCGGTTCGGAAGACAAAAGGTGTTTGTACAGAATTTTGCAGAAACATTCTCATAACTTACAATCATTATCAGACATCTACTAAGAGAAGGTTAGAAGAATTTCCTGATCATAAAGGGTTTTTGAAACAATTGCAGGAAAGATTTCAAGAGGATGAACAAGGTATTTAGCTGGTCAAAGGATTGGATGAGAAGGTGTTGAAAACTGCAATAGCACAGGTAGCAGTTAGCAGTCATTTATTGGAAGATAAACTTTGCCTGATTCCATCCAGAGTGGCGAATATGAAAGCTCAAGTTTCTAAACATGATATCACCATGATATTTCTAGAGCCTTTTGGTTTCGAAACTATAGCAACAGATGCAAATGTGTGGAAGAAATTTATAATGATCAAGTTGGGCCATCTTAGTTGGATTATTTCAAACGATTGATCAATTATGTAATATTTCGTATTTATCTTTTTCTAAGTATATACACTAGAGGACAATTTTTTTGTTAAGGAAGGGTCAAGGGAAGCCCAAAGGGAAAAGAGCGAAGCTCAACAGTTTTGTTGTTTGTATAAATATAGGTGAATTAGATGTAAGAGAGGACCTTTTTTCAGGCTATCTTTTCTAAATGTTATTGTAAGAAGAACTACTTCCTCTTATCATAAAAAATATATATTTTCTACTAGAGAAGGCACTGTGGAGTCTCAAATGCTTTCCATAGACTGGTTGAATGTGTACTATTTCTATTTCAGCTTGTGCTATCAACTGTGAGATCGTTCTAACTTACGAATTATTTCATGTTACGAATGTTTTCCTATTTATTTCTGTGAAACTTCTGTAGCATATCTGAGTAATGAATGTTTTAATTGACAATGAGCTATCTCTTTGTTTATCTTTATACTTATATCCATGTATTCTGAAATATAATAGCTATTTGTAATATTCTAAATGCATGTGTTATAGTACATTACTCACCATTAATTATAGTATTGCTCCCTAGGGATAGGTTTAGACAGAATTTTTTAGCATTAATATAGTTTGTTCTTTGTTTATGATGTAGAAACGAAAGAGGTAAGATGAGAGGTAAGAACCTGCGCATCACATTGTGAAACTCTTAATTATCTCTATCGATTACACTTAATTAGGCACTTGCATATCATACATAAACATAAAAACTAAAAAACACACTTAAACGGTGGACCAAGCCACAACCAGTAAAACAAGCTTTAACCGTTATTTGACTTATGTAGCCGGACCGTAAACCGGACGGATTCCCCATACCAAACAATAACGAGCTAATTGGGAACGCTTATTGGGGTGAATCCCTACTGTTGTTTCCTAGGATTTTCCATGCCCCAACAAGTGGTCATAGATATTCTGACTGGGAAGGAAGTGCAATGGAAAGGAAAAGCACTTCAGGGTGTTGTTTCAACTTTTGTTTGAAAAATGTATCGTGGTTTAGCCGGAAACAAAAGTCAGAAGCTTTCTGCTTCACTGAGGAAGAATACATGGCAGCCAGTCTATCTAGATGCGTGACTATTTGGCTTTGCAAGATGTTTGTGAGTTTCTTTTATTCTCATATGGAGCCAACTGTGATCTACTGGGATAATCAAAGTTGCAAAAAACTCATGAAGAATCTCATATCATGATAGATCCAAACATAATGATATTACATATCATTTCATCCATGATCATGTTCAAAAGGGTGTTGTTAAGCTTCATTATTTTCCTATTCATGAACAAGTTGTTGATATTCTTACAAATTATTTAGGGAAAAGTATTTTTTTATATTTCAGGGACAAAATGGGAGTTGTTTGGAACACTTTCCTCGTTAAGAGGAAGTGTTTAAATATTAACAAGGAAAGATGAAAATGAGTAATTTTGCATGAAAGTGAAATTAGGATTTTGGAACCATAATTCACGTTTGGTAACCTAATTTATCAGTGAATTATAAAAAGATTTATGAGTGCTCAGTTTACCACACTTTTGGGAAGAGAGGGAGAGAGTTCATCCTCACATGTTTACGAATCAAGGCTACACAGATTAAGAAAGGGTGAATATTGTTGGAACAACTTGGGGCGCATTCCTGAGGAAGTAGAGATGACAGATCGCCAGATATTAAAGAGTCATCTCTTCTATACAATGTCAGAGACAATTTACTGAGGATCTTTAGAGACTGGAGAGTAGTAGTAGCAGTAGCAGAGAGAGCAGTTGGAGGAGGACATAAGTAGAAACACATCAAATGTGTGGAAAATGAGGGAGTTGTTGCACACATGTGGGAGGATAAGAGGATCGAGAGAGCTAAGGGGATTCCTTAGTGACTAAGGAGAGTTCTTCAGTGATTAGTTAGATTCTAACTAATAGCATATCAATTGAGACGTTCCTTAGGGAAGTGAGGCCGCAACTGTATAGATAGGGGGTGTTTTTAGTAAATAAGGAAGTTGTTCATATTCTAGAGCAGACTGAATCTGAGAGGTATTCAGTGATTAGTTAGATTCTGACTAATAGCAGATCAACTGAGACATGCCTTAGAGGAGTGAGGTCACAACTGTATAGATAAGGGTCAGTTTTAGTAAATGAGGAATTTGATCATATTCTAAAGCATAGAATATCAAAGAAGAGAGCTAAGGGAGCATTCTTATGAGAGTTAGATAGAGTGTACAAAATCTAGTGATTGGTAGAGTCAGAATTGAGAGCTTCAACCTAAGGGTACACTGCTGGGGGAACATTCTCCAAGAGAAACAACTGCAGCTGCTACAGATCTAGGGATTTGGCCCTTCATGTTCACTAGTTGATTCTATAAATCTTATTGTACCGTTCATATATTTTATTTTCTATGGTCATGAGAAAGTATAAATCCCCACTTATAGATAGTTTTCCCCATTGGGGTTTCGAAGGTAAATTTTCGAGTAATATGTGATTGCCTAATTGTTGTGTAACGATTTCATGTTCTGCAATTTCTAATTTTTTTTTAAGTGTATTTCATTTTGGATTAAGTGAATATTGTGTCTGAGTTGATTATCTCGACTTCTCAAAGTGAATGGAGATCTCTGAGAAAATTTAATACTATTATAGAAGAAGAAAAATGGATGGTATTTTGATGCTATTTAGGAAGAAAAGAAATGGTTTTGAAATGCTTTAGATTGTTTTAATGACGTGTCCCATTTAGTGTCTAGTTTGACCACTCAATGAAAGAAAATACACTAAAAATGGATGCTAAATAGGACACTAATTCCAGGATTTGTTGTAGTGAAAAGAAAACCTAAAGTAACTTCATTAACCTGAATTTCATTTTCATAGCCCATAATTATGCATATTAGGGATATGATTTTCTTGGAAGACTCAGAAAATAATACAGATCGACAAGGTGGGGGTTTATCTCAGAGAAAAATTCCTTTCTCAAAATGTTGAAGGAGAAAGAGGTTTTTATATGGCCTTAGGATCTAATATAAGGAGGATAGGGAGTTCTCATCTTTTGCATTTTCAGGAATTCAGGAATATTAAAATTTTCTACAAATTGGGGGATTCTATTTTGCATAGGAAATTGGGTAAATCAGAAGACATAATGGCCCTTTGTCTAGATAAATACATCTTGGAGCACTAGGTTATGAATTTAGGAAAATATACCAACTTAGGGGAAACATAAGCAGGGTCGGAATTCCAGAGGTGGAATTGATCCTGATGGGCCAGAGCTAATGATTCTTCCTCCTAGAGTATTGTTTTCATGCTGGAATTTTCTACCTTGGTATCAAATACATCTGCATTCCTATCATCCAAAATCTTGCAATCCAAAACACTGTTATCTGGAGATGAACACATTTTAGCTTTACTATGCACTGGAATTGTATCGTGTAGGTTTTGAAATTAATGAATTAGGAAACACAAATCATATTCTCGGGTAAATGAATTATTGGAGATCATTTAATGTTATTTTGAATTACCTGTTAATTGTAGATGATCGAAAGCACTTTCTCTGCTACAAATGCGACCTTGGAAAGTTAAACTAACTACGGTTAAGCTTGGTCTTTTGCAGCAAATGATAAGCGTGAAACAAGGTCGAGTTTTTTAATTAGAATGGTTTTATCACTTAGCCATGTGATAAGAACTTAAAAGGAGAAATAATTCTTTAGAGAATTAAATTAGAAAGGAACCATGGTTTCTTCCTTTGATATAATGGATTTGAGTCTTCAAGGCGTCAATTCACTTTAATACTATTATTGAATTTTTGAGAAGTGATTTGATCCTTTCACTGATAACAATACATCTCAACATATGTGCAAAGACATCGGCACTTAGTGCCAAACTGGCGATGTGATTGTTGGTCGATGGAATGCAACTAATGGCCTTTAGAAACTGGTGACCTACTTCAAAATCAACATCAATTCTAGGATTATAATAGGACTGTGTTGATATGCAAACAGTGAATGAAGGAAAACGATCCATTTAAAAATCCATCAAAAAGAGATCACTTGATAGCATAGCTCTGATGGTTGCATCTGAATTCTGATATTGAGGCTTTGATACCAACTTAATCAAAAAATGGTCATGACAAAATTTTCTCAAATTTTATCAATCACAGGATTCTTAACAGAATTTTTCGTTTTTCCATAAACAACATGGAAATTGAAAAATTAATTATAATATAGATTCAACAACTGAAAGACACAATCAAGCACATAAAAATATATGCAAATCATCTCAATAACATATTTCATTGGATACCCTGGCATGTCTTTGAGATCGATCAATTCACGAGCCACGTCATTGGATGTCCCAAAATAGGGGTTGGTTTTCTCCTTTATAAAGGAAAACAATGCAGTCTCAAGCAGTACTACAACTTGCTGTCTCTCCTTTGAATAATGGAAATAATGTATCCTCAAGCAATCCTACTACTTGTTATCTCTCCTTCCCAAAGGGAAATAATTCTCACATCAAGTGTCATGTTATCACAGAAATGGGTTTATATTCACAACCAATTCATACTTGTTCTTCTCATCATTCCCATTAACATATCAATATTTCCCTTCCAGTAGAAAACTATAAGACTATGTATTAGTTCCCCACTAGTTTCCCTTTACATTTGAGAGGAAAAATACAAAATCATAGATCTTAAATATTTTTTAATCATTTCCTTTTATTTAATTTAATTTTTTTTCTTTTGGTCCATTTAACTCAACAAGCCATATATTTTTCACATGAAGTCCATTCAGCCCTATTGAAGTTGCATCAGAAAGATTCGTTTGAGCTCTTTGTGCAGTCATCTTCGGAAATGTTAAAGAAATGTAACTGCAGAAGATATTCTAGTTTTTCTTATTATTGTTATTACCCCTTTCGAGGATGTTGTTCCTCTGATTAGGGATGTCATTGATGTATTTGGTCATGTAAAGTGTTGAGTTCAAACCTCCATTGTAAGTCGGTTCAGTAGTACCCACAAAATTATTATTAAAATGTATTTTTGAGTCTTCCAAGCAAATTCGGCCTTGGAAGCAAGGAGAAGTCGAACCAGTTGGGTTATTAGTCCTCTCAGGTGATTAGTATAAATAGAATAGGCGTTTCCCTCATTTGGACAAGCAAAACACTCTATAAGTTGCGCTAGAGAGAGAATATGCAGTCCATGTGGAGAAGAGGAAGCAGTCTAGTATTGTTCTTGGGTCATTAGAGGAATTTTGGAGTCTAAAATGAGTCTCCTAAGGAAAATAATAAAATAATAGTTAAAATAATAAAATAATATTGATTAATTTTGGAGGAAGAAAGAAAAAAACTACTTTTTGTGTTCGTATTTTCAACATATCTCCCTGTGTTTTTACTCAAATTTCGATCGGGAGAGCTCGTTGGATGCGGAATTTGATTCCGCATCCAACGAGTACCCACACTACATACTTTTGACGGACCCCGCTACCCCAAAAACAAGAAATACCTGAAAAACATGATGATGATGTATTTTCAGGTATTTCTTGTTTTTGGGGTAGCGGGGTCCATCAAAAGTATGCAGTGTGTGTACTCGTTGGATGCGGAATCAAATTCCACATCCAACGAACTCTCCCGATCGAAATTTGAGTAAAAACACAATGAGATATGTCGAAAATACGAACAAAAAAAATAGTTTTTTTTAATGACAAATATGTCAATTCAACCATTATGGTTGACTTATTTTATTGAAATTCTATTGGTTCTTGAATTCCAACTCACAAAAACTTATTTTGGCACGTTTTCTTATAAGGCCCATTTTAGACCCCAAATTTCCTCTAATGCTTACACTGTACTTAGTTGAAGTATATATAGAGGAATTTTTACTGGGTTTACTTTCCCATGAGGGTTTCCTAGGATAAATATTTGTGTTCTCTTTTGTTATGTTGTACTTGCTATTATTTCAGATATCCTTTTGTTTTGGTATAACAACTTTTAAAATATTAACATGGTATCAAAGCTAACCTGAAAGAAGACATTGTGCAACATATCATTCAACAATATGGAAATCTAGGGTTTATTATTGCTGATACCTCCCTCCACAATAAGAAGGAAAATAAGGTTCATTCAACTTTCCCTAGGAGGGCACATCATTATGTCGAAGCAATTTTTCATTTTTGAGTATTTTCATTTTTATTCCACTCATATCTACAAGTGATCACAGTTGGAAAATTAGGGTTTCCTAGCCAAACCATAGGTCATCTTGAAGTTGGTTCCACAAGAGGTCCTCAAACTAGTAAGTACTATATCCTATCTTTCCATTGGAGTTTCTCATTCATTAAATATGACAAACAATACCAATATTGATGAAAATATTGAGGGAGTAGAGAGATACAGAGCATGGAAGTACACAATCATGCTCATCCTTGAAGAAATGACCTAGATGGATTTATCAAAGAAGAGGTCAAGGAACCAAAGGGAGAAGAGGAAAATGCCAAACACAAAAAGGATATGATCAAAGTAAAAATGATCATAGCTAATTCCATCAAGCATGAGTTGATCTCCAATTTATCTTCAAATAATACTCCAAAAGAAATGTTTGATGCACTAACAAATATTTTGCAAGGTAAGAACATCAACAAAATAATGACCTTGAGAAACTAGCTCAAGGGTGTGAAGACAGAGACCATACAATCATATTTCTCAAGATTATCTCAAATCAAAGAAAAAATAGAAGCCATTGGTGATATGGTTGAATAAGAATAAGTGGTGATGACCACCCTCAATGTTCTCCCTAGAGAATGGGGTTCCTTCTTTATAGGAATATGCGTTAGAAGAAAGTTAACCATGTTCACCAATATATGGGAAGAATGTGTAGAAGAACAATGAAGGAAAATAAACAAAGAAGAGAAGCTAAATAATAATGAATATCAAGGTCTAGATACACACACCAAAAATGGAAGAATAAAAAGGAAGAGTCAAGGTTCATCTCCAAAAGGTCACCTAACTTCAAGACAAACAAGAAACCTAGAAGGGATTATTCATCTGTTGAATGTTACTCATGTAATAATATGAGACACATTGATATACATTGTCCTCTTAAGAAATATCAGTTCAAGAAGAACTAGAAGTACCATGCCCATGTAGCTAATAGAATGAATCAGACAAGGAAACAACCACAGAAAATCAAGACTCTAGTGAAGAGTATGTCCTAATTTCAGCTCTCACAGGTTCAATCACTCATGGAAGTATGCTGAGTAACACCTGGATCATAAATAATGGTGCTTCCAAACATATGACAGGACATAAGGATTCACTCTCTTGTCTTATCCAAAAAGACTATTCACATAAGGTACAACTTGGAGATGATTATCAGTACCCCATCAAAGGAATGGGAGAAGCCTCTTACAAATTGAGAACTAGAAAATACATGAAGATGAAGCAAGTCTTATATGTTCCAAGTTTAAAGAAGAATATTCTTTCCATCTCATCTCTAGATAAGAAAGGGTTTAGATTTTCCTTTGTAGATAGTGAATTCCTTATATGGACAAAAGGGAAAACAATAGATGATTCTATTGTAATTGGTTCCAAAGAAGGAGGACACTACAAATTGAAAGGACGCACAGATTCAATTTTTACAGCTAGCACCATTAGTCCATGTGAACTATGCAATAGTGTACATGCTCATGTGAACTATGCAATAGTGTACATGCTCATGTAAACTACAAAGCATTTTCAATTGTGAGAGATGTTGTCACAAGTATATAAGAGATCCAGATCGACCATGAAGGAGTATCAAAGGATGTGCTCAAGGAAAGAACACTAAAATCCATTCCCAAGTAGTAACAATGAAGAAAAGGGGATCTTGGACATTGTACACTCAGCTGTGTGCAGACCGATGTGAGACACTTCCTTAAGCATGTATGTATATTATGTCTCCTTTATTAAGGATTAATCTCAAAAGAATTGGATATACTTCTCAAAAGGAAAAGATGAAAGTATTTGTAAAATTCAAGGAATTTAAGGTTCTTGTGGAGAAACTATCTTAAAAAAAGATCACAATATTAAGATAAAATAATAGAGGAGAATTCACTTCAAATGAATTGAAGGAATTCTATAAGGAAGTTCAGATTAAGAGGGATCTTACCACACCCTATAATACACAACAAAATGGAGTTGCGGAAAGGAAGAATAGATCCATCATGGAAGCAGTCACATAAATGATCCATGATCAAGATCTGCTTATGCATTTATGGGAATAAGTAACAAGAACCATAGCCTATGTCTAGAACAGGATACCTCATAGTGCTCTTGGAAACAAAACCCTAGAAGAAATGTTCACTAGTGAAAAACCCAAAGTAAGCCACCTGAAAATATTCGGTTGTCCCATCTAAATACATGTTCCAAAGGAGAAAATATCAAATTTGGACCCTTCAGGAAAGAAGGGAATATTTTTTGGATAGAGTGAACACTAAAAATATTATAGAATTTATATTTGAAGATTCCTACAGATAGTGATCAATAGAGATGTTACATTTAATGAAGATGCATCCTTCACCAAATCCAGAAATATCTTTGCAGATGAAGATCATGAAGAAGAGGAGGAGACTCCTAGAACCACAAAACATAGTTGACCAATAGTTAGAGATATTGAAGAAGATCATGACATTGCAGAACCTCAATGACTTACAAAAACACCCCAGAAGATGATCTCAATGAAAAGAACACCATCTTGGTCTCGTGATGTAATCAAAGAAGTAGAAATATATGGTGCATGAGAAGGAAGCTAAAGACAAAGCATCTATTCGAACAACGTGGAATTAATGAGCAACATTGTTGATGAAGAACCCATATTTTTTGAAGAATATTTGAAGAAGAATGAATGGATGTAGCACATTATCAAAGAATACCAGTCAATAATAAAGAATGATGTTTGGGATGTGGTGCAAAGACTAAAGGACAAATAAGTAATTTATTCAAAATGAATTTTCAATACAAAGCACTTAGTAGATGGTAGTATTTGTTATAGCTGATTTTACCACACAAGGATGATTACATATTTACGGCCTTCCCTATCCCTCTGCAGACTCTTTAGACCACATGGACTGATAATATACTTTGATGTTTCCAATTTCATCCCTAAACACCCCTATTTATTGTTGTACATGACTTTTAATCTCATACTCGTGTGTACACGCGACTTTTGACCTCGAACCCGCATACATAGGAATGTGTGCATAAATCCAAATATTTTTGGAGTTTTCCTTCCTATGAGTCTGAACCACTTGACTCTTGCCTTCCATATTCCTTGATATCGCTCAGATTTTACCCTCCATAACCCCTTTGGAGTGCTATATAGGGAACCCCTTGGATACATTGAAGAAGGAGGAATTGAAGAGAAAAGAAACTATAGTCCATTGTTTCCACAGTTTGCATATACTTGAGTTTGCATCCCTTTGTCCCTTTGGAGAACT
This sequence comes from Pseudotsuga menziesii, assembly GCA_001517045.1. NCBI lineage: Eukaryota > Viridiplantae > Streptophyta > Pinopsida > Pinales > Pinaceae > Pseudotsuga > Pseudotsuga menziesii. The sequence goes on along the minus strand of LPNX010292601.1, from coordinate 310,671 downwards.
TTGTGTTCTTCCCAATATTTCCCTTTCTTGTGATATTGCTATCGAGAGATGGAGGATTGAGGTGCTGGAGGCCCAGGTGGACGACTCAGTTTCTCCGGTTCGTAGACATGCCGACAGAGGTTGTCACTTGTGTAATCTCTAATTTGATTAATAGAAATATATTTTCATTTCCAATAATTGGCATTTGAATGAATAGTGAATCCATGGATATGTTTAATTGCTTATACATTATTGATTATATATGCTAGAGTAGATCTAACACCATATTATATAGCATGCTTGTCTTGTTTGCTATTGTTGAGAGCAAATTGTTAGCACAAGAGGGATTGGAAAAATCTCAATGGGGATCTACTTCAACCATCCGGAATAAGGTATTATTTGAGGTCCCTTAGTGTTAGATGTTTGGTTTCTCTTGCATATTGGGAAGGGATTGATTTCTTGTGTCTAGTTGTCTGTTGTGGTACACCCCAAGCCATAGGAAATTTCTCTCTGTAACAAAATTGGCAACCATACTGGGGAGGTTCCTAGTTGTTTCTCTTTGGGTATTTTTGGTATTCAATGTGTTAGATTTTTATCATTTAAGCTACCATTATTATCTTAGGATCTTTAACTGGGAGAATAACATGCACAACAATAAAACAAAAGCACAACACAAGAGACAAGAGACACAAAGAATTTTCCTCGGGGAAACCATAAAGGAGAAAACCCCGCAACTTCCTCAGAGATAGAATCAGCACCAAAATTAAAACCTAAAAACATAAAGATGATCTCCATAGCTTCTGTCTCTCTCTCTCTCTCTCTCTTGAGAGAACTTCTCCTCTCTCACTCATGCACCCCAATGAGTGAGTGTGTGTCTGTCCTAAATAGAGAGACTCACTCTCTATTTATATTCTTTCGTTCACTTGGAACCCACTCCATCATGTCGGCCTCACTTAACAATTACTCACTAGAGCCAACATCTCTAGGAGTGTCTAATAACCCTAGTGCCCCAAAACTTGTGAGGACTTTGCCTCCTCCGACCAACAAGGAGGTTTATCCTTAACACAATGGTGGGGACTATTGCCCCGACTTACAATGACTCACCTAGGGTCGAATTCACTAGGATAGTCTAATAACCCTAGGGCCCCATAACTGTGGGGACTTTAACCCTTGACCAATAGGAGGGTTACCCATAATGACTTGACATGACTTATTTATATTATAGAAACTTCTTGAAATAAACATCGAGGTATGACATGACTCAATTACATTACAGACACATCCTGGAATAAACATTGGGTTACAATACATAAGAAATACAGATGAATACATTTTGAAGTTACAAATACATCAACACTCCCTCTTAACTAGGTATTCTCTCGACATAATTTATCAGCACAAGTCTTTTTCTCTGTATCATTTGGATCATCATTGAGTTCTCGTCATATTCATCTTCAATTCATCTTCATCTGGATGTGGATCATCACTCGATCTGGATCATCATCACTGGATCTGGATCATCACTCGATTTGGATCATCACTGCTGAATCATCATTGGATCTAGATCCTTACTCGATCTAGATCAATACCATGGGTGCTATCTCATGATTATTCTCGTCATATGAAGTTCTACAGAACCATCCCTTTTTCATACTGGCTGTAGGCTTAGCCTCCATGTAGGTCTTCTTTAGCACTTCTATCTGACCTGCTCGTCAGAATGGCCCGCCTAGCACTTACATCTAACCTACTCATCAGAAAGGCACACCTAGCATTCACATTTGATCATGTAGGAACCAATCCTATAATCATACTAGAAAGGCCCAACACTCACATTTAGCCATGCGGGGACACATCCTGCAACCATGCTAAAAAGGCTCTGCTCTTCCACCCATGCGGGAATGCATCCTGCAACCATGATGAAAGAGCTCTACACTTACATCCACCCATGCAGGAACACATCCTGCAACCATGATGGAAGGGCTCTGCACCTACATTCACCCATGTGGGAACACATACCGCAACCATGATGAAAGGGCTCTGCACTTACATCCACCCATGCAGGAACACATCCTACAACCATGATGGAAGGGCTCTGCACTTACATCCACCGATGCAGGAACACATCCTGCAACCATGATGGAAGGGCTCTACACTTACATCTGACCTGCTCGTCAGAAAGGCATGCACTCACATCTGATCTTGTAGGAACCGATCCTATAGTCACATCAGAATGGCCCCCATTCCTAGACTGAGCTACCTGGTAACTGACCAGGTGCCTCCATTCTCCCAGAGAATTGCAGTAGCCCTTACATCTGACCTACTCGTCAGAATGGCCAGCACTCACATCTAACATGGAAGGAACTTAATCCTTTAGCCATGATAGAATGGCTCAGCCCTTACATATTATCTAGTGGAAACACATCCCTCTATCACATCAGAATGGCCATGCACTCATATCTAATCATCTGAGAACACATCTCACAATCATATCAGAACGGCCCTCAGTCTCAAACTAAGTTTTCCTGGTAACTGACCAGGCGCCTCCATTCCAAGAATGGCAATAGACCTTGTATCTGATCATGTAGGAACCAATCCTACAGTCATATCAAAATGGCTCAGCACTCATATCTAACATGGAAGGAACCAATCCTCTCACCATGACAGAATGGCTCAATCCTTACATCTGACCTACTCGTCATAATGGCTTATGGATTTAGCACTCGTATCTAACATGGAAGGAACCAATCCTCTTACCATGACAGAATGGCTCAGCCCTTACATCTGACCATGGAAGGAACCAATCCTTTCACCATGTCAGAATGGCTATGGGTCTCATCATTTTCCCATGGAGGAAACCTCGATATGCAGAACACCAAGATTCTCCTTGAAGTACTCAAACTTCACCCTAGCCAATGGCTTCGTCAACACATCAGCTATCTATTCCTCCATCACAACATACTGGAGCTTCACTGCTCCCCTCTGCACCATATCCTTGATATAGTGATACTTGATCTCAATATGCTTCGACTTGTAATGGAACACTAGATTCTCTGACAACTTCACGCAACTTTGGTTATCACAATGTATACAAGTAGCATCCAACTAGAGGTCAATTAAATCAGACAGTAGCTTCCTCAGCCCCACTACCTCACAACTAGCTAAACAAGCTGTGACATACTCTACTTCAGCTGTACTTAGTGCCGCATAGAATTGCTTCCTGCTAAACCAAGGGATCACACCTAATCCCATACTGAAGTAGCACCTCAAAGTGCTCTTCCTATCAATGGCACTGACTGCCCAATGCGAATCCACATAACCTTCCAGGTTAATCTTCTGATTCGACTCATACTTGAGCCCATAGTCAAATGTACCCTTCAGGTACCTCACTTCATGCTTTGCAACCATTAGGTGAACATGTCTCAATGTGTTCATAGCAAAGCAAATATCTGGTCTCGTATTTGTCAGGTAAATCATCTGACAATACATCATGGCATCAACCGACTCTGATGAAGCTATACTTAATAGTTTCAGGTTCGTTGCCATAGGTGTGGTCCTGAACCTCTTCAGGATCTCTATTGTACACTTCCCTTGTCCGAGGAAGATTCCATCTACATTCTACCACACCTCTATGCCTAAAAATAGTGCATTGACACATAATAGGAGTATCACTGGTCTTCCGCCATCAACCTTGAAGAAAAGGTTGGAATTCACTTTACTATTAGTAAATCCTAGAGTCGTTAGTAATCTATCCATCCTGTCGTACCATGTCAAAACTCAAGATATTCTATAGTCACTCCCTCTAAAGCAGAGCATCATGCTCCCTCTGTCTTCCATACTCTATGCACTTAAACATTCTATATCGGAGTGACAAGTAGCTTCCTATGCTACTAATATTCTATGTATCCATCTAGTGTATAGACTTTCATCTTCAACCTTGTAGAGAAGGTTAAGATATTCATCAAGCTCAGCATGTATGTGTTTCAACTTCCACTGGCTGCAAATGTCTCTTCATAGTCTATACCTTCTTTTTGTGAGAAGCCTCGTGCTACGAATCTTGTCTTGTATCCCACGATGTTTCCATATACTGCATGATGGAGCTACGAACTTCCCTTCACGTATTGATATTGCATCCTAGACATCATTCTTCTTGAACTGGTCTTCCATTTATTCTTGGTTACTTCTTCATGGCTAGAAGGTTCTGCATCAATGATGTCATTGTATTCGTCATATTATTCTTCATTTTGAAATGTCATCACTTGTTCTTCGGAACAAGTCTATCCTTCTTTTCTTGTAGGCAATTATGTATGCGATCTTTCCTAAAAGTCAAATACAATTGTATGGTTAGACACATTTCATAAGGAATATGCATACTGACACATTCTTATGCATAAATATTTGATCATGCAACTACTTTATCCAATACAACATTCATCCATATCTCACGGAAACGTTTCTAGATGCCTTCCATCTTCACTAGGACAACATTGAGATTGTGCACTAATCCAATATGTTAGCAAAGAGGTTTCATTCTAGATAAGTAGAAATGGAGATTTGTATAGCACCATGAGCTACTTACCCATTACAAGCATATTAGTAGTATACGGTCATTAATGCAAACATTCTATCATGCATAATACATTAACTGAATATAAACAGATGCATAACAAAACAATATCATGAAATGACATTTGAATACTTATCTTTATTTGTTTCATGGGTAGACTCCTTCTTGAGCCTTCAGCTTCATCGCCTTCAGCTTCATCGCCTTATTTATTCATAATAGAATCATTTCTTATCCAAATGCTGAGATGGATAAGAGGTTCTTCAAGAGTTGAGATCTTCATATTCCTCATTGGTTGAGGGATCTTCTTTGGATGGTGAGAGCTTGATCTTTAGTTGCTCCCATATTCTCTTCTCTTATTTTGATTTGAGCTTATTCTTCTTCTCAGAGTCTACTGAAAGTAATCACTTCCTTCTGGCACACATTCCTCAAATGAATGAATCCCATGATCCTGGGAGGCCATTCAAGGTGGCTATCACCACTTCTACATTCTTCACTTCAACTATTTTCTCAAAGTCATATTCTGATGTATGTTCTTCCCTTCAAATAGCTTGGTGAAGGAATAAAACATCTTCGGTGTCTTTAGGGAAGACACTTGTGGTACAATGTGAACCGTGATTGAATCAACAATGATCTTCTTGGCCTTGACCAAGTTCTTCTGGTGTAAGGCTTTTAGCCTCATCTCCCTCTGGAACTGGAACCTCTATACTCATGTAGGTATCCAATTCATTTTCTTCAGAGAGATCAAATACTTCCATGCTTGGAATTTGTCAACTTCACCAAGCTTATCATCAAGATGATGTGATAGATCACTTTGAATTGAGAACATCAAATGAAAATAGAAAATGATTAGATCTTACCGATTTGAGGTGTTCCTCCTGGTTCTGAAGCTGGTTGATCTAGGGTTTGTCAGAGAAACCCTAATTTTCAAAAATTGGAATCTTTTAGATCTGATTGGATAGAAAGATATATATCTTCAAGTTTAGCTGTCCAATGTACTCCTTTCTTAAAACAGTGGAGGGAAGCTCCCAGAACAGGAAGCCCTAGTTTTCAAATTTCTTCTACAGAAATTCCTGTTAATATTTCTATGGTATCTCCGAAATTACTATCCCTATGAGTCTAATACTTTGTACTAAGGTATCCTTGCGTGTCTCCAATCCAAAACCATAGGTTTCATCAGAATTGGTTTCACCAATTCGGAGTTATGATCATTTTCCCAAGGTGACCTATTACAGGACTGTTCATAACAGTGAAGTTGTACATACTTCCTTGTCTCACTGGTGCATCTTCTAAGTCTGAAATTAGGACCAAAGAAATTAAATTCCATTCCCTTTCTGGAAAACCTCCCGAAATCTCATTTGGATCTGTGTATCCCAAGATATATCAATTCTCCCTAGGTGTCTTGTTTAGGGATGAATTCTGGAAGAGTATGGAACCCTTACTTGGAGGGATCATATCTCCCAAAATATAGAGAATATGAAGCTTAATTTTGGACACCATGTAAATAAATATTTTATCTTCAGCCTATGAAATTTTCAGCTCCTGGACCATCAAAAATATCTATATAAAATGAATGTAGCAAAACTTAGTAGTTTTAGTATTTAGGGTTTTTCTAGCTCGGGGTCAAACTAGGGTTTGATTTTCCCAGAGTTTCACCCAACCAAAAATATTGATCTAGGTCTCTAAACTTCAATTTTGATGAGGAGAGAAATCCTAGGCTGGGCTCACTCAAAAATTCCTCTTCTGTAAGAAGCCCTAATTTCTACACCAAAAACTGAAAATGCTCGGAATCAAATTCTGCTTCGACAGAAAGATGTACCCTTCAATGGAGAGTCAGCCTAGCATACTTTTGCTGATGTATTGTGGAGAGACACCCAAAAATTAAGAATCCCTAGATTTTGCAGCTGCACAATGTCTTCTTCTCAGGTTAGCTCTGATACCATGTTATATTTTTATCATTCAAGCTACCATTATAATCTTAAGACCTTTAACTGAGAGAATAACATGCACAACAATAAAACACAAGAACAACACAAGATACAAGAGACAAAGAATTTTCCTCGAGGAAACCATAAAGGAGAAAACTATGCAACTTCCTCAGAGATAGAATCAGAGCCAAAAGTAAAACCTAAAAACATAAAGATGATCTCCACAGCTTCTGTCTCTCTCTCTCACTTGAGAGAAATTCTCCTCTCTCACTCATGCACCCCAATGAGTGAGTGTGTGTGTGTCCTAAATAGAGAGACTCACTCTCTATTTATATTCTTTCATTCACTTGGAACCCACTCCATCATGTCAGCCTCACTTCACAATTACTTACTAGAGCTGACATCTCTAGGAGTGTCTAATAACCCTAGTGCCCCACAACTTGTGGCGACTTTGCCTCCTCCAACCAACAAGGAGGTTTATCCTTAACACAATGGTGGGGACTATTGCCCCGACTTACAATGACTCACCTAGGGTTGACTTCACTAGGATAGAATAATAACCCTAGGACCCCATAACTGTGGGGACTTTAATCCTTGACCAATAGGAGGGTTACCCACAATGACTTGACATGACTTATTTATATTATAGAAACTTCATAGAATAAACATCGGGGTATGACATGACTCAATTACATTACAGACACATCCCAGAATAAACATCGGGTTACAATACATAAGAAATACGGATGAATACATTCCGAAGTTACAAATACATCAACACAATCTACTTGAATTGTTCTAATTTCTTTGTTTCTGTGTCGAGTCTGGGGGCATGTTTTCCCAGTAGGGTCCTGAACGAGTAAATTATGTCTTATATTGTCTATTTTCCATATTTTTCTTCCCTTTTCTTCATGTACGCGGGTTTAGCTATCACAGTCGTGTATACATGCGAGTTTTCCTTGAACAGTCGTGTATGTACGTTGGTTTACTGAGAACAGCCATGTATGCCTTGATTTTGAGCCTTATTGGGTGTATTAAGTGAACTCTGGGTGAGTTTGGATGATTACTGAGTATTCTTGGATGCTTCTGGAGTCTGTATATACCCTATATTTTTTACCAAATACTGCTTTTATTTTGATTTTTTAGAAATGTTCTTGTCATTCATTTTCTACTTTTTTGTTTTGGGATTAGTGCATTAGGTCTCTTTTACCTTGGTGCTTTGCTTGGATGTTGTTTGTGAGTGGTTGTAGAGTCTGAGGCTTGTAGATTTATCTTTTTTCTTTCATATCTCATTTAATTCAAAAATACAAAAATATTTTGTTTTTTACATAGTTATGCATTGCTTGCATTTTTTCATTGGCATGGTACTTGGATTAGGTTTGCTTGGCGAATTATATTTATATTTTCATATAGGAATGATTGCACTTACATTTGAAGTAAAAAAATTTCACTTCACATAGTAGCATACCCTATTTTTCATTCTACACATTCCATGTTCATTGCTTGTTAGGTGTGCAATTTACTTCATGTTGTGTCATAACATCATAAGTTGCACAACCATTACCCTTTAGTAATCACATCCAAATAAAATCAACACTTAATAAAATTAATTACACTCTTTTTATTTTTAGGGTGCATCAACAAGATTAGGTTTTAGGGTCTAGAATAGTTCATTGTAAGTTAATTCTCCAAGACCACTAAAAAAAACAATTAGGTGTCTATCCAAGTGAGAGTGTGAAACCCTTGGTATAATTAGTGTGAAACTCTTTTTCTTCCGCCTTCTAATTCTCCTCCTCCTTTGGGAGAGAGATCCAGATAGTCCATGCGGACTTGTCATCACTTAAATTCACATAGAGATCTCACCATGAGTCATCATGAGTCTAAGGTCCCGGAGCTCCCCCCTTCCCCACCTTTGGGGACTGAAGTTGAGCCTTCTAGCATATATGCATTAGAGGAAATTTGGGGTCTAAAATGGGCCTTATAATAAAACATGCCAACAATAATTTCTTGTGAGTTGTAATTCAAGAACCAATAGAATTCCAATAAACTGAGTCAACCATAATGGTTGAATTGACATATTTGTCATAAAAAAAAAACTACTTTTTGTGTTCGTATTTTTGACATATCTCCCTGTGTTTTTACCCAAATTTCAATTGGCAAAGCTTGTTAGATGCATAATTTGATTCTGCATCCAATGAGTACCTACCCTGCATACTTTTGAGGACCCTGCTACCCCAAAAACAAGAAATATCTGAAACAATGTGATGATGATGTCATCATCACATTTTTTTCAGCTATTTCTTGTTTTTTTGGTAGAGGAACCCATCAAAACTATGCAGTGTTGGTACTCATTGGATGTAGAATCAAATTCCGCATCCGATGAACTCTCCCAATCGAAATTTGGGTAAAAACATAGGGAGATATGTCAAAAATACGAACACAAAAAGAAGTTTTTTCTTTTTTCCTCCAAAATTAATAAATATTATTCTATTATTTTAACTATTGTTTTATTTTTTTAATTATTATTTTATTATTTTCCTTAGGAGGTCCATTTTAGGCCTCAAAATTCCTATAATGGGGACTCTGCCTAAGTCCGGTCCTTATCGAGCTGGACCATCACAAGAAGATCTATCATAGTTTCATGATTACATTGGCTCTGACCCCCAGTATTGGTTATACTATTTGAGTGAAGAGACTCACCATGCAGCCACTAGCACTAACCACATTAGATATGGCATGCCTGATATTATCGACACTGGTTCAGCACCTCACGTCAAATCGGTTGGTGACCCTGATACTATGCCTAGGGGAACTTCCATTCCTTTCCATGCAGAGAGGTTTGGTACTAGTAGTCACATTTCACCATCCACTACAGCGGTGGAAATCCCTTCACACACACAACCCAAACCTAGCACTAGTGTTCCTCTTTGGGGAACTCAGTCAATACATGTGAATATTGGGGGTACAAGCTATATTCCTTCACATATTCCATCGTCTTCTCAACCTGTTCCTTCAAATCTCTTTTTGACGCATCCTCTTCCTAACTCTAGTGGTCCTTTGGGTCAGAGTTCTACTTCAATCCATGTCTATCCTACATCTGCTAACACTGTAGTGTCACAAGGCCAAGTGCGTCATTATGTGTTAGGAGGTCATGTACCTACTTCTCGATTGTCTCATGGAGTATCTCATGGATCATCTCATTGTCTAGATCATGGAGCTTCACATATACCTACCTATGGAATATATCATGGTACATCTCATGGAATATCGCATCGACCATCTCATGGTCCAACCTATGCAGCTTCCCATGGACCTTCTTTTGGACCGTATTACAAATAAAACTATCAACCGTATGGGTATGGGTATCAAAAACTCACTTACTCTCCTAACTGGTGCACCCTTGGGGTACTAGTTGTGCTTTCAATCTTTGGGATTCGCTACCCTTCCCATACGGTCGATCTCGCCTGGGACTGTTCGCTTGAGCATTGGTTATATTGAGGTTACCTTAGTTTCTTTACCTAGGTTATCAAGAGGGTATTTGCATAGGTTTTTCTACAGGTGTCCTAACTAAGTAGGGATCGGACATCACATTTTCTATATGCATTGAAGCTGAGGGACACTATAATTGGTTAGGAACCTTTTCTTGTTATGTATGGGAGCCTCAAGCCTCTCCTAGGAGAGACACACCTACTTCATTCAGGAGCTCATATATCCTACCCTTAGTTTCCTTGCTTGTTGGTTGTAGTTTTCTTAGGTTTATGCTCGGTGCATGCTAGATTGCTTTGGGCTTCATAGATAGATCGAGTCTTTTCTTTTTGTGGATTCATTGTGGATCCAGGTGTGGCTCGTTGTCACTCTCCTCGTTCAATAGGTATTTCACCTTCTACTTCTCCTCCTCCTTTTGGAGAGAGAGCCAGACATTTTGGGAAGACTAATCGTCACTTCAATTCACATAGATATCTCACCATGATTCATCATGAGTCTGAGGTCCCAGAGCTCCCCACTTCCCCACCTCTGGGGACTAAAGTTGAACCTTCTAGCATATATGGGACTCCTCATGAATCTGGTCCTTATGGGGCTAGACCATCACAAGAATATTTATTACAGTTTCATGATTACATTATCTCTAAACCTCGATATTGGTTATACTATCTAGGTGAAGAGACTTTCCATGCACCCACTAGTAGTAGCCACATTAGATATGTCATGCCTAATATTCCCGACATCAGTCCAACACCTCATTTAGAATCAGTTGGTGACTCTGGTACTGTTCCTGGGGGCACTTCCATTCCTTTCCAAGCAGAGAGGTTTGGTACTAGTAGTCACATTGCACCATCCATTCTAGTGGTGGAAATTCCTTCACACACGTAACCCAGACCTAGTACTAGTGTTCCTCTTTAGGGACCTCAACCAAGACATCTGAATATTGGGGGTACAAGCTATATTCCTGCACATATTACATCATCTTCTCAACATGTTCCTTCAAGTTTCTTTTTGATGCATCCTCTTCCTAACTCTAGTGGTCCTTTGGGTCGGAGTTCTATTTTAAGCCATGTTCGTCTTACGTCTTCTAAGACTATAGTGCCACAAGTCCAAGTGCCTCCTTCTATGTCAGTAGGTCATGTACCTACTTCTATATTATCTCGTGGAGTATCTCGTGGACCATCTCATGGTCCAGCTCATGGAGATTCCCATATACCTACCTATGGACCATCTCATGGTCCATCTTATGGAACATCATGTGGACCATCTCATGGTCTAGCCTATCGAGCTTCCCATGGACCTTCTTATGGACCGCATTACAGAGAAAACTATCTACCGTATGGGTACATGCATCAACAACCTGATTACTCTCCTAACTATGGCTTTGTAGCACCTCATAATCAAGGTACTCTTCATTACAATGCTTCCATGCAACACTTCATGGGTCATATGGGAGGAGGTTATTATCCCACTAGCTAAGGCCATGGTCTGTATAGCAATCAACCTTATATGAACTAGTCCTATCGAGGAGCATGGCATCGACTGGATCAACCTAGGATCCCTTTCCTTGCGACCTTGAACCTACATGATTTGTTGAGATTAATGAATAATCCTGTGTCTCATGATCCAGCATGCTTGACAATCCCTACCAAGCTTCCTTCAGACATTCCCATGTTCAAAGGTAACGCTGGTGAAGATCCTGGTGAGCATGTCACAACCTTCCACCTTTGATGCTCTTTTGATTTTTTAACCAATGATTCTGTCCATTTGAGGCTATTTCAAGGCACATCCACGGGTCTTGCAGTGAAATGGTATACAGAGTTACCGAGTGGTCCTATACTATGTTTGATGACCTTTCCTTGACTTTTATTAATCAATTCCAGCTACCTGTACGTTACGACACTGGTACCGAACTCTTGTCGACCTTCCGACAAGACAAAGCCATGCATATTTCGGATCATATTCAAGAGTGGCGTAGATGGAAACGATTAATTAAATCCTTTATTCCACCATAGTTTCTTCTAAAGTGGTTCCTCAAGTCATTGTTACCTTATATCACAAAGTATGTTTACACATCCAGAGTTCAAAATGAGGACCAAGATATTTTTAGGGCTCAAGAGTTGGATTTGATCTATGCTGAGTCCGGACTCTTATATGAGATTATCCTGAATGCTCCAAGATCCAATTTTGACCCCAAGATTAAACTTGGGCCACATGCTGATGGTATTGTTGGCTCCACAAGTACCAAACCAAAAGACTCGATTACGAAACAAGTGAGATAGTTATCGCTTAACAAGCCTTAATCGGGACAAGATATGAATTCATCTCATCCTACCCAATCGACAAGTGTGCTTTCAGTGCAAATGTCGAACCCAAAAGTCAACCAGTAGACTGGAAGGAATAAAAATAAAGAAAAACATAATTGTAAGGGTGGGAATAAAAATGAAATTGGTAATAATAATGACAAGAACACGAACAATGAGGGTGGGGACAAGCAACCTAAGTGTAAGGTGAAGTTTTCTTGTAAGTTGTGTAAGGATGATCACCTCACTCACTTGTGCCATCGTATGGAATACACCTCAAAGTTCATAGCATAGGGCCCATCTGTGTTTACTAATACTTTACCTAATAATAAAAATATGAACTCGAGGACCGTTGATCCTGGTAGTGTTTCTTGTGGGCCTCCAAACCCATCAGATGCCTCTAGTGGTCACAATTGCATCAACATGGTGAATGCTACAAATGTTGTGATGCATGCCAAAGACAATGGTTAGTCACAATTCGACCTTGGGAAAGAACCTGCTCCACCCGAGAGCTCTTTTCAAATTGAAAAGCCTACGGATAAGCCTGAAGTTCCACCTCACATTCCTAATGGAGACTTGAAGTGCTCGAGGAACAATCCCAATGCTTGAGTAGACCAAAAATATTCAATTGTCGAGGATTTGTGCTAGACTCCTTGTGTGATGTCTACATTAGAAGGCCTTGTTGTCTGCTCTTAGGGTTGGTGATGATAGCTCTTCTTCCATGATCAAATTTGAAACTCATGGCATCTAGCCTCACTTTCCTTGCTATGTGTCTCTTTTGATTCATGTGGAGTATCTGAACAATAGCATCACGCGTATTATTATTGATGAAGGCGTTGCCTCTTTTGTGATGTCTTTGGCTTGTTGGAAGGTTTTAGGTTCTCCCACGTTGTCTCAATATGCCAACATGTTGACTGCTTTCAATGGAAGATCATTTCGTCTGCATGGTATACTTCCTTCTCTAGAGGTCCAATTAGGAGGGACGATTATTGCAATCTAGGTCAAGTTGGTTGATGCGCCCCTTAACTATAAACTTTTACTTGGTCAGAATTGGATGTACAATATGCAAGCTGTAGCCTCTTCCCTATTTTGAGTGGTTTGTTTTCCATTTAATGGGAAGATCGTTACTATCGATCAAAAGTCTTTCCAAAATCTGCGTGTGTCAGCATCATCGAAATCTTCTATCCCGATTATCAATCATTCTCAGCCGGCAACTGAGAATGTGGGTGTGGATATGTATCCTTGTCTCATGGGAACCTTTACTTGTCCTGTGCCCATTCTTATTATTGGTTCTAGTCTTGGTGGGGCTTCATCCTCGTCGAATTTGGTATCCTTTTGTACTTCTCATATGGATGATCCTTGGATTCTTCCTTCACCGAATACTTCGAGTATACTTGTTGAGACAGATGTGTTATTTCCTGCAACATTGGTTGTGTATCAAGCAAATCTTGATCATGTTGTAGAGTCTAGACCTTCCTCTTAGAGGACGGAGGAGGAGGACCCTTATGTGCTGCATGCATGGGTAGTAGAGTCATCTCACTCTCAACACTGTCTTGATGATGTTTTTCCGTTATATGAATCTATTCTTGAGGCTATGTTTGGGATAGAAAACACTTGGGAATAATTGCACCATGGATTGTATTTCCTTCCTAAGCTTGATCGTTTGGAGTGTGATGATATTAGGGCAATTCTAAGCGAGAAATTTGGTAGCCTCATGGCCCCATTATTCCCTCTTAGTCAGGTTGTTGAAGGGAACATGGATAACTTGTCACCAACTATTCCTATCAACATTTCTCGTGATCCTTGTAAGATTGAGAATGTTTACATTGGGGCAGATTGTTTCCCTGATGAGATAAAAGAGTATACTGAGCTGTTTAAGGAGTTTTGTGATGTTTTTGGTTGGTCATACAAAGAAATGCTAGGTATAGACCCTCAAATTGTCGAACATGAAATTAAGACCTATCTAGATGCAAAACCGGTTCTACAACGTTTGCGTGCCGTGAATATTAGGAAACCACCAGCAATTAAAGTAGAGATAGAGAAAATGATCAAAGATGGTTTTATATATCCCATTCCTTGGACAAAGTGGGTTTGAAATCTTGTTCCGGTGGATAAGAAGCAGGGATCGATCCGAATATGCATTGATTTCTGTGATTTAAGTCGATCCTGTCCTAAAGATAATTTCCCTACACCATTTATTGATCAAATTTTGGATGAGTGTGGAGGAAGTGAGGTATTATATTTTATGAATGGCTTTTCTGGGTATAATAAGATACAAATTAAACCTAGGGATCAACATAAGACTAAATTTATTTGTCCTTAGGGAACTTTTGCATATCAGAATATGCCCTTCGACCTTAAAAACATTGGAGCTACATTTCATCGGGCCATGCTATTGATATTTCACAATCTTAAAACAATTATTGAGGTGTATTTGGATGATCTATATGCTCACTCTCATTTGAGAGTATGTCATCCTTATGATTTTTTATTAGTGTTCGAAAGATGTTGCCATTATTAAGTTCGTTTAAATCCTCATAAGTGCATCTTTTGTGTGAAGGTTGGTCATTTACTAGGATTCATCATATCCAAGGAGGGTATTAGATTCGATCACTTGAAGGTTGAGGAAATACTTCAATTGTCTCCCTCGCGTAGCATTCAACATCTTCAATGTTTATAAGCAATGGGGAACTTCTTACAAAGGTTCACGGTCAACTTCACCAATTTGACTAAAGGTTTCATGCGTTTGTTGAAGAAGGAAACCGGCTTTTACTTGGATGAGCGAGCCCAGGAGTCTTTCAATGACTTGAAGGAAGCCTTAGAAATGGACTCCGTTCTTAGTCCACCAGACTATAGTCATGATTTTTTATTTATGTGGCCGTGTCTCAAGAGACGATTGGTATGGTATTAGTTCAGGAGGATGAGGAGCTCCATGACCATGTCATATATTATCTAAGATAAAACCTAATTGATGCGAGGCTTCGTTATTCCCATGTTGAGAAGCTATCCTTAGCTACCGTTCATGTGGTTCAACGTTTGAGAAATTACATTCTTATTCACCAAACTTTGGTCGTAGCTCTCATCAATCCATTTCAATGTGTCCCCACTAGAAGGATGGTTAGGGGAAAGTATAATAAATGGATTGTGATTTTCCAGGAGTTTGATCTCAAGTTTGTTTCAGCAAAATTGAAGAAATCATTAATCTTTGCTGAGCTCATATCAGATTTTCCAAATTTGGATGACGAGGAGGTTTATGAGGATTATTTTGTTGATGAACATATATTCCTCATCTCGACTATGGACCCTTGGTACGGGGATATTATCGTATATTTGCAAACATTGAAATTCCATGTTGGTGCTCGAAATTGTCTTTTATAATGGTTTTATTTACATTAATTTCCGACCTATTACCGTAATTTCATACATATATGTTCAATAAGGTTTTCTTTTACTCTGTTTTATTAATTAAAATCTTGTAAATATAAAATAAGACAAATATGTTATTTTTATGAATTAAATGTAGTATTTTGCAAATAATAGACGTTCTGCACTCCATTCAGCCCCTTCTTTCGGTCCTGAGTTCTTGATTAGATTTTGTTCCATGTTAGTTTACTGGTTTGGCTTACCCGTTTCTTCTAATGCTACATGTGCAAATTGAAACCATGAAATAATCATCAACTTTAAAGTAATAAGGTAATCATTAGCTTTAAAGAATTGGTTTAACTTTAAGATGAAATTATTCAAAGTGATAATGTTTTCATGCCATATAAAGTAACACATAAAACTTATTAAAGAAATAGTAAATATTAATCGTTTGTTTAATACATTAAATCATGGCGAGGCACCTCATGTTGCATTTTATCATGCTCATAAAACATTTAAAATTACCCCACCTTTCTTTAATATTATGTGTGTCTTTTAACTATATCACATGGTTCATACAAAGTAACTTTATGGTATTACACTGCCTTCTTTATTCAACATAACTATTTATTATATATGTGTAGGCCAT
This sequence comes from Pseudotsuga menziesii, assembly GCA_001517045.1. NCBI lineage: Eukaryota > Viridiplantae > Streptophyta > Pinopsida > Pinales > Pinaceae > Pseudotsuga > Pseudotsuga menziesii. Next base: position 294,405 of record LPNX010292601.1, on the reverse strand, counting down.
GAAGTAATGCATGCATAGTGGATGATTAACACATGCATCACGTGAGGGAGGCAAGGAACAAGAATGGTGCACCCAATCAATGGAACTCAACCAAAGTTCGACAATCTAGAACCCAACCATCAATTTGGCCAAGAAACTAGCAGAAGATCTGCTTAGAATCCGGATTTATGAACAAATCTTAGTTATAGGTCATCCAGGTGTTCATCGAGACACCCATGTAGACCACGTGTTTTTAATAGATAGTTTATTTTTGGGCTTGATTTTTGGGCAAACTGAAGCGAAATTGAAAATTCAGGCACATGGGTTTTGTGCAGAATAGGCCCATTTCAATATTAATGAGGAATTTTCGCCAAATTCATAGCCATTTGGGCGAAAATCGTGGTTCTTTGAAACCAACTTTTCCAGAGATTATGGTTGGTCATTTTTTGAATTCGTGGGTAGTTGTTATAGCAATAATGAACCTCTATTTTTAGCAAGAGGTGGCTGACCTAATCTCCATTGTAATCATCTTATAAATACCTCTCTGGTTTCTAAGAGGAGGAAGAGAAAACTCTTTGTAAAACTTTGCTTTAGTTTAATAAAAAGACTCTATTACAGTTGTTGGTGATCATTCTCGTTTCTCTGTTAATAATCGGTGACTGAGTAGTATAGGAACATAGCCCCTGATTGCTGTGAAGGGCCCCTCAACAACCAGAGATTCTATCTGTGTATATTCATCAGTTTCTTTTTATGTTTGTAGCTAAGTCATTTTTTTGATATATATATTGTGTTTTCCTGTAAGTTATTTCATTTCTGCAAGCAAGAAGTGTGTTTTCTTGTAGGCGACACTTTATTGTTTATTTTTTGTGTTTTAATGCAATTTTTGCCTTCAGAATCCATACGGATGGCCAGTCATCCCTCTGTCTAGTTTGTTTTTTAGCTTTCTCTTCGTCTCTATTTGCGGTCTCTTTTTCATCCTTTCGTTCATCCCACTATGTAGACTATTTTCCAACTTTTTGCTCGTCCCTCTGTGCAGACTGTTTTTCAATCTTGTGTTCACACCTTAATGCAGACTGTTGTTCCGCACTTTATTCGCACTTAGACAGAATTTTAATTCATTTTCATAATTTTTAGTATTTTGTTTTTGCAGAAATAATTAGTTAAGGTAGAGGTTAATTTTCCAACATTCTACCATGTTATGTAGCTAGTTAGGATTCGAATCCACCTCTAACAATTCATATTTAGTTCTATATTAAGACATGGATTAATTATTTCAGTTTTAATAATGAAAAAAATACATTTATATTCAACATATATTTTACTGATTCAAATGAGAAATAGTTTTACTTTTACTTTTTATCATGACTTAGATAGTTTAAGAGTTACTTTCAATTGTTTTCATGCCTAAAACCTAGATTAGCTTAAGTTTGTTTAAAATATTGTCATATACTTTGTTGAATATTAGTTTGTCTCATTTCTGAAATAGGTTCAACATTCCATTTTCAATCTTCATTTGAGTCCATAATCAGTCTTTCATTTTTAGTTACACAACATTTCATTGTCTTAGGATTTGTTAGTTTTATTTCTTCAAGTTATTTAATTCAAGTAGATGTAAAATATTAGTACTTAGTTTCAAATTCAATCTTAATTGGTTCATTTAGATTTTAAAGATGCATTGGTTTTCAGTATTTTAAAGTTTGATGATAAAAGTTCACATAAGCTAGTTTAGCGTAAGTTTACTTTTCAAGTTGTAAATCAGTTGCATGATCTTTTTACGATTGGTTAGCATTATTTAGTTTATGGTATAGTTTGTTGAAGAGGTAGAGTAGAAGTATTTTTTTCTCTTGTAGGTTTTCTTACAGATTGAATATATTTTCAGTTATTGTTTTGTACTTAGTTTTAGATTTGATTATAAATCTCCAAGTTTAGTTTACTTTGATTAGTTTACTGTTTTGCAACGCATTTATTTACGCTTGGTCTTTAGAATAACATTTTCTTCGCTTTCTACAAATCCATGGTTATGTTTTTTCCTTTATACGAATTTGCAATTAAATAATTCATTGCTTTCCATAACCCAGTTGCACTTGCATTCTTAGATAAGCATTTACTTATGCATACATGAATAGTCTCCAATTTATAATATAGATTAGATTATTTTTTGCAAGTAGTTATTGTTTCTCTCATTAGTTAAATCGCTTTTGGACCAAGCCACTACTTTCTAGAATAGATTAGCATAGCGTTATAATAGTTTGAATCTCAGTAGTTTCCTGCCTTTATAGAATACATTATATTAGATTTAAAATTATAGTTACTTTTCAAGTTCTTAGTTAATTTCTTGTTTTCATAGATAGATTAAATTCTTGCATTTGAATTATGAAAGTCATGCATGTAGATTAAAATCATATAGTTGGATGTTAGTCCATTTGCATCTTTAGTTAGATTAGGTTAGTTCAAGCCTTCAATCTTGCACATATGGTGTTTGCATCTCACAAGCTCCCTTATTGGGTTGACAATTAAGTGTTGAATTAGATAGTGCATATTTTACCCAACATTTTGGTGTCGTTGCTGGGGAGGTGCTAAAGGGATTGGAGTCTAGGTAGATAAAGGTAGATATGTTGTCTTTACATTAAACAACAAGGGGGAAGGGAAACGATAAGTCATAAAGATGACTTCACTACGAAATTTCCATAGTGTTATAGCCTAACGCATTCACTTTAGCGGGTTTTCCCAAATCTTTGTTGTTCACTTTTTCACACAAGTGTGTTTACTTCATGCAAAGTTTGATTTATTTCCCTTAACTGTACTTTTCTTTCTGCAAATGTAGGTAGTTTACTTTCCCATGTTTAGGTGTATTTTTCTTTCCGGAAATGTATATAGTTTACTTTTTCATAGTTTAATTTCATATACGTGTGCCTTGCAAGTTTAGGTAGTTTACTTTCCTGCCATTTACTCTTATATAAGTGTATTTTCTCTTCAACAAGCATAGGTGTTGCATTCAGATTTGTTACATTCGATTCATTTTCTTAGGTGTGTTTATGTTTGTCATAAGGTCTTTTATTTTCAAGTGTCTGATGTGTTTTGTAATTAGATTCTAAAGTAAATATAAAATATAAAAATAAAAATAATTTTTTTTGGGTGATGTAAGAACCCCAGAGACTAATCATTGTGTGAAGCAGGACCTATCAACCGACAAAATGGATTCAAAGGTGCTCATTAGCATGAGAGAACTTTCAGAAATCCTAGCAACAGCTGGGATCTCGATCTCTCAAGAAGAAAAGATATTGACAGTAGTTTCAAGAGCTTATCAACCTCTCCTGAAATAACAGACGAAGTAAAATCCCAAGAACTACAAAAAGATGTTCTTTGTGAGACTGCAAAAGAAGATGATACATTGGGGATTACATCCGAAGGAGAGTAACCAAAAATTAAAGAGTTCTAGATATAAATGACAACAGATCGATCATGTGCTCAAACAACTACTCAAATAGAAGAAGAGGATCTATATGACATAGAAAAGAAAGGTGAGTACCAAGACTACATCGAAAGATGGTTTCAGGGGGTAACTTGACCGCAATACCATTCCTTCATTTGACACCTATTGATGCAGAGAAAAGTAAGTTGGTTGAACTTCCAAATTCAAGTAATTACTACAACAATCTTTTCATATGTGGATAAAGGTACAATTCTCATTTTGCTTCGCACTTGGTTTCATTGGAAAAGCTCATATACCTGAATAAACACATTTTTTTTCTTCTTAGGGTAGGGAATTATGTATATAAATAAAATGTTGCATTCTTCGTTTAGAGAATAATGCAACTTCATTTTTTTTCTTATTTTATTTTCAAACAAAAGAACTAAGAATACGATCATGTTAATGACTAAGCCAAAACAATTTTACATCATTATTCATTCTCATACATGCATATTTTTAATTATATCAGTTACTCAAGACCAACTTTAACCTCATGGGGATTTGTCATAAATTAAGGTCTATCTAAAACCTAGAGGTCACTCGTACATCCTAGCTTCATTATCAAGGCATGTTTTTTAAGCATATTTAATAAAGGATAGCATAAGGGTGAATGAAATTCCTAGTTTATGGAGAACACTACTATAATTCTATATGCAAAAGGTGATATTTGGGGCTATATACACCTTTCATTCATTGTCTTATGGCTTCATCCACTTTACACTAAATCCATCAATCGTGTGTATCTTTGATTTAGTAGATTCCTCTTGCAGCCTTTATTTTGGTTCCATGATAATTAAAAAAGAGAAGACTAGTTGTCCTCCAATCCATATACCATCCCACCTTGTAGCATGGTTTTCAAAGCTACTCCCCCACCACTCCTCCATAGGAAAAATCATTTGTTGAATATCTATAGGGACTGGAAACATTAGGACAACAGCCTCTGATAGAAAACAGGTTTAAGAGGTTAACCCATCGGGGTACTGAATAGGCTCATTGGCAGTGGGTACAATCCTGTGGTATGACTAGGTAAACCCGATGGGGTACTGAACAAGGCCGACTAAAAGAGAGGAATCTGCCTAGGGAGGACGGCTTGTTAAAAAGAGGGAGAAACAGTAAAAAAAAGAGAAAAAAATATCAAAATGACTTTGTGATAATAAAGGTTGTTGTGGGTCTACTAAAGGAAGGTATGCATGGTTGATCTAAAGAAAATGAACTCCATCAATCTACCATTTGAGAATGTTTGTAAGTTGCACTTAAGACCCTATTGTCTAACTCATACTATATCAAGGATATAACTATCCTAGAAGTGGGACCCATAAAGTTAGGAATCTAATGAACTTGAAATGCAAACTTTGTCCATAATTAATTGAATAATGATAAACCTTTGAGAAGTATCAGAGATGAATGGTTTCTTATAAGCTTTATAGACTATCTATACCCTCATGTTTTTTATTTTAATCTAGTATTTATTCATTCATGGCATGAGTACATGCCATACCTTTGGTATGAGGGAGAGAGTCTCAATTTATATGGTCTTCATAAGCATGAATTATTACTAGTGGTGGAATTGTATGTATTAAGAAATCTTAAATAAAATGAAGCTGTTTTGGTCATATCATAACATAACTTTTTTTTCTTCTAATTTCTAGTTTTTTTGTCGTAATAAATTTCTCTTAATTTTGTTGAACGATTTCCTTTAAACTATATATGATCAAGCATAGTTTTTTATGAAATTAAAGAACACTTCCGATTCATTCATGGAATGAGGACATGCCATACCTTTGGTCTGGGGGTATGTTGGGCCTCGAAATTGTCTTTTATAATGGTTTTTATTTACATTAATTTTTGACCTATTTACCGTAATTTAATACATCTATGTTCAATAAGGTTTCCTTTTACTCTGTTTTATTAATTAAAATATCGTAAATGTAAAATAAGGCAAATATATTATTTTTATGTATTAAATGTAGTATTTTGAAAATAATAGACGTTCTGCACTCCATTCAACCCCTTCTTTCGGTCCTGAGTTCTGAATTAGAATTGATTGCATGTTAGTTTACTGGTTTGGCTTACCCATTTCTTCCAATCCTACATGTGCAAATTGAAACCATGAAATAATCATCAACTTTAAGGTAATAATGTTTAAAGTAATAAGGTAATCATTAGCTTTAAAGAATTGGTTTAACTTTAAGATGAAATTATTTAAAGTGATAATGTAACACCCTGGTTTTGACCCCGTTTGCATTGAAGGTACATGATGCATATATTGTAATTAATCAATGGTGAGGAGGAAAAGGTAAAATCCCCACCATCGATTTGGTTGTGTTATGTTTCGGCAATTTTGATTGTTGCCGATGGTATATCATGCCACCTGACACATTATAGTTTTGGCATCATGTAAACATGCAAAATTAATGAAAAACCTACAACCAGTTACGACGGTGCAACGTTAATGAAAAGGGCATGATTTTCATAAGGATAAGGGGTGGGATTGGTAAACCATGAACCTATGGGAAAAAGCCATGTGTCAGCCATTAAAAGCCCTGATGTTAGTTGGGTAGTTATTGTTGGGAAGTGGTGGGTGGCAGGACTGTCAGCCCTTGCCCCCATGCACACTCCACCAGCAGGGTCATTCATTTATGTGGGCAGGAAAACCTTTAGGGGACGCTTCCACTCTCCCACTCCCATCAATTATGTTCATCCTCACGCACAGGTTGGGCTCTGGTTCATCCTCACACAGATGATGGTCCTTTCACCCTCTCACGTACAGGCTTTTGCGTCGTTTTACCCAGGAAGTGAGCTGAGGAGCCATTTTCTCTGTCACCCACAATTTCTTATGGAAAATCCCTTCACGCTCTATGTGTGCATGTTCTCCGTATGTATTTTGTGGTATGCGTATGTGTTTCCCCTATCCAGGCTGAGAATCGGTCTTCTCCTCCATTTCAGGCTGTGTTTTCTTCTCCCGTTGCTGCAGTGTTGGGATTGGGGGCTCTTGCTTTCCGCACGACTTGTTTGTTGTGGTTTCAGCTACATTTGAGCAGCTATGGATTCTTATTATGGAGTTGTTTTGGCCAGGATAGGGCCAAGAATGACCCAAGATTTTTTTCCCCTATCTAAGCTATGAACCGCTTGTTGGCTGCATGTATGCAGTGGTTGGTATTCAGACTGTGCTGGAGTGGGATGAAGGTTTGGTTTGCTTGATAAACCTGGGGGTGTTTGGGAGACACACAAACAGAGCTAGAGGGATAGCTTTCTTCTCCACAACCCTGGAGTAGCACTGGAAAGGGGGGGTCAGGGCCTGAGGGACTATGTAGCAGAGAAGGGACTAATTTCCTGGTGTTGGGTGTGTGTGGGTGTCCTATAAGTCAGGATAGTTCTGGTGTTGGAGTCTTTAGCTCTTCAATGAGCTTCCTAACTTAGCATTCAGCTTTTCCCAGCTCCTTGATAGCCTAATAAACCCTACGATGTCGGCTTGGCTGTGTTTTGTGTATCCTTGGCTATGTGTAATCTTGTTTGTTCCTTATTCCTTGGGGAATCATGCCCATCTCGGGGGTGGTAGTGTTGCTGAGAGATTCATGAGCATGCTGGCCTATGGTTGGGTGGAACATTGCAGTGACATAGCTAGTTATGGGATGAATTCTACACAAGATAAGTATTCTTGACCATTTCATCTCTGCAATTGTATTTGATGTCTAATGAGCTATGATGAATATGTTGAATGCCTGAATGTATGTTTGCTTCTGCTGTGTATATGAATGATTATGCATCTTAGCAAGTTTTATGTTTTAAGCATTTTATTTCAGTTATATGTATGCCCATGTTCATGGGGCTAGTTGCCCAGATGGTTAGTGTAGGGTAGCGTCCTCTGCGTTGGTCGGAGGGTCGAGGACATTACAGATAATGTTTTCATGCCATATAAAGTAACACATAAAACTTATTTAAAAATGGTAAATATTAATTGTTTATTTAATACATTAAATCATGGCAAGGAACCTCACGTTGCATTTTATCATGCTCATAAAACATTTAAATTATTACCCCACGTTTCTTTAATATTATGTGTGCTTTTTAACTATATCACATGGTTTCATACATAGTAACTTTATGGTATTACGCTTCCTTCTTTATTCAAAATAACTATTTATTATATATGTGCAGGCCATGAAGTAATGTATGCATAGTGGAGGATTAACACATGCATCACATGAGAAAGGTAAGCAATAAGAATGAAGCACTCAATCAATGGAACTCAGCCACAATTCAAAAATCTAGAACCCCACCATCAATTTGGACAACAAACTAGCAGAAAATCCACTCAAAATTCGGATTTATGAACAAATCTTAGTTACAGGTCATCTAGATGTTCATCCAAATGCCCATGCAGACCACATGTTTTTAATAGACAGTTGATTTTTTGTCTTGATTTTCAGGAAAACAGAAGTGAAATTGAAAATTTTGGCACATTAGTTTTCTGTAGAATAGGCCCCTGTTGGTAACCGTGAAGAATTTTTGCCAAATTCATAGCCATTTGGGAGAAAATCGTCGTTCTTTGAAATCAAATTTTCCAGAAATTATGGTTGGTTGTTTTCTAAATTCGTGGGTAGTTGCTATAGCACTAATGAACCTCTATTTTTAGCAAGAGGTGTTCGACCTAATTTCCATTGTAATAGTCTTATAAATACCTCTTTGGTTTTGAAGAGGAGGAAGAGAAAATTCTTTGTAAAACTTTGCTTGAGTTTAATAAAAAGTCTCTATTTCAGCTATTGCTGATCATTCTCATTTCTCTGTTAATGATCGGTGACTGAGTAGCATAGGAACGTAGCCTCTGATTGCTGAGAAGGGCCCCTCAACAACCAGAGGTTCTATTTGTGTATATTCATCAGTTTCTTTTTATGTTCGTAGCTAAGTCATTTTGTTTATATATATATATATATATATATATTGCATTTCCTATAATTTATTTCATTTATGCAAGCAAGAAGTCTATTTTCCTATAGGTGACACTTTGATGTTTATTTCCTGCATTTTTATGCAATTTTTTCCTTCAGAATCCATATGGTCGGCTAGTCCTCCCTTTGTGCAGTCTGTTTTTCATATTTCTCTTGAGTCCCTATGTGTATTCTATTTTTTAGCTTTCTCTTCGTCCCACTGTGCATACTGTTTTTCAGCTTTCTGTTTATCCCTCTATGAAGACTGTTTTTCAATCTTATGTTCGCACCTTAATGCAGAATGTCGTTCAGCACTTTATTCGCACTTAGACAGAATTTTAATTCATTTTCAGAATTTTTAGTATTTTGTTTTTTTAGAAATAGTTAGTTAAGGTAGAGGTTAATTTTTTAGCATTCCACTGTGTTATGTAGCTAGTTGGGATTCGAATCCACCTCTAACAATTCATATTTAGTTCTATATTAACACATAGATTAATTATTTCAGTTTTAATAATGATAAAATCCATTTATATTCAACATATATTTTACTGATTCAAATGAAAAATAGTTTTAGTTTTAGTTTTTATCACGACTTAGATAGTTTATGAGTTACTTTCATTTGTTTTCGTGCCTAAAACCTAGATTAGCTTAAGTTTGTTTAAAATGTTGTCATATACTTTGTTGAATATTAGTTTGTCCAATTTCCAAAATAGTTCAGCATTCCATTTTAAGTTTTCATTTGAGTCCATAATTAGTCTTTCATTTTTAGTTACACAACATTTAATTGTCTTAGGCTTTGTTAGTTTTATTTCTTCAAGTTATTTCATTAAGTAGATGTAAAAGATTAGTACTTCGTTTCAAATTCAAGCCTAATGGGTTCATTTAGATTTTGAAGATGCATTGGTTTTCAATATTTTAAAGTTTGATGATAAAAGTTCACATAACCTAGTTTAGCGAGTTTAGCGTAAGTTTACTTTTCAAGTTGTAAATCAGTTGCATGATCTTTTTATGATTGGTTAACATTCTTTAGTTTATGGTATAGTTTGCTGAAGAGGTAGAGTAGAAGTATTTTGTTTTTCTGTTCTAGGTTTGCTTACAGATTGAATATATTTTCAGTTATTGTTTTGTACTTAGTTTTAGATTTGATTATAAATCTCCAAGTTTAGTTTACTTTGATTAGTTTATTGTTTTGCAACGCATTTATTTATGCTTGGTCTTTAGAATAATATTTGCTTTGTTTTCTACGAATCCACAGTTACTTGTTTTGATTTCTACGAATTTGCAATTAAATATTTCATTGCTTTCCATAAATCAATTGCACTTACATTCTTAGATAAGCATTTACTTATGCATACATGAAATAGTCTCCAATTTATAATATAGATCAGATAATTTTTTGCAAGCAGTTAGTTTTGCTCACATTAGTTAAATCACTTTCGGACCAAGTGACTACTTTCTAGAATAGATTAGCACAGTGTTAGAATAGTTTGAATCTCATTTATTAATCAGTTTCTTACCTTTATATAATACATTAGATTAGATTTGAAATTATAGTTACTTTTCAAATTCTTAGTTAATTTCTTGTTTTCATAGATAGATTAAATTCTTGCATTTGAATTATGAAAGTCATGCATGTAGATTAAAATCATATAGTTGCATGTTAGCGCATTTGAATCTTTAGTTAGATTAGGTTAGTTCAAGCCTTCAATCATGCACATATGGTTTTTGCATATCACAAGCTCCCTTCCCGAGTTGACAATTAAGTGTTGAATTAGATAGTGCATATTTTACCCAACAGTCCCTACTCACCTCTCACAGGATGAGCAGGGACGACTATGTCATGTAGCAAAAAACTACCTCATAGTGGATGATACTTTGTATTGCTTTGGGGTTAATTCGATTTTACATCATTGTTTAACTCATGCTGAGGATGAGGTAGTGCTTAATGATTTCTGCGGAGGGGCGTGTGGTGGTCATTTATTTAGGATTTCTACAGCCCAAAAAATATTAAGAGCGGGTTATTTTTGTCCTTCCATATTTAAATATTGTGTTAATTTAGTCAAGAAGTGCCACCCTTGCTAGGTGTTTGCATGTAATATGCTCTCGGATCCCGCCCCTTTGCATCCTATTGTCACTGTCGGTCCCTTCACCAAGTGGGGGCTTGATTTTATGGATTGAAACCCAGCTTCGGCTGGGGGGCACCATCATATTATTGTGGCTGTTGATTACTTCATGAAATGGGAGGAGGCTATTCCCATAGTTAAATCCAACGATGAGATAGCCACTCATTTCATATTTAACCAGATTATCACCCGATTTGGCATACCGAGAGAGCTTGTCATTGACTATGGCAGGCACTTTCAAAACAAAATGATGGAAGAGTTGTTTTTGAAGTTAGGATATAAGCAATATCACTCCTATTATTATTACCCTCAAGTGAATGGGCAGGTTGAAATAGTGAATAAGTCACTTAAGTCAATTCTCCAACGAACCATCACATAGAGCAAGAATAATTTCCATATCATGTTGTATCTTGCTTTGTGGGCCTATAGAACCACGGTCAATACTGCCACTAGTTTTTCCCCCTTTAATCTTATGCATGGGGTGGAGTTAGTATTTTTGGTTGAGTGCAAAATCCCTTCTTTGAAGCTAGCTGTGGGGATTTGACCAGAGACTTCCGCATTGGAAGAGTGTTTGGTCCACTTAGAGCATCTTGATGAGTAGCGTCGAGATGCTTTAGTGGCACTTGAGGTTAATAAGCGTCGTATTAAGGTCCAGTATGATAATTATATCCATCCTAGGAGGTTTAGTGAAGGTGACTTGGTCCTTTTGTGGGATCAGGCTAAGGAACCCTTGGGGGTAGGAAAGTTCAATCCTATGTGGCATGGTCTTTACATGGTTAAGCGTGTCTTAGAGAAATGCTCCTATGAGATGGTTGATTATGAAGGGACATCCTTGGTGGAGCCTAGAAATGGGCTCTATCCCAAAAAATACTATGCATGATCTTCAGTCAGGGTTGCTTTTGTATATTATTGTACATTTTTGCATTACATAGTTAGGTTTTCTTATGGTGATTGGGTTTGTTTATTAGATTTCATTTTTTATGGCAGATGTCGATGGCGTCTTTCGTTTACATAGGATTTGTTGATGGTACTAGCCGCCACACTCAAAAATTAGCTTCAACTGGTTGGGTGATCTATACTTCTACGAGTCAAGTATTTTCTTCAAGAGGCCTATGTTTACAGTCTTTATCAAACAATCTTTCCAAATATAGTGTTGCCATTGAGTTATTCAGGGATGCCATTTCACATGGTGTTCTTTGCCTTGAGGTACATCTTGATTCACAGTTAGTGGTTTTACAACTTAATGGCTTGTATCGTATTAGGGATCCAACATTATTACGAAGATTCTAATCTTTTATATTGCTAGAATGAGAATTTGAGAGTATAACATACATTCATGTTCCAAGAAATTTTAATCAAGTTGTTGATTCATATGCTATCTATGTATTATATTGGAATCTATTTCACAGACCATAAGCATTTCCCAAACACATTTTACACATGTAAATAGAATAATAATCGATCATCATAAATATTTTTCATTAAGTTCAAAAAATGTGACATCATAATACATAAGTGTCATATACAAAATTGGGGCTTCTGAGCCACCAAGATATACTACACGGTCATACAAAAAATATACACCTAGGTCTCTAAGCCTGAGGTGGACGAGGGTGTTGATCATGGTAGCACACCATGGTTCTAGCTAGCTGATGAAACAATCGAACCCATGCCTGTGGTACTCCAACCACCTGCCATTGCATGGTCTCAGGAAAGTCCTTGACTTGCGCCATGGGTACTCTTTATGTCAATCGAACAAAGTTCATGTGAATGCTCTGGAGTGTCTGCTCCACATCTGCACCCATGATCTCATCACATCTTCCCCTCTGTGGATGACGAGGAAATCCATCTGGTCGTCGTCGTCCTACATCTACATATACATGACAGAGTATGACTATGCATTGTCACACCCAAAACACGTCTTTTGATTTCATATATCAAAAAACACAAAAAAATTAAATAATTCAAAACTTGAAAGTTGGTTTTGGATTCATTACCTATGTCTCCATAAGCTTCTCCTGGTGGTAGCGACATGTTTGGGTCGCTGCACAAGTCGATCCCTACATAGGAATAGTCATCTATGGTGATGCACTGTCTCCGCCACCATGGAAAGAACTTTGCTGGGTAGGGGTTAGCCACCTTTCCACCTCCCAGTCTGCACATGACATTAGCCCAGCGTCACTCAACTGGATCTCGGACTCCAGGCGGAGAAATGTCTACTCTAGGTCTTAGCCCTGACACCCTCTCAAACAATAATGTGCTCAGTATGATGCTAAACTTGAAGTTCCGCACTCTACCCATCTTGCAGTCACTGAGATGTTGTTTCATGTTGCTCATCAACGTAGTACTCCAGTCATATATTGTAGGCTGCATACACTCTACTACATAGAACATCATTGGCTGTGAGGCCAGGTGGAGTGATGCCAAACCTGTGATCCTACCTAATGCCAATAGTATCGCCTTCAGCCCCATAATATGAATCGCGTTTGTTTGGATTTTATTCTCAACCTTCTCTGTATTGGGAAGGTAGTACATAGTTATGTAGTCCTCTATAGTCATCCCGCCTCCTAGCCCATGAGATCAGAGGTTCACCACCTCCCCTCGTCAGGACAAACTTGTGATGAAATATATGTCGTTAACCTCAATTTTGAGTGACATCCCATCTATCTGAAAGGTTTTAGACTCTATATCCTAGTAATCTACCAGCAGTTGGAGTAGTCTTGGCTTTTCCCTCAAGCTTCCAAGACACCAAAACTTGTATAAACTGCATGCCCGTAATGCTTATTGAGCCACGAGGTCATCCTGAACAGCTTCCTAAACATCACCATGTTGCCTCTCTCTCCACTCGAGTACCATCCTTCCCATAGAACAAAAATTTTGATCATTACTTGCCCATAAAAACCATGTTCGTTGTGTTATACGCGACTGTTTGCAAAAAAACCACGTAAGTACGTGAATTTCATGGCATTTTCCGCATATGGTGAGCCCTATACGTGGAAAAGTGCCCGATATCTATGTGGGCCGAAACACTCAAGTTGGGATGGCCTAAAAAATTAATTTGACTGTGAAAATTTAAATTTTTTGCATGAAAATGAAGGGGAGAGGTAGGGGAACTTACCTAGATTAAACATCGAGGGATTTCATCGGACAATGCTCCCAGAATTCGCTTCTGAAGTTCTGGACTCAAATGCACTATGGCGGGTAAAAATTCAAAATGGTATGAAATTTTTTATTTTTCACTATTTTATAGAAAAATTTTGAAAATTTTCCCCACTTTCTATAGTTTTTTACCATTTCTAACCATTTTGGGCCATTTGAACTAAGTTGATGTTGTAGGAGCCCATTTTAAGTGCGGTTTGACCGTGTCTTTGACCCGTTTGTACCTATTTAAAGTATTATATCTAAATTGGCATATAGTTGAGGATTTCACATCCGCTTACATTTTGCATAGCCTTATGACCGTTTCATCTTAACCCTAGGTACAAACCCATTCCATGTTGTCACAGAACCTTCATGCTACTTTTAGAAGTGACATTATGTGAATTGTAGAGCTTTCCCATACATGGGTACCCTAGTTATATCATGTATTTTATTTGGTTCCCATGATGACATTTCTCCTTTAGGGTGTGGGAGTCTGTTGTATAGTACTTCCATGTCTTTGAGAAAGAGCCTCATACTCCTCTTGAAATTTATGTTGACCATTCCCCCGGGACTCCCTTATATATGTCAAGTTGTAATTACATTATCATGAGTTTTTCTGACCTTATTGAGCCTTATGTCGACTTTCCTGACTTTGATTATCATCCATATAGACTGAGCTTGTCTCATGTCTACCCAAGCATAGCCTCTTTTACATATCTTTTGTAGCTTGATTCCCCCTTTTTTTACCAGGAGGGGACCTTCCCCCGAGTGTTGTTATCCTACAAATACTTCCTTGCATTGAGCATAGGTATGTTTCACTAATTGGAACTAGTTTACTTGTCCCTTGACACTCATCTCCTCCTAGATTTGTAACTATAAAGCACTTTTATTCTTTTTCAAGCTTTTCAAAATGAAAAATTCCAAAAAAATAAAAAAACCAAAAAGTGAGATAAGAAAAGATGTTATATTTGGCAGCAGTCGATTTGTGTCGCCTTCGAACATAGCACTGTATATCACATCTGTTGTTTGGGTTATTAGTTTGAGTTTATCTCCATCGACTAGTTAATATTCCAGTCCCTATGGAGCCTCTGTTGATGCCTCCTTTTTCACATAGATGTCCCAATTTGCATATCGATTCCATGCTGCCTACCTTCAGTCACCATTTTTCTTTATTCTCTTGTTTGAAGGAAGTTGAAGCCTGAGTCAGCCATTCCTCAGTTGTCTTGACTCTGCATGTCGTCCATTCTCGGTACCATTACTGGTTCGTGCACATATTGTTTGAGTTCTTCCAAATTATACAGTGTTGCTGAGTACCTCATGTTGGTTGATGGGGGATTCCTTAATTCCCTCCTTCCAGCATATTCCATCCCATCGACTTCATATCATTGATTCTGGGATAGGAGTGTAGAGTCATTTGAGTGCCTTGAGACTTACAGTCATTAGTGGTACGTCCTCTCACCATCGTCAGTTTTGGGAATACATCAATGTACCTTGATCGATGGATTATTCCAAGTGTTCAACCTCAAAACATCTATTCACACTTGTTATATTTCATTCTAGTACCTTGATTCCCATTTTCGTTATCAGTGAGTGATCTTGCGTCTATTAAAGGTATACATCAATGACCATTAATCAGATAATGGACTACTATGTTCGACCTCGAAACCTTTATTCACATAGTAGGACATGTACTCGTAGCAGTTTGTGTAGAAGAACTTCCATCTTGGTGGCATTCCACATCTTCTACCTCCTTGATTGTGCCAGTGTTCATGAGATTTCAGCTCTCGTGAATTGATTCTAGTGTATGTCAGATATCTTCAGCCATTATGGATATCTTGATCCATTGCATATCTTCAGCTTCTATGGATATCTTGATCCATTATACATCTTCATCATGGAGGTTGTGATCTATTATATATTGTACGTGGTGATGACCACACATGTCACATTTTGTATATCATTCCTATTCATGGCGATTGTACTCTTATGTATCCAGGACTACTATATGTATTTGCAGTCACATACAGGGATTGATTATTGTACTATATGGATGGATGGCTGGTTCTTCCACTTGGTTCTTCATCACTCCACTTATGGGATGGATTTTATAATGTATTTTGGCCATAATGTTACCCATCTAACCTCACACATTAGGGGGCATCTGTTATAGCTGATTTTACCACACATGGTGGATCACATATTTATGGCCTTCCCTATCACTTTGCAGACTCTTTAGACCCCATGGACTGATATTATACTTTTATGTTTCCAAGTTCATCCCTAAAAACCCCTATTTATTGTTGTATGCGAGCTTTAATCCCATACTAACATGTACATGTGACTTTTGAACTCAAACCCACGTACATCGGGATGTGTGCATAAATCCAAATACTTTTGGAGTTTTCCTTCGTATGAGTCCAAACCACTTGACTCTTGGCCTTGCATATGTTTTGATATTGCTCATATTTGACCCTCCATTACCCCTTTGGAGTGCTATATAAGAAACCCCTTGGATACATTGAAGAAGGTGGAATTGAAGAGCAAGGAAAATATAGTCCATTGTTGCCACATTTTGCATATACTTGAGTCTACATCCCTTTGTCCCTTTGGAGCGCTTTGTGTTCTTCCCTATATTTCATTTTATTGTGATCTTGCTATTGAGAGATAGAGTATTGGGGTGGTGGAGGCCCAAGTGGAGGACTCGATTTCTCCGGTTCGTAGATGTTTCGACAGAGGTTGTCACTTGTGTAATCTCTGATTTGATTAATAGAAATATCTTTTCTTGTCCAATAATGTGCATTTGAATGAATATTGAATCCATGGATATTTTTAATTGCTTATACATTTTTCATTATATATGCTAGAGTAGATTTAACACCATATTATATAGCATTCTTGTCTTGTTTGTTGTTGTTGAGAGAAAATTGTTAGCACAAGCGGGATAGGAAAAAGCTCAACGGGGATCTACTTAAACCATCCAGAATAAGGTATGATTCGACGTCCCTTAGTGTTAGGTGTTTGGTTTCTCTTACATTTTTGGAAGGGATTGATTTCTCTTGTCTATCTGTCTGTTATGGTACACCCTGAGCCATAGGAATTTTCTATCTGTAACAATATTGAAAAGTTTAAAGCAATATTTGTCGCACTAGGATTTTCTCAAAAGGAAAGAATTGCTAATGAAGAAATGTTTTCACCATTAGAAAGATATACTTCTATCATAATTGTCCTTGCCTTGGAATCCAAGATGAAATGGAAGATACATCAAATGGATGTAAAAACAACTTTCCTAAATGGAATCATAGAATAAGAAGTATATATTGAACAACCACTAGGATTGAAACTCGCGAGAAGGAAACACATCTATGTAGAGTAAAAAAATCTCTATATGGTTTAAAACATGCACCCAGAGAATGGTATGGAAGAATTGATGGATTCCTAATGAATTTTGGATTTACCAAAAGTAAAGTTGATTCCAACCTTTACTATAAGGTTGAAAATGACAGGATCATGATATTACAATTTTATGTAGATGATCTATTTTTGACAGAGAAGGAGAAGCTCGTCAATGAATGTAAGAAGAAACTTGCAATGCAATTTGATATGAAAGACCTTGGCACAATGCACTATTTCCTAGGTCTTGAAGTATGGAAGTTTCCTGATGATATTTTAATAAAAAATGGAAAGTACATAGTACAAATTTGAAGAGATTTAGGATTTTATATGGAAAATAAATAACACTATGATGGTGACAAACTTGGAGCTACTGAATGATGATTCTTCAGAAAGTGTAGATGTCACATTATATATATAGATTATTGGCTCACTGATGTATTTGAAAAATAAAAGACCAGATATATGTTTTTCTATGAACACCTTTAGTTAGTATATGGTGGTTCCCATACATGTTCATCTAGTTGCAGCAAAACATGTGATGAGGTACCTAAAAGGTACATTGGAATGTGGACTTAGATATACAACCCACAGTGAGTTCATATTGTGTGGCTATACTATTTCGGGTTAGAATAGAAGTCTTGAAGATAGAATAGCATTTCAATATGTTCTTTCATTTTGGAATCAGGTGTGATCTCATGGTTTAACATAAATCAAGCAAGTGTTTCCCTCAGTACAACCAAGGTTGAGTACATTGCAGCATGTCCATCCTATAACGAAGCAGTGTGTCGTCACAAACTATCAACAAGATTGTTCGATACAAAGATGGATGCAACTGAGATCTATTGTGACAACCATAGTTTCATCTATTTAACATAGAACCTGTTGTTTCATGATAAGTCAAAGAATATATATATAAAGTATCATTACATACGGGATATGGTGCACAGAGGAGTTGTGAAGCTCCAGTATGTTCCTACAGAGGAAGAAGTTGTTGATGTGTTGACTAAGCCTCTGTCTCGTATAAAGTTTTAACACTTTGTAGACAAGATTGGTGTAGTCCGAAAGGACCTCCCTAGAAAGGGGGACTGATGATGAAATTATTATTGAGGATAATATGGTAGTGATTTGTCAGTGAATAAAAGGATAGTGTGCCCGCAAATGTTGATGAGGTGCTGCATTCACTTGTGGAAAATAGTATCCTCTTTGAGGATGGTCTTGTAGACAAGAGCACTCGGGAATGGTTTTGCAGATGGTTTTCCACTCCTATCTCTTACCAGCTAAGGATGGTTTTGTAGATGATAGTACTCTCTTTGGGAGAGTAATCCTACATTCACTTAGGATGGTCCTATGGAAAAGAACACTCTCTTGTTTATATTGGTTGTAGCTCTTATCGGTTGAGGATGGTCCTACAGACAATAGTAATCTCTTCTAAAGAGTGGTCCTCCATTCACTTATGGGATGGTCTTGCAGACAAAAACACTCTCTTGTTAAGAGTGGTCCTAGCTCTTACCAGCTGAGGATGGTATTGCAAACAATAGTACTCTCTTTTGGAGAGTGATCCCACATTAATTTGTAGGATGGTACTGTGGACAAGAACCCTCTCTTGTTGAGAGTGATACTAGCACTGACAGGATGAGGATGGTCGTACGGATGATATTACTCTCATATGTTGAGTGGTCCTACATTTAGTTAGGGACAAGATTTGTATTCAGTTACAAATAATGATATCCTCTCTAAGGATGGTCTTGTGTAAAAGAACACTCTCTTGTTGCGAGTGGTCCTAGAACTTGCCGAATGAGGATGGTCCTATAGATGATAGTAATCTCATATGTTGAGTGGTCCTACATTTAGTTGTAGATGAGATATACATTCACTCGTAGACAAGAATATCCTCTCTGAGGATGGACCTACAAACAAGAACACTCTCTTAATGAGAGTGGTCATAGCACTTCCCAACTGCGGATGGTCCTGTAAACAATATTACTCTCTTATGGAGAGTGGCCCTGAATTCAATTTTGGATGAGTACTTCATGCATTTAGTACAAGATATGATGAGGCTCGAGATGACACCGGTTATGATGCTTGAGATGATGTCGATGCTCGAAGAGATGATGGTCAAGATGATGATGATGCTCGATATGATGTCAAAGATGATGATGCTCGAGATGATTCCAGAGATGATGATGCTTGAGATGATGCCAGAGATGATGATTCTTGAGAAGATGCCAAAGATGATGCTTAAGATGATGCCAGATATGATGATGCTCGAGATGATTCCAGAGATGATGATGATCGAGATGATGTCAGAGATGATGCTCGATATGATTCCATAGATGATGCTTGAGATGATGCCAAATATGATGTATGAGATGATGTTGATGCTCGAGACAATACTAGATGATAGACATGTCTGTGATGATGATTTTCCATGGATGATGATGATGTTAATATAATTGTGAAAAATTCCTATGACATATAGATTGACCAGTCTGTTGTACAGACATGTTGTTATATTGTAGAATACCTTCCTTGTTAAGAGGGAGTGTTAAATAAATGTAATTGTAGAAGATATTCGATTTTATATTATTATAGTTCTTACCCATTCCAAAGATGTTGTTCCTCTGATTAGGGATGTCACTGATGTATTTGGTCATGAAAAGTGTTGAGGTAAAAACTCTATTGTAATTCGGGCCAATAATACCCACAAAATTATTATTTAAATGTACTTTTGAGTCTTACAATGCAATTCGGCCTTGAAAAAAATGAGATGTCGGCCCAGTTTGGTTATTACGTCTCTTAACATATTAGTAAATATGAGAGATGCTTCCCTAATTTGGACAAGTAGAATAGTCAAGAAGTTGTGCTAGAGAGAGAAGAGACATTCCATCTGGAGGAGAGGAATCATTCTAGTCTTGTTCTTGGGTCTTACACTGTAGTTGGTTAAAGTCTATTTACAGGAAGTTTTGATGGGTTTTATTCCCCACGATGGTTTCCCAGGATAAATATTTTTCTTCTCTTTTGTTCTATTGTGCTTGTTAATATCTTAGAGATCCTTTTGTTTTGGTATAACAAATTTTAAAATATTATCAAGAAACAATGGAGACCTTTTTCATTTTCCAACTATTGAGATAATTCTGGATCAACTGAGTATGTTACCAAGTTTGTGGAAGTCAAGGATTTATTGAGGGCTAATGAAGGGTTTATGAGGATTCTTTTGTTTATGAACATATCTTCCTTATCTCGACTATGGACCCTTGGTATAGGGATGTTGTATTTGCAAACATTGAAGGTCCCTACTCACCTCTCATAGGATGAGTGACGATGACTACGTCACGTAGAGAAGAAAAATGTCATAGTGGATGATACTTTGTACCTCCATGGGGTTGAATCAATTTTACTTCATTGTTTAACTCATGTTGAGGCTAAGGTTGTGCTTAATGATTGCCACGGAGGGGCATGTGGTGGTCATTTATCTGGGCTTCCTATAGCCCAAAAAATCTTGAGAGTGGGCTAATTTTTCCTGTCCATCTTTAAAGATTATATTAATGCAGTTAAGAAGTGCCACCCTTGCCAGGTGTTTAATATGCACTCGCGTACTGCCCCTTTACATCCTATTATCGCCGCTAGTCCCTTCACCAAGTGGGGCTTGATTTTATGGATTAAAACCCAGCTTCGACTGGGGGGCACCATAATTTTATTATGGCTATTGATTACTTCATGAAATTGGTAGAGGCTATGCCCATAGTTAAATCCGATGGTGAGACAGGCGCGCATTTCATATTTAACCATATTATCACCCAGTTTGGCATTTTGAGAGAGCTTGTCACTAACCATGGAAGGCACCTTTAGAACAAAATTATGGAAGAGTTGTCTTCGAAGTTACGATATAAGCAAGAGCACTCCTCTTCTTATTATCCTAAAGAGAATGGACAGGTTGAAGCAGTGAAAAAGTCACTTAAGTCCATTCTCAAACGAACCATCGCACAGAGCAATAATAATTGGCATATCATGTTGTATCCTTCTTTGTGGGCCTATAGAGTTGCGGTCAAGACTACCACTGATTTTTCTCCCTATTAGCTTGTACATGGGGTGGAGTTAGTATTACCAGTTGAATGTGAAATCCCTTCTTTGAATCTAGCTGTTGAGCTTTTACCAGAGACATCCGCATTGGAAGAGTGTTTGGTCCACTTGGAGCAGCTTGATGAGCAACGTCAAGATTATTTAGTGGATCTCAAGGTTAAGAAATGTCGGGTTAAGGTCCAGTATGATAAGTATGTCCATCCTAGGAGGTTTAGTGAAGGTGACTTGGTCCTTTGTGGGATCAAGCTAAGGAACCCTTGTGGGCAGCAAATTTCAATCCTATGTGGCATGGTTCTTACGTGGCTAATCATGTCTTAGAGAAAGACGCCTATGATCTGGTTGATTATGAAGGGATAGCCTTAGTGAATCCTAGAAATGGGTTCTATCTCAAAAACTACTATGCATGATCTTCAGCCAGAGCTGATTTTTGTATAACATTGTACATTTTTGTATTGCAGAGTTAGGTTTTCTTATGGTGATCAGGTTTGTTGAATAGCTTTCATTTTTTATGGCATATGTCGATGAAGTATTTCGTTTACATAGGATTCACTGATGGTTCTAGCCGGCACACTCAAAACTTAGCTTCAGCTGCTTGGGTGATCTATACTCCTACAAGTCAAGTGTTGTCTTTAGGAGGTGTATGTTTACGGCCTTCGTCAAAAAATGTTGTTGAATATAGTTCTGTTATTGAGTTATTGCAGGATGGCATTTCACATGGTGTTCTTTCTCTTAAGGTATGTCTTGATTCGCAGTTAGTAGTTTTACCACTTAATGGCTTGTATCGTATTAGGGAACCGACATTATTACGAGTATTCTTACATGTTAGATTTCTAGAACGACAATTTGAGAGTATAACATACATACATGTTCCAAGAAATTTTAATCAAGTTGTTGATTCATATGCTAAATATATACTAGATTGGCATTTGTTTCACAGACCATAAGTGTTTCACAAACACATCTTACACATGTAAATAGAATAATAATCGATCATCATAAATATTTTTCATTAAGTTCAAAAAAGGTGATGTCATAATACATAAGTGTCATATATAAAATTGGGGCTTCCGAGCCACCAAAATATTCTGCACGGTCATACAAAAGATATACACCTAGGTCTCTAAGCTTGAGCTGGAGGAGGGTGTTGATCATGGTAGCACACCATGGCTCTAGCTATCCTGCGAAACAATCAAAACCATGCCCATGGTACTCCAAAAACTTGGTTCTACATGCCCTCAGGCAAGTCTGTAATATCCCCATTCAAATAATTGCATAGCAGGAAAATTCCATCAATCCTACTAGTTCCCTAGGTTGGGTGGAAACATTGGGAAGTTAATAAGGGAGATAATAAATGGTTTTTAGACATTATAAGGAATAAATATATATTTAATGGATCTAATTAAATGAATTCAAGTGAAAAATTAAATGGCTATGGAGAATGGAGACACTGGGGCACACTCAAGCTAGAATTCCTCTGTTAAATCACATCCTCCTCTTGCAATCTCGAATCTATGGGAAGAATAATGTTTTTGGATGGATTATAAGGTTGATATACTTGTCCATATACTTCATAGGTATAATTTGGGATGAATTGTAACTTACATGGGGAGAGGAAGAGCCAAATGGGAGTCTCATGGACACTTGGCTAGATTCCCCTTACATTTATGACATCTATGACACCAATGATGGAGATTCTATGACAGTTATGAAACAAATCATATCTGAAGGATTAATTCTAACATATCTGATATGTTAGGCCTGAATAGAGAATATTATAGGGCACTCATGGGATTTGGATAAGGCCAAGAGGATCCTACTCGAATTTGGGAGAGGAGGGAAGGTGAAGAGAGAGGCCACATGGAATAGCATGAATGTCCACACCAATTCGACTTGGATTTGATTTATGGGTGGATTTGGAACCTTAGAAGACCAATAATTTTTTTAAAATGCAGGTTTCATCCATGAGAAGGCCATTTTTATCATTTGTGAAAATTTTTATTCTAAAGAGAGAGAGCTAGTGGATGACTAGTTCATGCCTTAGCCAATTCCGAGGGTGAAAGGTTCCCATCCTAGTTGGTGTTTGGAGAGGTCAATTCAGTATTTCAAGGAGATTAAATAGATTCATTATTTACAGGTTCAAGATACAACATCCTGTGGACATATCAATTTTAGCTTGTTGTTTCTTTCATCTCAATTTTTCTCACAATATTTCAGCTCTATGGAGTGAGGCGCACTTGGTGAGCTATTCATCGCTTTGAGGGAGCTTCTCTTACTCCAGTATTTTGTATTATTATTTAATTTATATTATATTTAATTTAATAAATATATCATCTATAAAGGACAATAAATATCATGTATTATTGCTCAATAATGAAGAAACAATGCCATTTTCCCACTACCTTGTTGTAAACTCTTGTAATCTTGATGGATTCGAATGGATGTATAAAATATTGATGATTTATGAATAAATGGACTGTAATTAAAGTATATTATGATTTTAATGTTCATTAATTGATAATTTGTGGCCATTGGGTCGAATTTCATACCAATTGGAGCAAACTACACCTCATTTCCCCAAGGGTCCAAAACTAGTTTTTTATATCTGATTGAAAGAAGTGATAACAGCCATGGGAGGTCAGTTGGTTATGCATATGAGTATATAATAATGTTTTATACACATCCCTTGATTCAATTTAATAATTTGAGTGGGTTTCTACACATTTTGGAAGCCATTTCTACCACTTGCTGCGGGGGGGATTTGAGCCCAAAATTGCCAGTAAAATCATCTATCTAGTTCAGAATTTAGTACAGACTTGCAGAAGTGATTGTAGGGCCATAATAAATACATAAAAATAATAACTAATTTATTATATCCTTCATACACCTTCTCTGAATATTTGAGCGCAATTGGTCTGATTTGAAGACCAAGACAGTAAAACTAGTCAAGAGCCAAAATTGTGAAAAAATGGAAAATTGGGCATTTTCATAAAAATTAAAAAAGGGACATTACAAGTGGTATCAAAGAATTATATTGGCACCTTATGTGGTATTATATTTATGAGGAAAATAATTTAGGGACCACCATTAGATATTGAAACTCAAAAGTGATTTTGTTGAAGAGGAAACTATGACTAGGGATGAAAAGGGAACCTCATATGATGTTGAAAAGCATATAAAAATAATTGAACCTATAATTGAAGACATGAACAAGAATATTATGAAATTATTTGAATTTTTGTCTATCCAAATTTGGAAAAAATATATTGATTTTAAGAAAACCAAGGGGGAAAATGCACCATCTTGCTTGGAGGAGCAAAAGGAGGAGACCCATGAACCACCTAGTCCTGAAATAAGTGAAGTAGAAGAAGTAGTACATGAAGAGGATAGAAATTCATTCCTGAGTGACTCTAAAAATATTAAGAGACATAACATGAGTATGAAGAAGTTTCTATTGAAAATATTGAAGATAATTGGAGACACATTCTACCTTGGAAATGAAACAAAGAAAATCTAATGATGGATGCTTGCACTATGAAGGAGTACCTACTAATGGGTGCTCACACCTCTATGATGGTGACATAGAGATAAATTTTGAAAGTGTTTCTTCAATCCAAACTTCCATTAAACATGAAAATGAATACCTTGTAGCAGTTGAAGAAGAAACAAGATCAACTTCCCCATCACCACTTAAGCTTCATGAAGTTGGTCCAAGCAAGAAGGAAGAAGATGAGGAGGCTCATTTTCAAGAGCCTCATTTTCTTGAAGGGTCCTTAAATATGAATGAAAATAATATCCAAGAGGCCCTTATTATAATCCATGAAAATCAAGCATTGGTATCAAATTCTTGTTGGAGAGCTACTTCCTTGAAGGAGCCATCCTTCCTTGAAGACACGGAGAAGATTCAAAGAACAATGTGGAACATCAAAGGTAATTTCATGTATTTGATTTTTGATAGAAAGATGTCATTGAGCTTAGTGAATGGTTACATGAATCCTACTTGAAGAATAATGAATTTATTCATAAGCTCACAATTCAAAATGAGCAACTTCCTGAAAAGTTGCAAGACACTTGTTTTTCCTCCTATGTTTCAGATTGTCAAATGGTAGATTGTTTGGAGGATTCTCATGACATGGTGGATCATGAGAAATTTGGAACTTTGAATGTGATTTATGTGTTTGAATATTAACTTAAGGATATCCAAACACTTGATGTGGTTGAAGAGGAACTTGAATTGTCTCTTGATGAAGGTTATGCAATTTTTAAATAAGAGCATCATTCCTCTACATTGGAACCAATATATGACAAAGGTTTCACACTTTTGAGGGAGATGAATGATACTACCCATATGGATCCTTCCCATGATGAAAATTATGCACTTTTTGATCAATTGGGTGAGTTATTTTTTTCTCCTATATCCTAAAATTCCATGTTTTGCAGCATTAGTCTCAGTGAAGTATGGCTGAAAGGGTTATTTTTTATGGTGCCACATGAGGAGTATGGAACTCCTAGATTTACTTTTTATGATGGCATGGTTGAAGCACACTCTTATTAAAATTTTCAGAAACATCCTTTATTACATTATGATGATCCACATCTACATGGATGCACCTATTATATGAATTTGAGTCACTTGAAGACTCATGGTTTTTCTTGCTCAACACTTGGTTAATTTGTTGTTGAAGGAACTTCATCCAACAATGGGGTGAATAGATTTATGATTGGAGAAATTTTTTTTTTCCAACCACATACTTTGTTATATATTTATGATTCTCTCATTCATGGATGTATGGGTGAGACTTCTTTGAGACATTTGAAGTCTCCTTGTTTGTTTTGCTTATTATTTGGTTCAGATTTGAGTGGAGATTCATCATTCACTTCTTGGATGAAAGAATACATGGCTGAATATTTTGATGCATATCACATCCTTTTGGAGCAGAATTATAGGACATGGGATCCTCATATATGTCATTGGATCAGATTTTATTGGTCACTTGAATCTTGTATGCATTTGGTAAATCATGGTCTAATTACTTGGAGGTATAAGCACTTTCATGATTTTTTTGATGAGGCACCTCTTTGATGTACATTTTTATTATGTTGTTATGTAATTTGATTATGTATATTATGTACTCGTGATGTTTGGAAGAATGAATACAATAAAATGGGATACTGGAATTCTCTTTCTTAATTCTATGGGTTGGAGGGAACTCTTAAATGTCGGAGTTCAATATAAGCAATGGGACCCTGGGATAGTTTGTAGTCCCATTGATTTCAATTTTTTTGGGAAAAAAGAAGTATGGGAGATGTATTCCCAACTTAATAAAGTGATTTTAGTCAGAGTAGTGCAGCAGCAATAATGGTGGGTCCTCTCTAAAATATTCATGGAATCTCAAAGACTCAATGTTGGGAAACTCAATGGAAACTTCGAAGAATCATACAGAAAGCAGGTTCTTCAACACCCATGTTTGTAATTGCTTGAGGACAATAAATATTGGGAAGGGCTGAAGGAATATGTTTAGAATTATGTCAATGAATGTAAGTTATGTCAGCAAAATGAATTAGAAATCGCATACCCAGCTGGTTTATTACAACCATTTCCCATTCCAGAGAAAAAATGGGACAATATATCGATGGATTTCATCACCGATTTGCCCAAATATTTGGGAAAGGATTGAATATATGCGGTAGTGGATATATTCACTAAGGTCTCTCATTTATTTTCTGTTACATCCTATTCTAGTGCTGCACAAGTGGCTGACCTTTTTTCCAAAGAAATCTTTAGATTGGATGGGATCCCCAAGAGCATTGTGAGTGATAGAGATGGTATATTCATGAGTGCTTTTTGGCGACAAATTTTTTAGATTGGTGGGCACTAAGTTGAATCCAAGTACAATATACCATCCCAAAATTGATGGAAAAATAGAGAGGATGAATAGATGGTTGGAAGGGTACCTCTGAAACTATGTGGGAGAACAACAAAATGCTTGGACAAAATGGCTACACTTGGGTGAGTTTTGCTACAACACCACCTTTCACATGTCAATAGGGATGTCTCATTTTAGAGAATTATATGGTTATGATGAAATTACAATTTATGATATGATATTTGGTGATAGTATAGATCCAAAAGCTAAATATTGGGTGAAAGAAAGCCAAGAAAATTCAAAGTTTTTAAAAGACAATTTTCAAGTTGACCAAAATGAGAAAAAACAATATGCAGATAAACATAGAGAGGAAAGGACATTTCAAGTTGATGATTTAGTGTATTTGAGGTTTTAGACATACAAACAAACATCTCTCAAAATAAATGGAGTGTAAAATCTAAAGCCAAGATACTATGGGCCCTACAAGGTAATCCAGAAGATTGGAGAAGTAGCATATGAGTTAAAACTTCCGGAAGGGAGTAAAATTCATAATGTATTTCATGTTTCTTGTCTCAAGAAATACATTGGTCAGAAAATTGCCATTTCATATACACTCCCTCATTTGGATGATGAAGGACAGCTCACACTTATTCCAAAAAAAGGTTTTGAAGACAAAGGAGAGAAGATTGAGGAGTGAAACAATCAAAGAATACTTGGTGCAATGGAAGGATCTACTAATTGCATAGCAGGAAAATTCCATCAATCCTACTAGTTCCCTAGGTTGGGTGGAAACATTGGGAAGTTAATAAGGGAGCTAATAAATGGTTTTTAGAAATTAGAATGAATAAATATCTATTTAATGGAGTTAATTAAATGAATGCAAGTGAAAAATGAAATGGCTATGGAGAATGGAGACACATGGAGACTATGGGACCCACTCAAGCTAGAATTCCTATGTTAAATGGCATCCTCCTCTTGCAATCTTGAATATATGGGAAGCCTAATGTTTTTGTATGGATTATAAGGTTAATATACTTGTCCATATACTTCATAGGTATAATTTGGGATGAATTGTAACTTACATGGGGAGAGGAAGATCCAAATGGGAGTTTCATGGACACTTGGCTAGATCCCCCTTACATTTATGACATATATGACACCAATGATGGAGATTCTATGACAGTTATGACACAAGTCAGATATGAAGGCCAAAATCTGACATATCTAATATGTTAGTACTGGATAGAGCATCTTAGAGGGTGCTCATGGGAGTTGGAGAAGTCCAAGAGGCTCCTACTTGAATTTGGGAGAAGAGGGAAGGTGAAGAGAGAGGACACATGGAATAGCATGAGCAGCCACACCAATTCAAGTTGGATTTGGTTTATGGATGGATTTGGAATCTTAGAAAACCAATAATGTTTAGAAAATGTAGGGATCAGCCATGAGAAGGCCCTTTTGATCATTTGAGAAAATTTTTATTGTGAAGTGAGAGAGCTAGTGGATGACTAGTTCATGCCTTAGCCAATTTCGAGGGTGAAAGATTCCCATTTTAGTTGGTGTTTAGAGAGGAAACTTAGGTATTTCAAGGAGATTCAATGGATTCATAAGTTATAGGTGCAAGCTATAGTATCTCATGGACATATCAAGTTCAGCTTGTTCTTTCTTTCATCTCAAGTTTTCTCACCATATTTCAGCTCTATGGAGTGAGGCACACTTGGTGAGATATTCATCTCTCTGAGGGAGCTTCTCTTGCTCCAGTATTTTTTATTCTGATGTCTCCATAAGCCACTCCTGGTGATAGGGGCATGTCTAGGTATCCACGGAAGTCGATTCTTGCATAGGGATAGTCATCTACAGCGATGCGTTGTCTCCTCCACCATGGAAACAACTCTGCTAGGTAGGGGTTAGCCACCCTTCCACCTCCCAGTATGTGCATGAAATTAGCCCAGCGTTGGTGAGATGGATCCCATACTCCATGTGGAGCAGTTTCTACTCTAGGGATTAGCCCTAGCACCCGCTCAAAAAAGAATGTGCTCAGTATGCTACCAAACCCGAAGTTCTGCACCCTACCCATCTTGCAATCATTGAGTTGTTGTTTCATGTTGATCAACAGCATAGTACTCTAGCCATATATCATAGGCCACATACACTCTACTTCATAGAACATCATTGGTTGTGAAGCTTGGTGGAGTGATGCCAAACCTGCGATCCTACCTAATGCCAATAGTATGGCTTTTAGCCCCAGAATCTGAATGATGTTTGTTTGGATTTGAATCCCAAACTTCTCTATATTAGGAAGACAATACATAGCTATGTATTCCCCTATAGTCAGCTCACCTCCTTTCCCATGAGATAGGAGTTTCACCACCTCCCCTCGTCAGGACAAACCTGTGATGAAATATATGTCCTCAACCTCAGTGCTGAGTGACATCTCATCTATCTAAAAGGTTTCAGACTCTGGATCCCAGTAATATGCCAGTAGCTAGAGTAGTCTTAGCTTTTCCCTCAAGCTGCCAAGACACCAAAACTTAGATAAACTGCATGCCTATAATGCTTGTTGAGCCATGAGGTCAGCTTGAACAGCTTCCTCAACATCACCATGTTCCCTCTCTCTCCACTCTAGGACCATCCTATACAAAAAACATAAATTTGATCATTATTTTCCCATAAAAACCATGTTCACGACCCTATACACGACTTTCTGCAAAGTAGCCACGTACATACGCAGTTTTTGTGGTATTTTCCATGTATGGTGATCCCTATACGCAGAAAACTACTTAATATTTGCGTGGGCCAAAACGTTCAAGTTGGGATGGCTTAAAAAATTAATTTGACCATGAAAATTAAAATTTTTTACATGAAAATGAAGGGAAGGGGCAAGGGAATTTACCTGGATCAAACGCGGAGGGATTCCACTGGATGATGCTCCCAGAATTTGCTTCTGAAGTTCTGGACTCAAATGCACTATGGTGGGTAAAAATTCAAAATGGTATTAAAACTTTTAATTTTTCACTATTTTATAGAAAATTTTTGAAATTTTTATCCACTTTCTATAGGTTTTGACCATTTTTTACTATTTTGGACCGTTTGAACTAATCTGATGTTTTAGGAGCCTATTTTGAGTGTGGTTTAACTATGTCTTCAACTTGTTCATGCCTATTTTTGGTATTATGTCTAAACTGGAATATAGGTTAGGATTTCACATCTGCTTGCATTTTGCATGACCTTATGACCATTTCATCTTAACCCTAGGTACGAACCTATTCCATCTCGTCATGGAACCTTCATGCTACTTTTATAAGTGACATTATGTGAATGGTAGAGCTTTCCCATACATGGGTACCCTAGTTAGATCCTGTATTGCATTTGGTGCCCATGCTGACATTTCTCCTTTAGGGTGTGGGAGTCCTTTGTATAGTACCGCCATGTATTTGAGCAAGAGCCTCATACTCCTCTTGAAATTTATGTTTCCCATTCCCCTGAGAATCCCTTGTATATTTCAAGTTGTAATTGCATTATCATGAGTTTTTCTTGCCTTACTGAGCCTTCTGTCGGCTTTCCTGACTTTGATTATCAGCCATATAGCCCGAGCTTGTCTCATGTCTAGCCAAGTAAATCCTTTTTACATATCTTTTAGAGCTTGATTTCCCATTTTTTTACAGGAAGGGGACCTTCCCCCTTGTGTCATTGTATTGCACATACTTCCTTGCATTGAGCATAGGTATGTTCTATTGCTTAGAACTAGTTTGCTTGTTCCCTGACACTCGTCTCCTCCTAGATTTGTAATTATAAAGCACTTTTATTCTTTTTCAAGATTTTCAAAATATCTGAAAAAGTCCAAAAAAATAAAAAAACCAACAATCTGGACAGGAAAAGATGTTATCTTTAGTAGCAGTTGAGTCATGTCTCCTTCAAACAGAGCACTGTATATCACATCCATTGGTTGGGTTATTATTTTGACTTTAGGAGCTGTAATCATTACTCTAATTTTATCTCCACCGACTGGTTAAGCTTATAGTCCCTATGAAGCCTCTGTTGATGCCTCATGTGTCACAAAGATGTCCTAGTTTGCATATCGAGTCCATGTTTCCTACCTTCAGTCACTGTTTTCCTTTATGCTCTTGTCTAAAGGAAGTTGAATACTGAGTCAGTCATTCCTCAATTGTCTTGACTTTGCATGTTAGCCATTCCTGGTATTGTTACTGGTTCTTGCACATCTTGTTTGAGTTCTTCCAAATTATATAGCGTTGCTGAGTACCTCATGTTGGTTTATGGGGAATACCTTAATGCCTCCTTCCAGCGGATTCCATCCCATCGAATTTAGATCATTTATTCTGGGATAGGAGTCTAGAGTCATTTGAGTGCCTTGAGACTTACAGTCATCAGTGGTGGGTACTCTTTCCATTGCCAGTTTTGGGAATACATCAATGTCCCCTAATCGATGGATTCTTCCAAGTGCTCGACCTCAACACATCTATTCACACTTATTAGATTGCACTCTATCACCTTGATTCCCAATTTCATTATCAGTGAGTGATCGCACACCTATTAACGGTATACATCAATGACCGGTAATTAGACGATGGACTACTATGTTTGACCTCGACACCTTTATTCGCATAGTAGGAAATGTACTGGTAGCGGTTTATGTAGAACACCTTCCAGCTTGGTGGAATTCCACATATGCTACCTCCTTGATCATGTCAGTGTTGATGAGATTTCAGCTCTCGTGATTTGATTCCAGTGTATGTCAGATATCTTCAGCGATTATAAAGATATTCATCCATTGTATATCTTCATCTTTTATGGAGATCTTCATCCATTGTATATCTTAATCATGGAGATTCTAATCTATTATATATTGTATGTGGAAATGACCACACATGTCACATTTTGTATATCATGCCTATTCATGGCCATTGTACTCTTATGTATCTGGGACTGCTATATGTATTTGCAGTCACATGCAGAGATTGATTATTGTATTATACTAATGGATGGCTGGTTCTTCCACTTGGTTCTTCATCACTCCACTTCTGGGATGGATTTTTATAATGTATTTTGGACATCATGTTACCCCTGTGACCTCACACATTAAGGGGAATCTGTTATAGCTGATTTTACCACACATGGTTGATCACATATTTATGTCCTTCCTTGTCCCTATGTAGACTCTTTGTACCCCATGGACTGATGTTATACTTTGATGTTTCCAATTTCATCCCTAAAAACCCCTGTTTATTGTTGTACGTGACTTTTAATGCCATACTCGCATGTATACGCAAGTTTTGACCTAAAACCTTCATACATCAGGATGTGTGGATAAATCCAAATACTTTTTTAGTTTTCCTTCATATGAGTCCAAACGACTTGAATCTTGGCCTTCCATATTGCTTGAGATTGCTCGGATTTGACCCTCCATTACCTCTTTGGAGTGCTATATAAGGAACCCCTTCGATACATTGAAGAAGAGGAATTGAAGAGAAAGGAAACTATAGTCCATTGTTGCAATAGTTGTAATATACTTGAGTTTGCATCCCTTTGTAACTTGGAGCACTTTGTTTTCTTTCCAATATTTCCTTTTCTTGTGAGCTTGGTATCGAGAGATGGAGGATTGA
Source organism: Pseudotsuga menziesii (assembly GCA_001517045.1). Lineage (NCBI taxonomy): Eukaryota > Viridiplantae > Streptophyta > Pinopsida > Pinales > Pinaceae > Pseudotsuga > Pseudotsuga menziesii. The sequence goes on along the minus strand of LPNX010292601.1, from coordinate 261,807 downwards.
GGTGGTGGAGGACTTAGTTTTTTCAGTTTGTAGACGTGCCAACAGAGGTTGTCACTTGTGTAATCTCTGATTTGATTAATAGAAATATATTTTCCTGTCCAATAATGTTCATTTGAAGGAATATTGAATCAATGTATATGTTTAATTGATTGTATATGCTAGATAAGATCTAACACCATATTATATAGCATGGTTGTCTTGTTTGGTGTTGTTGAGAGAAAATTGTTAGCGCAAGCAGGATTGGAAAAATCTCAATGGGGATCTACTTCAACCATCCGGAATAAGGTATGATTCGAGTTCCCTTAGTGTTAGATGTTTGGTTTCTCTTTCATATAGGGAAGAAATTGATTTCTTGTGTCTAGTTGTCTGTTGTGGTATGCCCCAATCCATAGGAAGTCTCTCTCCGTAACAGAAAGGACAAGTTACTACAACATTCTCAAGTTTCATTAATATGTATATGATGTTCCAAGGCCATATTACTATCGTATTTTTTTATTTCAAGAGGATTCTATTCTTTCAAAAAATGTGTTTCCCACCATATTTCCCAACTTTGGTAGCTTGTTGGTACTCATATCTAATGTTATCGTTTCCAAATTTGTTAACTTGGTCATATAATCTCGAAGGTAGTCATGGTTAGGTAAATTTATATTTATGTATGTTCATTAAGCATAAGTATTAATAATTCTCTCAATATTATTTGTTCCCTTTCTTTTCACACATATGAATATTGCCATGATTGAAATATTGAAGGAAACCCTTCTAATATGAAGGGAGACTGTTGACTCGCCAAATTGACACTCTTTTGTACCTCTTTACACCCTCCATATAGACCTTTGATATCTTCATTTGATCCTTTTATCCCACAAATCCTTCTACATTTTCAAATATTCACCCAAATATTCAGCAAGTTATTAAGGTATGATAATTCATTAATTTCCTTTGATTTAATGTTTAAATGTTATTTCTAGAAGGATTTCTGACTAATTACATTTCTGCAACATCCTTTGATTTATACAACACACGTTAGCATTCAGCAGCAGTTAGTTTTTTTGAAGCTTCTCTACACATGGTAAGCTTTCTCATACAACTCCGAGCTTATCCATCTCCAATATCACATCTTCAATTCGCTGATGACTCATGTATAAATTAATGCAATCTTCATCTCTAGGCACTACATGCCATAGAGATGAAGATTTGCTATTCAACAGCAAACCAAAGCACATCTTGTTAGCCGTCAATTAAGGATCGAGCATTGTATTCTTAATTAGCAGATCGATTTTGTTCCTGTAAACTCGGGAATGGTTATCTCATCTTGCGAGCTATATAAAGAAAGCCATAGATTGAAAATGGGAGGAGTAATATCGAGAGAATAGAATAGCGTGTATGTAGACAAGGACGATGATATGTATGCATAACACAATGAGCAATTAATAGAAATGCTTCATTGCTTAATTACCGGTTACTTTGAATTATACAGAGTTCAATTCAGATAATGTTATTACTGATGATGTACATGTTTTTTAGACTTTAATCAATTTGTTTTCAGCTGTCACTATTTTCTTTATTTCAGGATTATGGTTGTAGCTTAGAAGTTATTATGTAAATCCTTTAAGGACTTGTGGATTTCTTGCGAAGGATCCACGAAGAAAACCATAAGCCCTTCTTTTGTAAATCTAGTTCTTGTATAGAATAGACATGTTAATTGTTATTTTCTGTTTTTATTAAAAAGAGGAATTGTAGTTAGTAAGCTTGTTAAGTGACTGTAAAAATAGATTTACATATGTTTGAAGTTAGTTATCTTATTATGTGATAGTTATGGAATAATATTCATAGCATTTGTCAGTTTAGAACCGATCTCGGGTAATAGGAGAAGTTTAAAACATTGTTTTAAATATTTAATATTGTAGGTCTGATTTGTTTTGCTATAGATTCAAATTCCGAGTTTGAAAATTATACATTAAGTTTGTAAAATTTGGTTCCCAATAAGATAACTTTCATTATATTTTCTTCTAAGTTGTAGGATATATAAATGCCATTTGTTTTCATTATAGTTTAAAGATTTAAGTTTATTCAATTCTCTTTTTAAAGATTAATTGTATTTATTCTGCAAATTATACTTATTCTGTTTTAGTTTTAAAATATAAATTAGTTGCAATAGTTTTGATCACAGAAATAGTCCATTTTTAAGATGAATTAGTAAGCTCTAGAATATTATTAAAACTTCTTAAAAATCCATTAATATAATAAGATCTTTCAAAGTGTTAAATGATATATCAACTTCATAAGTTTGCTTTCTGCAACTTACTCTGTTTTCTGTGTCTTAGTTCACTTTTTGTAACCTATTATGTTTTATGTGTTGATAAATAGTTTTCTGTTTATTTAAGTTTTTGAGTTATGTTAGATAGTTCTTAGTTCATGATTCAATCTTAGAATTGTCTTGAAGTTAAGTTAAGAAGTATTTTTCACCTTTATAATCTTTTTAGATCATAAATCTTTTTATTATGCTCTATGAATAATCCCTAGATTAGAATAATCCAGATTAGGGTAAATTAGAATAGGATAGGCCTTAATCCTGCATATACAGTGTTTGCATCTCACAAGTTACCTTCCTGGGTTGACAATTAAATGTTGTGTTAGATAGTGCATATTAAATCGTGGCATTTTTGGTGCCATTGCTAGAGAGGTGCTAAAGGGATTAGAGTCTAGATAGGTTGTTTTTATATTACACAACAAGGGGGAGGGGAGAACAGTAAGATGAGAGGTAAGAACCTACGCATCCACTATAGTGGGTCACCCCAAAAACCTTGTTTCTCCTTTTCTGCACAAGTTTGTTTGATTTATGTAGAGTGTTTATCTTTCTGCAAATGTATATTGTTTACTCTCAGATAGTTAGTTTCAAGCATATCTCTTTTTGAAATTTCTTTCTTTTCCTACAGTTGCTTTTAATGTTAGTGTATTTTTCCTTTTAATAGTATGCAATATTGCTCTTTCTTCAGCAAATAGTAGGATTTGTTTCAAGTAGGATGTCTATGGATTTATAGTATAGAGTGGATTGCTTTCATTTTAATTTTGATTGCATATTAGATTATCTAAATATTGGGCCAATTTTACACTCACAACATTTAATTTTAGTTCCTTTGCTTCTGAGTTAATTTTACATTTCTATAATGAATTGATTTGATTTCGTGCTTGCATAATTTTTCTACAAATAGTTTTAAAATTTGAACTTTAAAAACATTTGGGTATTGTAAGAACCATGTTACTAACCCACATGTGAAGCAGGACATTTGAACCAGTACAAGTTTAAATATGTTCCAAAATTTGTTGAGTAGAGAAGGGCTTATTACTACAAAGGGTTTCTTTAATCCTTGTTATAGCATCAAGTCCATATTTGGAAAAGAATCCATCTTCCAAAATGGACAATAGATCTATAAGTATCCTCAGCATGAAGATCCTAATCTACACATTTCTCATTCCTTATTTGCTAAGGGAGCTCTAGAATCAGGGGAAGCAGCTGAAGAAGAAGAACAACTATAACCTAAAATTACAGAATTTCTTGCTTTCTTGGTACCAGATGGAGAGTATCAAATAGGCTTGGAAATTAAGGATATTAAAGAAGGAAGCCAAGCTAGTCAGGAATCTACTAAGGCATGGACTGAGTCAGTTTTTTGTTCGAGCCTTTTACTCTTCAGTAATTTTTGAAAACCAGATCATATGAAAAGTTGGTTCCTCATGTTATGGTATTTGTTCATATACATTATGTGAGCAAGAATGTTTTAAATATCCTGATTCGTAGGTGGTTACACTAGAATTACTCATACACTTGAAAGATTAATTCTACTTCAAGTAGTATAGGGTAGTGTAGGGAATAAAAAAAATAAAGGAAAAATGAAAAGTAAAGAAAAAATAAAGCTCTACTGTGAAAACCAATTTTCTGGCACAGTCTAGCAAGGGCCTAACTATAAAAGCAGGAGATTGGTTGTATAGGCTCCATAATAAATTTGTTGATGATACTTCATTTCTGCAAAAATTATCTTTTTTTCTATGCTCAGCTGGATGATGGGAGATTTACTAAGGCTCTCCTTTCAACAAGTTTCAACCCATCGACTCCAAAACATATTTCTGGGTTTGAAACTTGAGACATTTTTACATACCCTAGAGCCTGCATGCCTTAATGGTAGGAATCCTTTTTCATTTTCTAAGGAAATTCATTAATGTTTCTTGGCAAGAGAATTCTACAGTTCATTTGACTCCAACAAATCTATTAATGACTATTAGGATGTACCAAGTGCCTTGATTTCCATTAACATTAAGGGTGGAATATCTCGCAATGGTTAACAATTCTTTCTATTGGTTGGTAATCCAATGATTTCTATCTATGTTCAACATGAATAAAATTATTCACATAGATAGAATTGCACAAGGGAAGGACATGGATGAACACCTTGCAGTTCTTTGATCATGGATAATTCTCAGTGGTTGTAGCCTTCATTTTGGATATAGAGTAGCCTATTCTTTTTTAGAGGAATCCAGTAACATTCAGCATAGTAGACAACCTCTTAGAAGAAAAAATTCTTAGTTTTATAGAAGCGCAATCTTTGGGAGCAAAGCAAGAGCACCTTGTCATAGAAACTCCATTCTGTCATAGGAATGGAAACATGTAGCATAAACTCCTGACATCTAAAGTACTTTTGAAGAACCTGGTCCTTTAAGGTAATATCAATTTAAGGTAATGATCCTTTCTTTGAAATATGTTTTTGCATTAAATTTAAGGAAATTGTATCATGGATTATATCTACGTACTTGCTAAGCCCATGCCCTGATACGATTTAGCCTATACTCTCTTTTTACCTTTCATTGTCATCATGATCTTTTAATTTTACCTTACCTATGTCTATCATCATTTGATAATCATCCCTATACCTTATAAATGAATCTTCATCTCTATGGCAAGCAGTGCCTAGAGATGAAGATCTTATCACTTTCAAAATATATGATTACATTCTCCTATCTGTGCAACCTTTGATTTATTTATTTTCCTACACAACATTTCATCATTTCACTGACAGTTCAAAATTTTCATAAGCTTTTTATGTGCAATTTACTTGAATGATTGTCAAATACGGGGCTTATGAATTACCATTATACCCATTGCGTTAGAATCCTTGAGAACTTTGTGAGAACCTATTTTATGTATGTATAATAATCCTTACCATTCTCCCAGTTTCGGGTTCATCTTCTGTTTTCGGTCTAGGTTGTAATCTCAGAGAAAATTATGGGGTGAAAAGGAGCTGCATGCCATGAACCAAATTTTTTTTCTGTATTAGATGTTTTTCCCGAATTCAACACCTGGAAGGAAATATTTGAAGGTGTCGGGTATCGCCTTTTTAAAAAAATTTAGGGGCATGATGACGACATTACACTAAAGTTCACCCAGGGATTTGATGGGAAAGTCATACACATTGGTGATTTTATCATGGCGGTTTCAGAGAAAACAGTTTGCTGTGCCACTGTTCTACCTCATCAAGGAGAGCGCTAGTTTAAAAATAAACCCATAGAGCGCATAGTGTGTACCAAGTTTTTAAAAGAAGAACATCAGTCTGCAAACTGGAAGAAGGGTTTTCCTTGAGATTGGATGCAAGCTGAATGGCATAATATGCTCTATGTGTTGTATAAGTATTTGACCTGTGAAGGAAGGTATGTCACCACCTTAAATTACCATATTCGCCTACTATTGCATTTTGAAGCAGAACTGGAAATGAATTTCCTGTATTTCCTATACAAGAGTTTAGCTAATATGTCAAGAAAGGTTCAAAAGAATTTTGGTAACCCTTATAACAGTATCTATCATCACAGGTTAGTCAAAATTCTCATTGAGGATTAACTACGTCTCTGAAAGGATAGTTGGGTAAATTTTGTGGAAATAATTTCGGGTCTTCCTTCATCTGCAAACCCTCATTCTCCACACATTCATGTTTCTCCTCCATATGAAGGTCATGAACTAGCATTCATCCCTGATTCAGAGCCAGAACCATCCCTCATTGAACTTTTCTCCTCTGTATTATGAAAATCCAATACGGAACAACCTCAGCTGAAAATCCCCAATGTCGCAGAATCCCCAATGCAGCATCGAACCACCAAAAGCATGACAAAACAGTTTATTAATCCCTCTAATCTAACGCTCAAACCACAGCCGTCTATTTTTGTTGATCTAGAGGAATCCCCTGACTCAGAGCCAGGTCTTCCTGAGAAAAATACACCAAGTCTACTTCCCCCATCGCCACCTCAGGAATTTGATTTTGTACATGTTGAACCTTTTGATTTCATTTTTCCTAAGTTTGGTTCTGAACCCATGCACGAAGATCTTCATGTTCCAAAATGTCACCATGTAGAATATGATCCTCAACTGTTTAACCCTCAACAGTTTGATTATGGGTCTTCTAATGATCATTCACCTACGAAAGAACCATGAGATGAGCAAATACCTGAAGTCTCAGTCGCTTCATCCATTCCTTCTGTAATTACTCAACCGAGGAAGAAAAATATGAAGATTAGAAAGCTTAAGGAAGTGCTCAGGTCATATGAACAAACCCAACAAGAACAAGATCTATTGCTTGTAGAGACTGAGACATATAATGAGCAATGGAGAGATTATAGTCTTAAGCTCCTGCAGAAGAATGATAATTTGAAAGGAAAGCGTCACAGATCAGTTGCAGGTGTAAAACGCCTTCAAAAATTAGTAAGGAAATGGAGAGTTGAGGCCTGTAAGCACTTGTCTCATATCAATCTGTTCAAAAAGAAGTTGAAATCTCGATCAAATCTAGCTTGTAGGAACTCAAACATTGTGGTAAATGCCACACAATCCTTGTCAGTAATATTAAAATTCATTTTGAAATTTTGAATACTGTATTTGGTTTGTTTTCATGGGACATGCAAACAAATAGGCGTGGGAGAGAGGTTATCTAGGAAACAAGACAGTGAAGCATTGCATATCTTTGATTTTGTTAGCAAGGTTAAAAATCCATGTTAAAACTTTTTGAGATTTTGGAAAGACATGTTTGCATGAGGACATGCAAATACTTAGGCGTGGGAGTATGTTGGCTCACCAAATTGACACTCTTTTGTACCTCTTTACACCCTCCATATACACCTTTGATATCTTCATTTGATCCTTTTCTCCCACAAATCCTTCTACATTTTCACATATTCACCCAAATATTCAACAAGTTATTAAGGTATGATAATTCATTAATTTCCTTTTATTTAATGTTTAAATGTTATTTCTAGAAGGATTTGTGACTAATTATATTTCTACAGCATCCTTTGATTTTTGCAGCACATGTTAGCATTCAACAGAAGTTAGTTATTTTGAATAGTATCTACACGTGTCCAGCTTACTCATACAACTCCGAGCTTATCCATCTCCAATCTCGCATCTTCAATTCACTGATGACTCATGTATAAATTAATTCAATCTTCATCTCTAGGCACTACGTGCCATAGAGATGAAGCTTTACTATTCGACAGCAAACCAAAGCACATCTTGTTAGCCATCAATTAAGGATTGAACATTATATTCTTAAATAGCAGATCGAGTTTGTTTTGGTAAACTCGGGAATGGTTATCTTAGCCTGTGGGCTATATAAAGAGAGTCGTAGATTGAAAATGGGAGGAGTAAGAAGGAGAGAATAGAATAGCATGTATGTAGACAGGGATGATGATATGTATGCAGAACACAATGAGCGATTAATAGAAGTGCTTCGTTGCTTAATTGCTGGTTTCTATGAAATATATAGAGTTCAATTCATATAGTGTTATTCTTGATGATGTACATGTTTTTTAGACTGTAATCAATTTGTTTTCAGTTGTCACTATTTTCTTTATTTCAGGATTATGGTTGTAGCTTAGAAGTTATCGTGTAAGTCATTTAAGGACTTGCAGATTTCTTAGCAAGGATCCACCAAGAATATCATAAGCCCTTCTTTTTGTTTCTGTTTTTATTAAAAAGAGGAATTGTAGTTAGCAAGCTTGTTAAGTGACTGTAAACAATAGATTTACATATGTTTGAAGTTAGTCATGTTATTATGTGATAGTTATGGAATAATATTCATAGCATTTGTCAGTTTAGAACCGAGCTCAGGTAATAGGAGAAGTTTAAAAATATTGTGTTAAATATTTAATATTGTAGGTCTGATTTTTTTTGCTGTAGATTCAAATTCTGAGTCTGAAAATTATAAATTAAGTTTGTAAAATTTGGTTCCCAATAAAATAATTTTCATTATATTTTCTTCTAAGTTGTAGGATATATAAATGCCATTTATTTTCGTTATAGTTTAAAGCTTTAAGTCTATTCAATTCTCTTTTTAAAGATTAATTGTATTTATTCTACAAATTATATTTATTTTGTTTTAGTTTTAAAATATAAAATAGTTGCAATAGTTTTGATCACAAAAATAGTTCATTTTTAAGATGAATTAGTAATCTCTAGAATAGTATTAAAACTTCTAAAAAATCCATTAATATAATAAGAGCTTTCAAAGTGTTAAATGATACATCAACTTCATAATTTTTCTTTCTGCAACTTACTATGTTTTCTGTGTCTTAGTTCACTTTCTGTAACCTATTATGTTTTCTGTGTTGATAAATAGTTTTCTGTTTATGTAAGTTTTTGAGTTATGTTAGATAGTTCTTAGTTCATGCTTCATTCTTAGAATTGTCTTGAAGTTAAGTTAAGAAGTATTTTTCACTTTTATAATTAGGGTAGTTCGGGAATTTCAATATTTTGTAGATGTGAGAGTATTCTAATTAATATTAAGACTTTGCATTTGAGTAATCTTGGTAATTGATAGATGAGAAATATTTTTATTATGCATTATGAATAATCCCTAGATTAGAAAAATTTAGATTAGGGTAAATTAGATTAGGATAGGCCTTAATATGCAGTGTTCATATCTCACAAGTTACCTTCGTGGGTTGACAATTAAGTGTTGTGTTAGATAGTGCATATTAAAGCCCAACAAAGACCAAATAGGATCCATTATATCATTGTATGGTATGAATGTCACGAAGGATTCATATTGTAATTCAATCATTTCACTCACCCATTTTTCCATTAAAAGAACCCTCAAACCCTTATTATCTATCCTCTCTTCTGGCACTTCAAAACTAATGTAGTTGGAGACAAACCATAATTACACTCTTGAGTACACTAAAGGTATCAACATAAGCATGAAGCAGAAATATCCAGTGATTAGATATGAACCATTAGGAGTCAAATTCTTTGAATCTTACCCACAAAGAAATAAACAATTCGAAGAAGTTAGGTGGTTTTCTCTCTATGAAAGGTTGTGGGGTCATAGTAGCAAAGGTTATGAGGGTGTTTCTTGAGACTTTTTATTTACATAATGCTTAGTTGTGGAAATTAGTGTTGTACATTTCTTAGATTTCTATAGCTACTAACACGAGACTACCACAAGAGGGATAACACTAGTTCAAGTGATGAAAATTAAGGGAGTATATTGCAACTAGTTCTTAACACTGGATCATCAACATCTAAAATAAAGAAAAGGGAATTTCCATGTGTATGGGTGAAATAGGAATGTGTTAGCTTTATGGATTACAGTAGCAATCACATAATTTAAATGTCACATTATTGTATTTATTATTTAGGATAATAGTCATTTATCCAAGATAAGTCTCTAAATGATTTGGAGAATATTTCCTAACCTAATCACCATGCAAGGTGTTAGGATATAAAGAATATCTCCCGCTGAGATGGGATTCTTCTTTGTACTATATAATGGTACTATTTGTTTCAATATAATTAATTAAGTATTTTACCTTTACCGTCATATTTTTTCCCATACTTTCTTCATTTGGTATCAGAGCTCTTATAGTTCTTAAGGTCCTGAGAAGCTCGTGGTAGTCATCCATGAGATTATTGAGTGAGATAGTTTTGTGAATTGACCATCCATGCTACAGTGGATGATGATGAGCTACCCTACAGTTAATGCTAAAGCCATGATGAAATAAGCTATGTGACTTTCTAGATTCTGGACTCTACCATTGTGGGATCAATTCTCTCAGATCTTGATGTTTCCTTGGCCGTTCTCTGCTTTGGATCTATTCCATTTGCAGGTTTATCATTTTACAGGTTTATAGTTCAATCATAGATCTGCTCCATAGACCTGAGCTTTCTGTATTAAGATTTCTTAGATCTACGAAAGTTTGGAAATTTTTTATATAGAGTTATTATGTTTTAAATATTGATCAAAAGGCTTTAAAATTATGGATTTTGTCATCATTTTGTTTTGAGATTTGAGTGTTCTACTAAAACAAAGAATTCAACGATCTAGATTTGGCATTCAATCAAAATCTGGTTTTCAATCCAGTTTTGGCTTTCGACCTTGGGTCCATTAATTCTTGAGCCTTCATGCAATAACAAGTTATAAATCTTTTGAATACATAATTTTTGCACATCTGGTGATTAAGTCCATCTGGTGCAATTCTCATCAGTCCACGGTGATCACAAACTCTGTGATTTCACGGTATCCAAGATTTCATTGCATGTGCAATTTGGGCCCACAATCTAACCAGCCAGCATTCTCCTACGTGTTCTCCTACAACAACGATCTCTGGTTTTTAATGATCAACATCATCAACGATCTACATCAACGATCTACTCAGTGATCTCCAACGATCTGATGAGCAGATTCATCGGTCAAGTATTCTGATTTGAAGACTATGATGTATCTAGTTTAATTATGGTGCATTTCATAAAATCGACTTCAATAATCCTCGTGTGGTTGGGATAAACCAAAACTAAATCTGATGCGATTTAGTACAATCTGGTGCAATTCCGATCGGCCGCTTGGCTCCACAACCAACTGGTGTAAAACATTTTGAATCGATGCATAGCGGCAACACACCCATGATCTACTTGAAACAGTGATCTGGCGAACAACACCAGCCTTATAACAACCTCAGATCTACAAATAGAAATCTTGAGGCTCACTTGATTGATTGAAGATATGTAAGAAATGAATTGATTGAAGATATGTGAGAATTTGAAGCAAATGATCAAGGATGAGTTACAATGAGTCAAGGTTTATTATAGATTTCTCTTTTGTAAATATTTCATAAGCAAAGGGAACGTGAGATTGAGAAAGTCACTGCATACAGGAGTCTTTGTAATGGAGGGACCCACAATATAACAAGAATCCATCCTGCTACAGTGGAAGACAATCGCCAGAGTTGTGCAAACAGTATCCTGTTGTCGTCGTCTGTGAGACAGAGCCCCAGTTTCCAAAGAGATAAGAAGGAGCTGAAAGTATTAAGGAAACATAATTCGTATAGTTCAGAATTCGACGAGACTGGAAAGTATTATCTGAACTACGATCATATCTTATAGCACAGAATTTGGCGAGACTGGAAAGTATTAAGGAAAAAGAACAACGAATTCTCCACCAATCTAGTTTAAAATCTAAAGGGTCGAGTGCATTGGAAGATTCACGTATTCATACCAATATTTTGTCATGAATAAATGCAAAGACACTTTCATCCTGTGGTAAGCATGCCTACTTGCATAGAGACTATCCAATAATCGACATATTGAGAATTGTTCACAGATCATACGAAAATCATTAAGTGTACGTGAATATATTCATAGAAGTGTAGCATGCACAAAAAGACAAATTAGAAATCACCTTTTAAAAGTATGTGCCATATATTTGGATTGTATGATTTAAAAATTTGACTTGAATTATTTCTTTATGTCAAAAGAGATGAGAGTGATAAGGATTTAGGAGAGAAGAGTGATAATGATTTGTAAAAAGGTTAAAGTGTATGGTTGAACCCTTAATAGAAGGGTTTTGAAATTGGAAGTGTAAAATGACGAGAGAAGAAGTCTATTAAAAGACTTTATGCATCACACTTGATAATACAAGTATTTTTTCTTTTTATTGGTGGTGAATTTTTTAGATTACCCTAAAATTTGAATAAGGGGTTCTAACGAAAATTAGGGGATCTAAGGACAATTAATGCTTGTTTGATGGTGAATATTTTGTGTCTAGTTTTTATACACAAAAATCATATTTGTAGTTTGCTCTTTATCACTTAAGTTTGAAAACAAATTAAACACATGTAAAAAAGGGCATTCAAGTTGTAGATCACATGTGCATTCATAAACAAAACAAGATGTTAGCATTGGGATTGAACCAAAGGTTGTGGAAGGCTCGTTCCTAGGTAACAGCAAAACCGCTTTGGACTATGCCTCTGGCCCGACGCAGTCAGAGAGGGATCTCTCACTTACTTTCCAGATTTACTTCACGTAATATATTCGCTCAAGAACAATCAGGAGGCCAGATTCCTGAATAGGGAGGGTGCATTGATGCAAGACGCGGGAGGGACTATCAGAGGAAGGAACCATTTGCCAATGGAGTTGAAGGCCCGTGTAGGTAACATATTGCAGGAGGTAGAGAATGGCGTAAATTTACAAATAGAGGCAAGATAGCCATCGATCTTGCAATCCGGAGATATTTAGCAGGTGATTAGTAGATGAGAGGGAACAATCCATTACGCAGAGCATCTAAAGGATGAATTCAGCGTAACTTTAGAAGAAAAATTAAATGAATATCTGAAACAACAGATGAAGCATAGCATGTATGAATTCCAAACTGTTATACACTTATTTCAGACATGAAAGATATTAACAAACTGGAATAAAAACAGGATGAACATTTCACGTAAAGAAATTACATATTGAAAGAAACAAAGACACGAGAATATCTGCCTTGAAAGATAATACTTCCTCTACAAATTAATTCATAACACGAAAACCAGAGACTAACTACAATGAAGAGCCTCAGCCCTTGAAAGTTTCTAAACCAACCCCTATATCCCTCTATTGGGAGTGTATTTATACTATTTCAATGTTGATATTCTTCTCTGAATCAAAACCTAAAAAACGGTTTCTAGTCACAATCAGATACTAATAGTTTCAGAGAGTGTAACTATCGCCACGATTTACAAATATTAATAAACATTATGGGGCTCCTACGCATGGTAATTCTGACTGACAACGCAGAGTTTTCTTCGTTCAGGTAATTTTGCATGAAAACGATCTTTATGTTTCTTATTGCTAGTCTGTCACTGACTCGGGCTACTTCAGACGTGTCTTTCTGCCTCTTTTGACCAACCCATCTCCTTTAGTTATGGTGCTCAAAGGCTGACAAGAAAACCCTCGCTCCGGTGCTCAGCCATTTTCTCAGCCCCTCCTTCATTTGGTAACATTGTTATAGGTGGGAACTAAAAAGAGGGTGGCCATGCATTTGGTCATGATAAAAATATTAAGAGGTTTATCATTCTTGCACTGCTCTCTCCCTCCTACGAGGAGGGTTTTCTCATAGGCCATGTAGCTGGGTGCTTGGTTGACCTCCTCCTCACCCACGACAAAGTTGTTAAGTGGAGATTACAGGGGTGGTGATGAAAGCTTCATACCTCTACCATCCTAGATTGAGCATTTGCTCCAGCAGCTCAGCCACCATTGTGTGTTGGGACTTTGAAGGCTGTGACTGCAATTGAAGGTGTCGAAGGGACGTCCCTGGGATGTGAAAACCCACGCACATTGCATCTGATGGTAGGGCTGTGTGGAAACAGTTGAAACTCTCTAGGTGTTTACCATCTATTCCCTAGTGGTTGGCGCTTCCCTAGTGTAGGTATCTAGGATGATGAAGAAATGTAATTTTATGTTCTCCAACCATCAATACCCCCTGTCGAATTAGATTCTCAAACCACACATCCATAGCTGTTTGCGAAAGGGAGCAACACTTCTCATAATTCATCATTTCTGGTCTACCTCTCGACATCTTCCCATTTCCATACTTTAGTAGCTTTGGAAGGTGGCACTATATAGGGCAAGTCGAAATAACTTGGAGATGGCTATACGCTTGAATACCGATCCTCGTGACGATAACATGTGTGCCGTCGGGGTGAGGATCCTCTCCTTTGATGGTCAGTTATCTTATCTGACATGGATGAGACTTTAAGTAATTTCCTGCGTGGCTTCCTAGCTAGTTTAAAGCATTTGGGTCTGAAATTTATTACCTTTTCACTCATTGTGACGGTGGTGCTGAGCGCACTCAATTCGCGGCGTCTCTTCACCTCATGTAGATGCCAGATTCGTCACTTCAAAAGCCTGATCTTCCTGCTTCTCTACGGGTTTTTTCTACGTGAGCCACATGCCAGACCAATGGAGATGGGAAAGTTGGCGATGATGGACATGATATTCACCTTAGACCTATCACAAATGGCATTGAGGGAGTCAGTTAATCTTCTAGGAGGCAGATCATGCACGGGAACGTCTCTTCTACTATTAGCTCTGCGACGAATGTGATACCTACAGCCTTGACTCTTTTTTAGCCTTTCGATTTGGGGGTCCTCCACATCCGTCTTCCACATTTCTACTATTTTTCCACTAATTCCCCTTTCCTGGATCGAGCGAGCAGCTTTAAGCTATGGCATGTTTCTTATCCGTCGATCGAGATCGACCCCTCCATGAAACCGTTGATTGAGGTGGACCCTACCACCTTTTGTGAATTGAGACCATGACCTCGTCTACACTAGTTCAAATCTTGAAATGAACCACAATCGTAGATCTATCCCTGCCTTTGTCGTGATCATTGTTCTTTGCAGCCAGTGCCACTTGTCATGATTTGGAATTGCAACTTTATCCACACAAGTTTGGATCATGAAATCAGCAAGGGCCATAGATCTGTTTCTACTCTCACCTCCGCCGTCAGATATTTCCTCCTTTAACCTTTTTCGTGATTTGAGAAAGTTCCTTCTACCGAGCATGTTTTCCTAGAGAAAACATCTTAGGCCGTCGATCGGGCTTCACCTGGATCTTGAGCTTTCATTTCTTATTTCTTTTAACAGTCTTCATGAATATCCAGCTTAGGTATTCCCTCACATCTTTCGTCTTGTGGGACCACTCTCCATCGTCGATCTTCTTCATTGTGCTTCTGGATCATTGATCTACGACGCCTCTTTATCTCATCTTTGTTGTTGCAATGCCCTGACCCTTTGAAGGATCTACCACCATAGATCAAGCCTTCTTCTTCATCTGATGGTCCCAGCTGGTGGAAACTATCCATTGAATAACCCAAAGGGTGTACGTATAATTCTCCCTTAAACAGAACCCTTCTGAATGCTTCTCGGCCCATAACTCAATTGTTGCAAATGGAATGCTAACAGCTGGCTCCACGAGGGATGCTATCATCCCAATGAGGTAGCAAAAAATCCCATAGACAAAGTTCCAAATCCATTGGGTTTCCCCCAATATTTCCTTTCAAACCTTCAACCTGCACTGAGCTACCGTTGTAGCAAATTTATGTCACTCTGCAAACTATGCTCTTATCCATACTCTGAAACTGAGAACAATTGTGACTGTAAACCTATACTTACAACTGAAATTGAAAACAAACTAAAATAGTAATGAAGGAAATGCTTGATGATTGCTGAGCTTATTTGTTCCTACCTATTCCACCTAATTTAGTGTACAAGTCCAATTAAGTAAAATCGGACTTCCAATGAAGCCAATCAAGCAGCTTGCCTAACAGTTTTATTCCCTTTTCATGCTTGATGCACAGGATTGAAATACACAATGAAAGAAGGCTATAACAAATAAACTTATCTTTACAATAGAGATGTGACCAGTCATAGCCATTACCCAACCTCTCCATGTATTATGCTATGGGGTCATAGAAAGCATGGCAACATACAACATATTATGTCATCTGTTGATGGGAAAGTTGTCCAGAACACCCTTCCGCTGGTGAGCTGTCAAGCTGATACTTGAAAGATCTTAGAAAAGGGTCCATAGGATCGTTCTCTAATGAAACATCCACATTTTCGCTCAAAATTTCTAAAACTAGAGCTTCACCTTCTTCTTGTGCCTCAGCATGGATGCCATGTTTTTCTTCAACCGAACCAAGTAGGCATATTTCTCCTTTATGTAGTGATATTCCTGAAGGTAGAAAACTAAAAAAGGCATTTATTTGAGGGTTTTTTCCTCCTTCTTCGTGACTCAACACCTCAATGCAAACTCCTGACATATCAATTAACAGAGAGGTACTGCATGACTGTTCTTTTTTATCATTTTCTTTTCCACATAAGTTTATGGGATGTACCATCTCCTCTAACATATGTTTCTACTTAGAGGCGTTAAGTATGTGTCGTACCAATTCAAAAGAGGAATAACACAAGGGTAGGCTATCACCTTCAGCACATTTACCATCCTTTCCTGTCTCAACCGTTTGACTTTGGATTGCAACTTGATTTTCTCCATTAGCAGAACTTGGTTCTATAACTAGATCTTCATGTATAGCCTCAAGGTATTCCTCCTCATACTCATCGTACACAGGTACACCTAAATCCCTTTTAAAATCATCATTAATGGACCCAATGCTAAGCACATTACAATCTTCAGAAAACAAGCTTGCATAACCCTTTGCTTCTATATCAGGCTGACCAACTTTCTGTCTAGCAAGGGAAAGCTTTAGCTGAACAGGGATTCTCCCTTTATGCTCGGAGGTCCCAACCAATTTTAATGTATCTTTAACCTCACCACCACTATCCTGACCTGACAATTTTTTGGACATCTTAAGGTTTTCCTCAACCTCCAAACAATTAGTAAACATACGCTGTAGAGTGGTTGATTTTCTTTCCAAAAGAAGTAATGATAGTTCAGGAGGAAAGGTGGTTTCATAATATATCTTAGTAGTGTTCTCAAGAGGTTGGACTTCCTTGGGCATGTTATAATAAAAGCATGCGAATATTCTATTAAAACTAGACATGGCCTCACCTTCATGCCTCTTCAAGGAATAAAATTCTAAAAGTATTCAATCCAGTGGCCTTCTCTTACCCCAAAATTTCTAAAAGGTGCAAGAAAAATATTCCCAGGTATTGATGGACTGAGGCTGCAAGTGTTTGAACCATTCTTTAGCATCTCCTTACAAAGACTGGGAAAAATTCCTCATGCAAACATCATCATGTTCTATCTCAAAAAGGTCAGATAAATGTTCAAAGGCTTGCAAATGTTTCTCAGTAGTGAGGTCTTTGGATTCTCCATCAAATTTGGGGAGGTACTTGTAATGTTTCGCAGGAAAATCATTTAGGATAGGAGGAAATTGTAGTGGTTTGTACTGGCTCGAAATAATGGGAGAGACCAGGTCAGGTGCAATAGACACGCTATTAACCGAGGTTTCATAAGGTTCATAAGGGTAACCTTTAATGTCATGATTTTCAGGAGAAAAACCTTGGTCAAAATCACATGTACAAGACGATGCAATGCTATCGGTTCGTAAAGAAGGATAAACAAAAATATATTCATAGCTCTATTATGAATGAATTGAACCATAGAAAGAGGTTTTGATAAATTTAGGAAAGGATAAGAAAAAACTTACAAGGAAAGACAAGGCCTCTTGGAAGAAGTGAAAACTCAAGTATCTTACCCTTTCACCATGCATTTTTGGGCCTTACAAGGGGTCCACTTTCTCAGGCGAATCCTGCCAACTCTTTCTGACAATTTGATTTCTAGGTCGTACCACTAGGGGAGTCGTTGAGGTTTGAATCCTTTACGAGTGGAGTCGTCAGGTGAAAAGTGCACAACCTTCTTGATGTCTAGTCATTGTTCACCATCAACGACCAAATCTAAAACTATGTCATTCTTCCTAGGAATGATCTTCATTTCATCCCCGGCAATGGCCCCAATTTGCTAGCACTCGGATTGAACCAAAGGTTGTGGAAGGCTTGTTCCCAGGAAATAGCAAAACTGCTTTGGATTGTACCTATGGACTGTAGCAGTTAGAGAGGGATGTCTCACTTACTTTCTAGATTTATTTCACGTAAGATATTCGCTCAAGAATGGTTAGGAGGAAATAATCCTCAATAGGGCAGGTGCATTAATGCAAGACACAGGCGGGACTATTAGAGGAAGGAACCATTGGGAAATGGAGTCAAAGGCCTAGGTTGGGAACATATTGTAGGAGGTAGAGAATGGCGTAAATTTACAAATAGAGGCAAGATATCCGTCGATCTTGCAATCAGGAGATATTTAGTAAGTGATTAGTAGATGAGAGGGAACAATCCATTATGCAGAGCATCTATAGGATGAATTATGTGTAACTTTAGAAGAAAAATTAAATGAATATCTAAAACAACAGACAGAGAATAGCATGTCTAAATTTCAAATTGTTATACACTTATTTCATACATGAAAGAGATTAACAAACTGGAATGAAAATAGGATTAACATTTCACGTAAAGAAATTACATATTGAAATAAACAACGACACAGGAATCTCTGCCTTGAAAGACAATCCTTCCTCTAAAAATTTATTCATAACATGGAAACCAAAGACTAATTACAATGGAGAGCCTCAGGCCTTGAGAGTTTCCCAACCGAACCCTATCTCCCTCTATCCGGAGTGTATTTATACTATTTCAGTGCTGAGATTATTCTTAGAATCAAAACCTAAAAAACTATTTCCAGTCATAATCAGATACTAATAGTTTCAGAGTGTGGAACTATTGCCACGATTTAAAAATATTAATAAACATTATGGGGCTACTGCTCATGGTAATACTGACTAACAATGCATAGTTTTCTTCGTTCAAGTAATTTTGCATGAAAACAATCTTTATGTTGCTTGCTTCTAGTCTGTCGCTGACTCAGGCTACTTCAGATGTGTCTTTCTTCCAACTTTGATCAGCCCGCCTCCTTTAGCTATGGTTATTAAAGGCTGACAAGAAAACCCTCACTCCGGTGCTCAGCCGTTTCCTTAGCCCCTCCTTCATCTGGTAACACTGTTATAGGAGGGAACCAAAAAAAGGGTGGCCATGCATTTGGTGGTGATAAACCTCTTAAGAGGTTTATCATTCTTGTACTGCTCTCTCCCTTTTACGAGGAGGGTTTTCTCACAAGACATGTAGTTAGGTGCATGTTTGACCTCCTCCTCACCCACATAAAAGTTGTTAAGTGGATATTATAGGGGCATTGATGAAAGCTTTGGACCTCTACCATCCTAGACTGAGCATTTTCTCTAACAGCTTAGCCACCATTCTGTGTTAGGACTTCAGAGGCTGTGACTGCAATTGGGTTTGTCAGAGAGACGTCCCTAGGATGTAAAACCCATGCACAACGCATCTGATAGTAGGGGTGTGTGGAAACAGTTGAACCTCCCTCGATGTTTAACATCTATGCCTCAGTGGTTGGCGCTTCCTTGGTGTAGGTTCCAGGATGATGAAGAAACATAATTTTATGTTCACCAACCATCAATACCCCCTGTCGAATTAGATTCTCAAACCACACATCCATGGTTGTCTACAAAATGGAGCAACACTTCTTGTAATTTATCCTTTCTGGTCTACCACTCGACATCTTCCCATTTCCATACTTCAACAGCTTCAGAAGGTGGCACTATATAGAGCAATCCAAAATGACCTAGATATGGCTATACACTTGAATATTGGTCCTCACGATGATAACATGTGTGACACTGGGGTGAGGATATTCACCTCTGATGGTTAGTTATCTTATCTAACATGGATGATAGTTTAAGCGATTTCCCATGTAGCTTCCTTGCTAGTTTAAAGCATTTGTATCTGACTATGATGGTGGTGCTGAGCGGACTCAATTCACGGTGTATCTTCACCTCGTGTAGATGTCAGATTCGTCACTTCAAAAACATGAGATTACTTATTCCCTATGGGTTTTTTCTAGGTGAGCCATGTGCCAGACCATTGGAGTCGGGAAAGTTGGCAATGGTGGACATGATCTTCAACTTAGGCCTATCGCAAATGGCATCGATGGAATCAGTTAATATGCCGGGAGCCAGATCATGTGTGGGAACATCTCTTCTACTGTGAGCTCTGCATCGAATGTGATACCTATAGCCTTGAGGCCTTTTTAGCCATTCGATTTGGGGGTCCTCCACATTTTTCATCCACGTTTCTGCTCTTCTACTGCTAATTCCTATTTCTTGGATCCAGTGAGGAGCTTTAAGCCATGTATTGTTTCTTATCCATCGATCGAGATCGACCCCTCCATGCAACCATTGATAGAGGTGGACCCTACGACCTTTCAGGAATTGAGACCCTAGCCTCGTCCGCGCTAGTGTAGATCACGAAATGAACCGCGACCATAGATCTATCCCCACCTTTGTCGTGACTGTTGATCTTTGTAGCCGATACCACTTTTCATGATTTGGAATCACAACTTTATCCGCACATGTTTGAATTGTGAAATCAGCCAGGGCCATAGATCTATTTCTTCTCTCATCTCCGCCGTCATATATTTTCATCTTTAACCTGTTTCACGATTTGGGAAAGTTCCTTCTACTAAGCATGTTTTCCCAACAAAAATGTCTCAAGTCATCAATCGGACTTCACCTGGATCTTGATCTTTCATTGCTTATCTCTTTTAACAGGCTTCATGAATATCCAACTTAGGTATTCCCTCGCATCTTTTGGCCTATGGGACCACTATCCATCGTCGATCTTCTTCATTGTGCTTCTGGATCGTTGATCTACAGCGCCTCTTTATCTCATCTTCGTTGCTGCAATTCCTTGACCCTTTGAAGGATCTACCACCATAGACCAAGCCTTCTTCTTCATCTGATGGTCCTTGTTCATGGAAACTGTCCATTGAATAACCCAAAGGGTGTACATATAGTTCTCCCTTGAATAGGACCCTTCTGAATGCTCCTCATCCCATAACTCGACTGTTGCAAATGGAGTGCTAACACAAGGAAATCAAGGCACTTAACCAAGCAAAGAATATTGATGCAAGCCAATAATTCTTCAAGGAGTCAAAACATCAACAACGAATTCAAACTTTAGGATCAAGTTCAAACTTCAAATTCACAATCAAATGTAACTTGCAATAGTCCTTTTGTAATTTTACTTGTATTTTTTAAGTAAAGTAAAGCTGAAATTTGTATTTGGGTGCATTTTCGGTTGCACCCGAAACTCTTCATACTCTGCTCATCAATAATTGTGAAAACACATTTTGGGGTGCATGATCGGTTGTTCCCGACACCCTAAAATTGTCATAAAATATCAAGAGAGTGTGACATATATGCAAGTGTGAAAGTGTCAAGTACAAGCGAGCGTGAAGTTCAAGTGTTTTTCAAATGGATTGAAGCCTAGAATTTTTAAAGTTACTAAAAACTCTAATAATCACTACTACAAATAACACAATCATACTCAACAAATAAACTCTTCAATCAGTGGTAACTTGTTTGCAAGTGTCGCAAGCAAAAGTTCAACTGCTTCAAGCACAATCACAACTACTCAATGATGAAATATGCAATCTCAAAAATCAGTAATCAATGAAGCAAACTGAACAAGTACTTCATCAAAACCCTCTATTTGATGATGAAGATGATGATTATAATCAACATTCAGTGAAGAATCAATTAAGTGAGTCAACTTCATAGAAAAATGAATATGAATATGAAGGTATTCATGAACCTACAGTTCATGCATTTTCTTTTGAGTACAATGAATAAAACATTTCAAAGATTCAACAACATGCAAAAAATCAACCTCAAATGATTTCAAAGCAACAGCTTCGAAATGATCTTTCCAAGCCCATCATCAGACCTTGGGAAGAAATTAGACACAAAAAACAAAGAAAAGGACTTGGATATGAAAACTATTTGACTTTTCATATTCCAAACTACTCCAAACCAATTCAGTTTGTGAGTGTAAGATCCATAAATGAAGAATCCAATCAAAAAGTCCATGAAGAAGCTAATCAACAAGTTGATGAAAATCACATGGAATAAATTCATGAATTCCAACATTGTCATCGAGTTGGTCATTTAGAGACAAATTGTTTTGATCTCCATCCTTGTCAACATTGTAGCAAGAAGAATCATTCATCAGAAAAATGTTCCAAGAGAAACAAACCCGCAAGGTTAAAAATTCACTATGGGTCGATCAATCCTTGGGAATGGACATCAAAAAATAGGAAGTTGCATAAGTCTTATGAAGAATTCAATATCAAGTAAAGACTCATATTTTAGCAAAAAGTATTTTTTTTCTTGATAGAGTATAACTCCAGTGGTCCCCTTATGGTGTAGCTTTTGAGCATGGACCTCATGGGATGAGATAACATGAGATTTTTTCACATGCCCACTTTGAGTTGAAATCTAAATGGTACTCTCTTGCATCTTAAAGGGGGGGTACATTTACAAAATACTCTTTCTTTTTAAAGGGGGGGTAGATATGGTACAATGATGAATTGGTTCAGGGTAACCCACATGAAAACCCATATATTCTCACCTTCTAGCTGACAAACGGGGGAATATTGATGATGGTTGTCAGACTTCAAGTTTTGGAAACAATAGTCTGTATATAGAAGACTCCAAATATCAAAATGGTAAACAACAATATTCTATAAATGGAATAATTCAAATGTCAAAAAGAAGCAATAGTTTGTAGGTGGCAAACTCCAAAATTGCAGATGAAGAACTATAGTTTGGAGATGTCAAACTAAAAATAGTTTGTAGATGGAAGAATAATGAAAAAAATAGTCTATGTTTGGTATACTCATGATGCATTGAGATGTTAATTGATGCATAACAATGTTGATGGCTCCTTTTAGAGAGCACTTCATTGATTGTAGCATGGTTATTTTCACCAAATAGCAGAAGATGCCAGCCTCTTCTAGCTAAATCACTTGGAAAATGATGAAATTGTCAAGCAGATAGGGATTGTTCAGACATGGTAGTTGTTCACTCCAGTATTTCAATTCATTTCAGATGAACCATTCAGATTGACAGTTTTATAGGCATATTTTTCATTGAAGCACAAAGGAAGGCTTCTGAAAGATCCATCATATACACTTTGGCATTAGTGTTTATTGCCTAGTTGATACTGATACATAAACTTGTGATTGAGAGGGGGAATTTTATCCTTATGGATTACATTAGAAATCACATAAGTTAAATGTCACATTATTGTATTCATTATTTGGGATAATTGTCATTTATCCTAGATAAGTCTCTAAATGATTTGGAGAAGATTTCCTAGCCTAGTCACCATGCAAGGTGTTAGGATCTAGAGAATATCTCCCACTGAGGTGGCAAACCACTTATACTATGAAACAAGAACTTTATACAAAGAACGAGAACTCTAGCCATAAAAATGATGATTTTTGCATAAAAACACCTAAAACATCTCCCAAATAGAAAAGTGTTGATACCAGTATACACGTTTTTTTTTTCGAGGTAAAAAATAGAGCCATGGACTAAACATCCCATATTGTTGTTTACCAAAAAATTAAAATCAACCCCTAAATTGGAAAAACATTTTTTTCTTCAAAAGATAAATTACAACTTTTAGGAAACTTGCATTTTAAACAGAAACAAATATTTCAAAAATAATTTTACCACTCTAACCATATAAAATCAAACAAATTATGTTGTCATTCATAATGAAATCATTTATTAGACCATACAAGAACAAATTATTCATATAAATATTCAAAAACGCTTCTAGAGTTTCAATTACAAACATCATAGTAATAAAAAACATATAAAATGTTTCATGTGAAATTATTCAAATTCATCCATGGATTTGATACCCCATCATAATCTATATTTTCCACAAATGAAGGATTGGATATAATAATAATAATAATAAAGTAAACCTCTAAGCTCCCCCATTGAATGAGACTTGCAACAATTAGTAGGGATGGATGAGTCACGCCATTTGATACAAGAATAAGAGTGTTAGTGATGAAGACAATCCTGGTGAAGAAAATTGAAGATAGAGAGTTGGTGTCAAATATTACCTACATTACAAGATTGTAGAAGTGAGGATTGTAAAGAGGAATAATACAAACAATGAATGGAGAGTGGAGCATAGTATGGAAAATAAGAAAGGAGAAAAGAAACAAAGTACTCGAGAGTTATTTTTTAGAAGGATGCTAAAAAAATTGTAAGAGTTTGATGCAACATTTTTAGAAGGATGCTAAAATTTTTCCAAAATTTGATGCAAACTTTTTTGAAGGCTGCTAAAAAATTGTAGGAGTTTAATGCAAGATGGAACTACATTTATCCTTCACATCTTCTTATGCTTTTGTCATTTTGGTTATTTTTCATGATTAAAAAAAAATTCAATGTAGTAGAATATATCTCCTCCTCGATGACATTTTGTCAACCATTGGAATATGAATCATTATATTTGGAGCGTGAACACTTAGGGTAGTTGTAAGGCCAAAACACAAGGATCACAAGAATATGTATGAATTTTGTGTATGAACAAAGGGGTTATTTCTCTCCTTTGATTTAGTTTCTGTAGTGTGGACGGTTGTTTGATTTAGAGATTTGAGCATAAGATTTGTGGATGTAAAGAGGCATGATAAAATTAGCCATAATTCAATAACATTACTTAGACCATGGATATATATTTATTTATATTGTAATTTTTATGATATCCTACTATGGGTATAATTCCTATTGATATTAATGTATTTCCATATTTTTGTTTTTCTACGAGTACATTCATTTTGTGACTTTGATTGATAGACTATGCGTCACTATAATTTCAACTCAAGTTACCACCATTTATGCATATGTAATCTATAACCAACTTAGAAATTTGAATCTATTTGAACCTTAATGAATATCAATTCCATAGAAGGAATCTAATTATTTCATATTTGTAAATAAGACCAACATGCCTAATATGTTACAATGATTTGTTTGAAAATGCAAACAAACGAGGACTCATAAGTTCATTTATAACAAATAGGAATTCATTTTTGGCACCAAAGCCCCCAAATGCAAAGTATTTGATAAGGATCCTTGTAAAACATTTTGTTAGTTTGGCATAGAGATGTGGATTTTACTAATGGAAAACAAAATTACTCATTAAATTATGATTAGCTAAAAGGACATAAGTATTGTGGAATGTGACAGACATAAAGACATAAGTATTGTGGTATTTTAATAACAACGTGGAAAGAATCATTATGAAGTTGTTTGTAATATGCATTTATGTATCTAGACGATACTTAAAATAAATATTATCTCTAATATCATTCCATAAAATAATATATAAGTTTGTAGAAGATGGAAAAAAACATCATTACTTCAAATAATTACAAAATTCAATTGCCAAATGTAAACTAAAAATCATCGAAAAAATTATGACACACTCTTTGACTTAGACCATTTGTTTTGTATATTTTTGTATGGTCCATGGAAAATGATAGAATTCGAACAATGAGTAGTAGGAGTGGGCTTTACCTTTTCTTTTTTAGGCCAACAGCTGGTAAATTGTAAAAATATTTAGCATTAGTTTATCATCCACTTTAACCGAGGATAAATTGTAAAAATATACTTTTGACTTTATTATCCACTTTAACTGAGGATAAATTGTAAAAATATTTAGCATCCATTTTTTTAAGACTGATCTTCCAACTTTCGAGGTGGTGGTAAATCCTAAAATTTTAAGGTATAAGGTCAAGGCAATACGATCTAAAATGTAAATATAAATATGAGATAAAAATATATTTATTTAAATTACTTGCCCTATCTGAGTAGCCATTTCTCTTTACATCGAACTCTACGGAGACATACATCTCCCTTTACCCTAGACTTCACTGACTGTGAAGGAAGCACGCTCATTATGGTGATATATGTAAATTATCATTATTATGGCTGTATATATGTACAAATAAAATAAATATTATTTAACATTGACCAACAGATCATTTCAAAAACAACAGGCCCATCAACATATGAAAAATATTATTATTGGACATTAACAACAGGCACGTCAACATGGAGCGTTGCTAATAACAAATATTACCTTGTTCTAAGAAACTAGACATAAGCAGGAATTGAATTACATTTTGTTTTTGCTTTGTACATCTTTAGGAATGAAACTCAATGATATGCTGCTCTATAAATTGACTCATGGCTATATCATTCCCATTCTTAATGGGAATAGATTCTGACCACCGAGTGAAGTAATCAGTATTCGTTAGTATGAGTTAGCGATATCATGCGTGAATCAATTGATCCAGATTGTGATATAACTACAACTAGTCTAGGGGAATGTATTGTATGTTGTTATATAATAAATAAATTGATATCCTTATCTATATATGAAATATTTCAAGCATCTTAGCAAGCATAAAAGACAAAGATAGAAGCATAGACATGAAAAAGGGCAGTAGAAAATGCAAATATAGATAAAGATAAAAAGTCACAATCAATGGAGGAAACAGGAGAGGAGACAGAACCGCGCCCGACAATCGGGGAGGACGAATAAAAAACTGAATTCTTTATATATAAAGAATAAGATAGATCAGCGCAGATCAGCGAGGGTGTAGGTGGTTATTCAAGTCCAGCCGTCAAATCCTAGACCTCAACCCTGGGCAGGTGGGCAGAGGGAATTTCCTGTGTAGCGGTGAAATGCGTTGAGATCAGAAAGAACACCAACGAAGGAAATGAATTACATGTTTTTTTTATGCTTTGTACATCTTTAGCAATGAAACTATGATGACCCATTGGTTCCTAGACATCCTTTCATCTTGTACTTGAAGGAAATGACAAAAATAAAACCACATGGACCTAGTCAATTACCAAACTCCTGGCTGGAAAGAAGTGTCCCGAGATGCCTCGAAAAAGAGATGGTAAACCCACAAACCCGTATTGTTTCCCGAAAACTAACACTGTGCGATTATATGTAGGTTAATGGCACTGATTGGAGATAGCTCTAGTTGGAGATTGGAAGATCAAGAGCACAACTGATACTCAGATTGGAGTTTAGCAACCTAACCAAACATTCCCTCATAGACGGTTTGGATAGAAAGAAACAAAAATAAACAAATTCCCTACAATCAAGAAAAATATATTGATAAAGACTACAAAAGGGTGAGATGCTCCAAAATCCTTTAAGACTCTCCTCATTTTCAGAGAGAACAAGTGGAGGATCAAGCTATGGTTGAACAGTGATGTCAAGTGGGATCACAGCAATTCAATCTTCCCCCTTATGTGATCATCCAGTAGGTGGCTTTGGGTCATTTTAAAATCTCTCAAAACTCAGAATCATGCGGCCCATTGTTTCCTATACTCCAGGGCGCAAGAAAAGAGGACTTGGGGAAGGGAGGAGGGAGCGGAGCTCCACTCCCTTGGCTGCCAAAGGCCCCTCCTCATGAGCGACGTGATTCTCAGAATCGCACCGCTCATGAAGAGAGGCCTTTGGCACCCAAGGGAGCGGAGCTCCGCTCCCTCCTCCCTTCCCCGAGTCCCTCCTTGTAGCAATTCAAAACTCCCCTTTATGCGATCATGCAGCAGGTGGTTTTGGGTCGTCTTAAAATTTCTCAAAACTCAAAATCAAGCTGCCCATTGTTTCCTATCCTCCACGCGCAGGAAAAGAGGACTCAGCAAAGGGAGGAGGGAGCGGAGCTCTGCTCCCTTCCTTGGGTCCCTCTGCCCCATCCACATTCCTCCCCAGGGCACTATTCTTAGAATCTCCTTAAATAACTTGCAGGATCAAACTCGTTTATCAAAACTCAAGTTGCGAATCATGCTTTAAACCATTAGAAACGTCAACTCAGTTGGAGAAATGTGTGAAGCTGGCTGGTTATTACTTCTTTTTGGAGCAGCACTGGTGCTTACACTTTGCCATATGTAGTTGCAGAGTTATGCATGCCCGCTTTAGGGTCTCATTTCCGCCTCGTATTCTTAAAATCCACAACTTTTTGGTGGTTGGGTGGTCTACCCTTTTTTATTTTGGCCGCTCGTATTTTGTTCGGTATCATTCAAAGATTTGTTCGCATCTTTAGGATCACAGAATAAACTATTCTGTCTCTTGTAATACTTTCTCCCCCAATAGCTGGTCATTCTTCAAGTATAATACTTATATATATTTATATCTAATTATGCAAGTAGACTTCTTATTCGTGGTCACTATGTTTTATGGTTAACCTTTCGTGAACTCCATTATGAATCTTCTTATTTGTTGCTTTTGTAATTGCCTTGGAACATAATGTAGATCACATAGATGGGAACCTACTAAAACATAACATTAAATAATGTGTATCCCTTTAACTCTTCTACCCTTAGTTGAAAGCACGTGGATCATATCCCGTTGGTAGGATTATCCCGTGTCAATGCTAACTCTTTATGCCAATCTATTATTGTTGCAGAAGCAATGTTACCCTCCCTTTTGTGGATGTATTGATTTCATTTACTCAAGTTATGTTATTAAAAATTATATTCTCTTTAGGTGAAGATATGTAACAGGCCATTTGTTTTGAATTATGATTTATATCATTTAATGTTAATCATACATGACTGCACTGTATGCTCCGTGATGTAAAATAATCACATATCATATGCGAGAAGTGATGATGTATAAATCATAGATGTAGAGAATAAATGGAAGTTTTGTAATATTGTAAGCTATATNTATATATATATATATGATTAGTTAAGTTATGGGTTGACTAAAATATTATGGATTTATTATAATGTTAAACTTTGTAACTTATAAATCAATATTTTTAAAATGTATTTATATTATGGTTATGGCATATATGATTGGTTATAACTTATAACCTAATCCTTTTATTAAATACTCATTGCAAACAAATAAATCGGGTCTAAATACTCTTCACTAGTATGAATTTTCCAGTTATTGAACCAATAAAACCAAACCCTTCAAAATTAAGAGACCCAATAATAACCATTATGAACTGCTCTGCAAATTTACAAATTGTGATTACGAGTAATGACGAGCCACATTCAATGTGGTATATTGTTATACCATGAGTGAATGACATCGACCCACATATGTATTGAATTAGTGGTGCATGGTAACTTAAAATCTCTTATGCTCAGCACATGCACTAAGAAGACTCCCTGTGCGCGCTCTAGGATGACATCATTTGAGCTTAAACCTCAACCAGCCTTGGTTCTATGTACTTTCTGGAAATTTATTTGATTGAACCTATTTAGTGATTCAATATTTAAACAAAAAAATTGGTTTTTAAGGCATACGTTTCAATAACTAAACGAGAGGGCCTTTGGTGGACCTGGTTTGTGCTATATTTTTTAACAATTCCTTCATCGTGACCCAAAAGCTCGCTAAGAAATCTCTCTTAGCTCACTTTCCTCATCCTTTCATCCATGTGCCCACCAGGGATCAAATTTGAAGGGCTAGTCTTAGTTTCAATTAGAAGTGTATGTATTCATGATTCCCTTTTATGATGAAAAGCTATAAAAAAAAACACTTCAATTGACAAAATTAAATTAGGGGGTTTTAGGGGGGCTAGAAGGTTTAAATTTTTAAATTTTTTTAAAGTAATGTTGATGTTAGGGTTATGGGGGTTTTAAAATTTTGTTATTTTTTTAAATGTATTGTGCGAGGGGTTATGGGGTTAGGAGGGGTTTAGATTTTTATAATTTCTTTTAAATGTAATATTGATGTAATTTTTTTAATGATTTTTGTTTTTTGGTAAAATACTTCTGGCGAAGATGTCAAAAGAGCCACAACCCTCACTAAGAGAGATGTTTGGAAGTGAGCACTTTGGGCATATTGCACACATAGAAGACCCAATGGAAGAGGACATTGATGTCTCTGAAGAAAGCCAAGCTCAAAAAATTCCAATTTCAATGAAGAATTTAGCTGGCATGATATTGTTGATTAGTTTGATGTCTTCAAGAAAATGTTAATTTTGACAACGTTTTGATAATATATATTAGTAAATTTTTTACTTTCAGAGTTTATTTTATAAATAAAATTTCTATATATAATGTTTTTAATATGCTATTTACAAATATATGTTATAGTTCTTTTTGAATTTATGTGAATTGTCACTTTTTGGAAAAAAATATAAAATAGTATCATTTTTATACAAAATATCTCTAAAGATCCATTGATAATGGTTTTAAATGTTTTTATTTTCTGGGATTTTTACACATTTGTCAATAAAAATGTCTTATTTTGTCCATAAAAAAGTCTTATTTTAAAGAAAAAAATGCAAAATGTATATGTTTTTCATTATAAATTTCTTCTAAATTATGTTATTTCATTAAATTTCTAAAAAACACACTTGAAAATAGAAATTAAAAATATGTTAGGACAAAGATGTTTCAAAGGCCCAAAAAAATGCCACAAAGTGAAAATGTGTGATACTGGTATCAACCCTTTTTGAAACAGAGGTAATAATATATACTAAAATAAGGAGAGAAAAAAATGAGAACTGTGTCGAGTTCTCGTTTCATAGTATAAGTGGTTGGCATTCTTCTTTGTACTATATAATGGTACTATTTGTGTCAATATAATTGATTAAGGAATTTTCCTTTACCATCATATTTTGCCCATACTTTCTTCATAATGGAGTGATATTATTTGCATTTTCTAAAACTATATCACATGAAAAGGGAGGTATGTTATTACATTAATTTATCATATGCGATTTCTTTTGCATTTCCAAGGTCAAAAGATGTACTTCCCATTATTCTTATCGAGAATATTTACCCAAATGGTCACACATGTATAGACACATCCAAATAATGTGGAACATAGTTTTTTTAACCATGGATTGATTCAACTACTTATTAAGGAGGAGTTGAGGAAACAATAAAAAAATGTAAATATCATTTTTTTGTTAAAATATTGTAACTTTGGAATATATAGTAGATGTATTGATTGTATTCCTCCATCAATAAATGATTTTGGTCATGGAAAGAATCAATGTAAACCTCCAGATGTAATTCAGGTCAATAGTACCCAAGTGTCGTTATAATAAATGTTATTTTTGGTGCCTTTCTATACAATTCGGTGCTGTCAGTTAGACAAGTTGGCCCTATTAGGTCCTAGGTAAATTCAAGTGACAAATATAAATAGGGAGGCACTCCCCTTAAATTGTACACACTCACTCATGCAAGTTTGTAACAAAGAGAAGAAGAGGTGTGCCATAAAGAAGAGAGAAGCAGTTGTCTCAGTTTTACACTACTCTAGTTGAGTTCTATACTATTGAAGTTTTGTGGGGTTTCCTCCCATGTGGTTTCCCCGAGGAAAATATTTGTGTTCTTTGCGTTTATGTGCTTCTTTTTCTTTCTGTGATCCTACTAGTGAAAATTGTTTTAAGATATGATCTAATAATTTAAGAAAATTAACATGGTATTAGAGCCACCCTAAAAGGAGACACTGCAAAGGTAGGGTTTGTTAATTTGAACAAATCCATCAATAGATCAATAAGAAAAAAGGGATCACTCAAATATTCCTAGAAGAGTGCATCTTTCTATTGAAACAGAACTAAATTCCAAGAAGTTTTTGTTTTGGACCAAATAGTGCTACTGGGAATAAATAGTGCTTCAATTTTCCTTAGACTCCATCATCAATCTCAGAAAAAGAACGATGCAGTCTAGCTCTCCATGGAAAAGTGCATATTTTCAATCACTCAAACCTACTAGTGATCCCAACTAAAAAATTAGGGTTTCTATATCAAACCCTACATCATCCCGAAGAAGTTCAACACGAAAGTTGTATTCATCAAGTAAGTGCTAGTCCTTGTAATTCTAGTTGAATCTCTGACTCTGTTAAAAGATGAAAAAGAATACCAAGCTAGATGAGAATCTTGAAGGTGATTAAAACTTCAGAGCATGGAAGTATTGGATCACGCTCATCCTAGAATAAAATGATATCGAAGGATTTATAAAGGAGGAAGTTACAGAACCATAAGAAGCTGAAGCCAAGTCCAAATACAAGAAGGATATGATCAGGGATAAGAGGATCATATATAACTCCATCAAAGATAACTTGATTCCTCAAGTATCCTCAAGGGAGACACCAAAATAAATGCTTGATGCTCTATTGGTCCTATTTGAAGGAAGAAAAATCAATAGAAAGACGACCTTGAGGAATCACCTCAAAAGTGTAAAGGCTCAAAAGTTGGAAACCATGCAATCAAATTTTACAAGTGTAGCTCAAATCATAGAGCAGTTGGAAGCTATTGGTGATATGGTTGAAGAAGCAGAAATTGTAATGACCACCTTGAATGGTATTCCAAGATATTGGGAATCCTTTATCCAAGGAATTTATTCAAGAAGAAGACTAACCAAGTTTCGAAAGTTATGGGAAGAACGTGTTCAAGAAGAATAAATAATAGAAGCCATAGAAGAGAAGCTAAATGAAAATGAGGATTAAGATTTGGAAGTACATACCAAAGATAATAAAAAGAGAAATAGTTATGATCATCCTCCTAGAAAGACTCAAGGGTTTAATAAGTAAAAGAAATACTTCTCAAAGTATGAATGCTTAACTTGTGATAATATGGGAGAAATTTCTATAAATTGTCCGATGAGATCAAAACGAGACAAGAAGAAGAAAAGATTCTAGGCCCATGTTGTGGAAGACAATGATCAAGAAGATGAAGATAAATCTAAGGAGAATGAAAATTCCTTTGAAGAATATGTCTTGATTTATTCACTCCTAGGTTCAATCTCACTAGGGAATGACACCTTTCTAGTATATAGTGGTTCCTCAAAGCATATGATAGGTTACAATGACTTACTTTCATGTCTTCTACAAAAGGAGTCCCCACACGAAATAATGCTTGGAGATGATTACCAATATCCTGTCAAAGGAATGGGAGAATCCTCATATAATTGGACTCTGGAAAGTCCATGAAGATGAAGGAGGTATGTCCCAGGACTAGAGAAGAACCTTGTTTCTATCTCAACCTTAGTGCAATACCCCGGTTTTAACCCCGCTTGCATTAAAAATACATGATACACATATTGTAAATAATCTTGGTGCAGAGCTAAAGGCCAAGGCCCCACCACTGATTTGGTTATGTTGTGTTTCTATTTTGAGAATGTTCACTAATGGATATTGGGACATACGGCATATATTTAATTGTGGCATCATGTAAACATGCATTTTAATTAAATAACCCAACCAGCTATGTTCGTGGAAACTAAATTGAGAAGGGGCATGATTCCAAAGGATAAGAAAATGGGAACGTTGAGCTTTGAGTCATGGGGGAAAGCCATGTGTCACCACCACCCTATTTGTTCTTGTTGTTAGTTGGGACATTGATTGGCTGGTAGGAAAACCACCACCATGCCCACACCGCTGACTCTCTCCCCATGACGCAACTGTTGGTCTGTCCACTCACCAGATCATGAGTCTGTTCAGTTCCTCCATGTAGACTGAGTTAAAAGATCCACATTTCGTCGTTTGCGGGTTCGCCTTCCCTCTTTTTATCACTGATTGCTAGTCTGTTGTGTGTTCATATTCATTATTGTGCAGAGTTTTGGGTATCTTCTTCCACAAATTTTAGATGGCGTATCATTCTATTATTTTCCATCGTTGAATCATGAGCTAAAGACTGCTACTCTATTGTTGGGTCGTGACCATAATTTTCTTCCACATTGTGTTTAGCTATGTATTTTTCCATCCCGCATAGTTTGGGAGTTTTGTTCTCTTCCAATTTTCCAGTCTATGCAGTTACTCCAATGATTGTATTAAGAATTGGTGCTGAGGGTTTATAGTGTTGCAGACTACTGGTTGTCCATGATTGGTGGACTGTGTTTTCCCCTGTAAAAGCTTGAATAGCTCTATTTGGCTGCTTGCATGCAGTGGATTTGTCCTCAGACTACTTTGGAGTGGTGAATGAGGGCCTTAGGTGTTTGAGAAACCTGGTGGGTTAAGAACCACATAGATAGAGCTACTGAGTTGGCTTTGTTCTCCACAACCCCTGAAGACCACTAGAGGGAAGATCAGGGTCTGAGGGACTGCATTGCAGAGAAGGGACTGACTTCCTTATGTTGGGTTTTTGTGGGTGTTCTAGAAGCCAGGATGGCTTTGGTGTAGGTGTCTATAGCTCTTTAGCGAGCTCACCAGCTTAGCATTAGCCTTTCCCAGCTCCTGGATGGCCTGATAAGCCCAACTTTGTTGGCTTGTCTGATCTGTTGTTCGCCTGATAAAACCAACTATGTTGGCTTGGATGAACTGTGTACGCTTGTGGTGTTGATATCCATGGATATGTGTAAGTCTATTTAAGTTCCTTATTCCTTGAGGAATCATTCTCGGCTCGTGGGTGGCAGTGTTTCTAAGAGATTAAAGAGAACACGAGCCTACGGTTGGGTGGAACATTGCCGCGACGTAGCTGGTTGCAAAAAAATTTCTCTATAAAGATAAGTACTCTTTCCTAACTTGTGTCTACAATCATATTTAATGTTAATGAATGCTGATATACATGTTAAATGCTGATCGGTATATGCATGAAGTGTTGATTGATATGTTTTGCATCCGTTGTGTATAATGAATGGTTGTTCTTCGTGTTATGTTTTATGATTTAAAGTATCATGCTTCATCACTATATGTATGTATCTTCATGTTCATGGGGCTAGATTATTGGATTATTTGACGTATAGTACCATCCTCTTCGACGGTCGGAGGGTCAGGGACGTTACAGTGTGGTATCAGAGCTCTGGTTACAATGTGGGCCTAAATGGTCCATGATAGATCAGATAGCAGAGGCAGGTTGCCTTCTTCCTAGCAGTAATCAGAAATTGTGGTAGGAAAAAAAAATAAAAAAACTCAGAAAATTTTCTAAGTACCAGAACTATCGTCCCATCGGAAGACTTGGTGACAAGATCTTCCGATGCAGCGGGCACTTAGTGGAAAGGCCACCCGACGGATGGTAACCAGAAAAACTTTGAAAATTTTTAGTTGAATGAGTTTCCACTGTTGCAGATGGCTAGACTACTATGCTTCTAATGCATAGATCCTATGACCACCGACGCCTGGAAATTTTGGAAAATTTTCCTGAGTGTTAAAAATCATCGGCGATCAGCACCACTATGATGAAGCGATCGCCAAAACGTCGATGGATATTAGCAGATGATGCATCCACCGTTGCAGATGGATAGAGGACTATCCCTCCAATTGATAGATCCTCCATGCACCGATGCCATGGAGAAAAGAAGTTCCGACAGTAGAATTTTTTTTGAAAATTTCCCTAAGTAACGAAATCATCAGCCATAGGAAGACGTTAGTGCTTTGGGCACTCGCCGTTACGGAAGCCTAGAGAACTAGTCTTCTGACGAGGAAGAGTTTTGACTCCCGATGCCGATGTGCTTTAGCTCACTGATGAATAGCGAAAGGAATTAGTTGAATGGATTTTCACCGTTGCGGGTGACTAGTGAACTAACCGCCCTATGCAGCAATTTCTAGTCATTCCGACAACTGATGCATTGGAACAAAGTGAAGGTTCCGCTAGCCGATGCCGAGGTGTTTCAGTCACAGATCGGAGCGGAATAGTCATTGTCACCGTGGATAGAGTCACAAGCTATGGAAGACATAGTTCAACTATGGGCCACCATTGTAGAAGTAGAAGGGACTAATCGTTCGATGTGTAGGACACCTGACCTCCGACAAAAGAAGAAAGTTTTGAAATTTTGATTAAGTGTTGAAATCATTGGTGGGAGTTAGTTGATGAGACCACTGATGGACGTCGGGATAAATTAGTTGATCGAGCACCCACCACTGTGGAGGCTTAGACAACTATCCCGTCGATGCATTAGTCTCTCCACTTGCCGATGCCGAGGTGTTTAGTGTATAAAGGTTCTAAGATTCGATAACCTACTAGGATGGAGTTAAGTGCTCGGGAGTGCCGACACTGTGAAAGAGTTAAGGCTTATGGAAACCGTCATTGTGGGCTAATAGACCACTATGGGCCCGATGCGGCGGAAGGAATCAGATGAGTAACTCACCGTTTCAGCAGACGACTTTAGAAGTTTCAACCGCCGAAATTCCCAATGAGCAGTATTTGACATCGGAGATCGGAATCCTAGTCGGTTGCTACGGAAACCAAAGTAAGAACGCTTTCCACCATTAATTATGGCTGCTAAAGAGACTATGCATCCAATCAACATATGGTTTGCTCGTCGATACAGAGTGGGAGTTTAGTCATTTTACCCGTTAATGAACAGACAATTCCATCGCCATTGCAAATTTGGTGGGTTAGATCGCTCCAAAACTGAAACGTCGGAGAGAAATAAACCAACAGACTACCGATGCACAGTGAGGAATTAGTGATTTGACCACCGAAACATTGGAAGGGACTAAGCAAACATACCACCAATGAACAGTCGATCTGCTCGTCGATGTAGATCAAAAGTGTAGTTGTTTTGGCCCCCGTAGAATCGAAAGAATAGTTGGAAGAAGGTCCGATTGGGCCTAAAAAGATTTTGGCTTTTCGAAGTCATTTCTTAGTGATTTTTCGAGCAGTTTTGGAGTATCTTTTAGCCAGTTTTTAGCAGATTTCAATAGACTGTCTGTGGTCACAGAGCTGAAAATGAAATAGGGAAAATTCTGTGTTTTAGCATAATTGTTGTTTTATGAGTTTCTAGAAGAAAATGTAAGTAATTTTGATTTATATTAATATTATGCATCTAATAGTTTGCTACTAACACATTTGCAGAACTTTAGATAACTTCCAAGAGCAGTACTCCAGAAAGAACAGTGTGGTAAAGCAAGAGGTGGTTCTGTCATGAGAACCCATGATGGGTATGATGCTCGGGATTCTCACAAGCAAGTAGAAGATGCCATGGGAGAAAATGACCGTAATATAAATGATGGCATAGAGTATAATGGAAGGAGATTCCAAGAGACACCGTCAGATGTTGTAGCCACCATGAGAAGCTTGGTTAAATCCCAGGAAGAGCAGCATCAGTTGAATGCTACCATATTGCAGATTTTGATAGATTTATAGAAAAAGATAGATTCTGGATGAGGTAAATCAAGGCTAGAAGGAAGTAAGAGCAGCACTAGGAGAAGGAGAAGGACTTCCAGTGGACCATTAGACTTTGAAGAATCCAGTGGAGATACAAGTTCATCTTCTCATAAAAGGAAAAGGAGAAGGCACCATAGGGATCTCTCTCGAGATGAATTTAAGAAGGCTGACCCTCCTACATTTGATGGTGAGATAAAGAATGGACAAGGGGTTGAAGCTTGGATTCTTGGGATAAATAAGTACTTTCAGGTGCAGGACTATTCAGGGAACATGAAGGCTAGAGTTGCCATATTCAATCTGAATGGATGAGCATCCATCTGGTGGGAACACTTCAAGCAAGTAAAAAGGATTAGTGAAAGGAAACTAAAGTGGAAATAGTTCAAGAATTATTTCAGGCAGAAATGCCTCTTTGACAGGTATTATGATGATAATATTAAGGAATTCCATGAGATAAGATTGGGACAGCAAACCATGGATGAATATGCCAATAAGTTCTTGGAATTGTTGAGGTATGTCCAGTACATCAAAGATGAGAAAGTGAAGATCCATTGGTTTCTAAGTGGGTTGCCTTAAACTTAAAAAGATAGAATTGAGTTCTATGAACCGAGAACTCTCGAAGAAGCAATAAGAAAGGCTAAGTATTGCTATTATCAAAGCAAGGGTAAACCTGATTACCATAAGGCATGGAAAGACAAGAAGAATGAAAAGTTTGACCAAAGAAGAAAGGTTTCAAACCTTCTAGATTTAGGAACCAATAGAAGCAGCCATCCCAATCTGCGAGTAATCCAGTTGGAATGACAGGTGGAAAGCCTAGCCACATTAGAATAAAGGTCCACTTAAATGTTGGAAATGTGAAGGACCCCACTTGCATAGATACTGTACACTTGAGAATGAAAGTGCAAGGCCAACTTATAACATTCAGGAAGAAAAAATAGTGGGTCAAGTAGCAAGGGCAGTCCCTAGAATTTATGCAGCACTGGAGGACCACCAGGTAGATAACCAGTCAACTGTGGTTGAATTTGCAGGTAAGATTGTTGAACAATCTGTTTCCATTTTTATTGACCCTAGTTCTACTCATAGTTACATTACTCCTAGAGTAGTGGAGATTTGTGCTTTTAAGAAGGTAAAGTATAGCAAATCTTGGTTAGTTCAGCTAGCCACCAGAACTAAGACAAAGGTTAGTGAATTGGTAGAGAAATGTCCATTGGTTATGAATCGGTTGATCACTTATGTAGATCTAAATATTCTACCACTTGGTTCCTATGATGTTCTCATTGGAATGGATTGGTTAGAAGCTCACAGAGTGAAGCTTGACTGTTATAACAAGACTTTTGAATGCACGGATGAAGAAGGAAACCCAATAGTTGTGAAAGTTATTCAAAAGGTAATTTCAGTAAGATAGGTTTCAGCAATGCAGTTAAAGAAGTTCTGTAGGAAAGGTTTCCAGTTGTATGTAGCTCATATTCTAGAACCAACAAAAGATGAAACTCCTAGGTTGGAGGACTATCAGGTCGTACAGGATTTCAAGGATGTTTTTCCTGATGAGATTCTAGGGATTCCTCCAAAGATGGACATTGATTTCACCATTGAACTTATGCCAGGAGTAGCACTAGTGTCCAAGACACCCTACATAATGAGTACACTAGAGATGCTAGAGTTGAAGATGTAACTACAAGAGTTGTTGGAAAAGAATTATATCCATCCAAGTGTGTCCCCTTGGGGAGCACCAGTTCTGTTTGTGAAAAACAAAGAGGGTACACTTAGGTTATGTATTGATTATAGATAGTTAAACAAGGTTACTGTGAAGAATAAATATCCTTTGCCCAGGATTGATTACCTCTTTGACCAAATGAGAGGAGCAAAGGTATTTTCCAAGATTGACTTGAGGTCTGGTTACCATCAGGTGAGAATCAAGGATGGAGACATTCATAAGAAAACCTTCAGGACAAGGTATGGACATTATGAGTTTGTAGTAGTACCATTTTGTCTACCAAATGCACCAGCTACATTTATGTGCCTTATGAACAGTGTCTTCAGTAAGTATTTGGACAAGTTTTTTCTTGTTTTCCTTGATGACATTCTTGTTTATTCTAAGAATGAGGAAGAGCATGAAGAGCATTTGAGATTGACATTGCAAGTGCTCAGGGAATGTCAGCTGTATGCAAAGTTGAGAAAATGTGACTTCTACAGGGATAGAATTCAATATTTGGGTCACATTATCTCAAAAGAGGGTATACCAGTAGACCCTAAAAATATTGAAGCCATTATGAATTGGCCTACTGCCAGAAATGTGATGGATGTAAGATATTTTATGGGACTTGCATGATACTACAGGAGATTCATTGAAGGATTTTCCAAGGTTGCACATGCCATCACTTCTTTGCAAAAGAAGGGGATGAAGTTCGAATGGACTTCAAAGTGTGAAGAAAGCTTCCAGCGGTTGAAGAATATCCTCACCAGTGCACCAGTATTGAAGGTTGTAGATCCAGAGAAATATTTTGTGGTATGTACCGATGCATGTGGACAAGGGCTTGGAGGAGTCCTTATGCAAGATAACCATGTGGTATGTTATGAGTCAAGAAAGCTGAAGGAGCATGAGAAGAACTATGCCACTCATGATCTCAAGCTTGTAGCCATAGTACATTCTCTCAAGATGTGGAGACATTACTTGATGGGTAGAAGATTTGAGCTCAGAATGGACCATTGTGGTCTAAAGTACTTGTTTGATCAGCCTACTCTGAATGCTAGGAAAGTGAGATGGCTGGAATTTCTACGTGAGTTTGATTTTGAAATCAAGCACATAAAAGGAAAAGAAAACAAGGTAGCTGATGCAATCAGTAGGAAGGTACAAGAAATGCATGTGGCATCTCTTAGTATTTGCCAATCAGAATTGAGGAAGCATATTGTTAATCATGTTGCCGGAGATGAATTGTACAAGCAGGTAAAAGACAAATTGCAGCCGAAAAGTCTTGAGAAGAGGTATGAGGGATATAAATTGGAAGAAGACAAACTTCTCACTTTTAAAGGCAGAATTTATATTCCTAAAGTAGCATATTTGAGGATAATTGTTATGGATGAAATATATCAAGCTCCATATTCTAGTCACCCAGGATATTAGAAGACAATTTCTACAGCTAGAAGGCAGTACTTTTGGCCAGGTATGAAAAAGGACATGGCTGAATACATTTTAAGGTGCATGAAATGTCAATAGGTAAAGGTTGAGCATCAACATCCAGTAGGTTTGTTGCAGCCTTTTCCAGTTTTAGAATGGAAATGGGAAGTTATTTCCATGGATTTTATTATAGGATTGCCAATGACTTGGAGAAAACATGATTCCATCATGGTTGTGGTAGACAAGTTGACAAAGGTAGCACATTTTATACCAGTGGAGTCTACGCATAAGATTGATGACATTTCCAAGATCTTCATGAAGGAGATTTTCAAATTGCATGGATTGTCGAAGGCAATAGTCTCTGATAGAGATGTCAAGTTCACTTCCAATTTTTGGAAGGGGTTGTTTGCATATTTGGGTACAAATTTAAACTTCAGCACTGCATATCATCCTCAGATAGATGGGCATACACAAAGAGTTAATCAGGTGCTTGAAGATATGCTTCGCATGTATGTGATGGACA
This sequence comes from Pseudotsuga menziesii, assembly GCA_001517045.1. Lineage (NCBI taxonomy): Eukaryota > Viridiplantae > Streptophyta > Pinopsida > Pinales > Pinaceae > Pseudotsuga > Pseudotsuga menziesii. The sequence continues at coordinate 221,337 of LPNX010292601.1, read as the reverse complement.
AACCAACCAAGTGGGAATATTACTTACACTTGGTAGAGTTTTCTTACAACAATGGACAACAAGAATCCTTGGGGATGAGTCTGTATGAAGCTTTGTATGGTAGAAGGTGTAGGACACCAGTGACTTGGGACAACCCGATGAACAGAGCGGTGCTTGGACCAGAATTGCTCAAGGAAATGGAGCAAGAGGTTGTAAATATTAGATGTAATCTAAAAGCAGCATAGGATAGATAGAAAAGCTATGCAGATAAGAATAGGGTGAACATAGAGTTCAGTGTTGGGGATCATGTTTACCTAAGAGTGAAAGCAAAGAAAATTTCCTTGAAGCTTGGAAGTTGTGCCAAGCTGTCACCTAGATATTGTGGGCCATCTGAAGTGCTTGAAAGAATAGGGACTATTGCATATAGACTAGCATTTACTGCTAGTACTAGAGCTCATAATGTTTTTCATGTTTCTTTGCTTAATAAATATGTACATGATCCTAACCATGTGATAAATTGGGATGTGATTCAGGTGGAACCCGAAGGAGAGTTCCAAATTGAGCCAATGCACATCCTCGACAGGAAGGTCACAACGCTCTGGAACCGATCCATAGGGAAGGTAAAGGTGTAATGGGAGCATTACAGACCTGAAGAATCTACGTGGGAGATGGAGGATGCCATGCGATTGGCACATCCATTTTTGTTCAATCCTGTCGAACATTGAGGCCGTACTAGTGTAGCATTTTGTTCAAATTTTGTAAAAGCACTGAGGACAATGCTATTGAAGGGGGAGGGGAATGTTTTACCCTGATTTTAACCCTGCTTGCATTAAAATTACATGATACATATATTGTAAATAATCTTGGTGCGGAGCTAAAGGCCAAGGCCCCACCATCGATTTGGTTATGTTGTGTTTCTATTTTGAGAATGGTCACCAATGGATATCAGGACATACAGCATATATTTAATTGTGGCATCATGTAAACACACATTTTAATTGAAGGGGGAGGGGAATGTTTTACCCTGATTTTAACCCTGCTTGCATTAAAATTACATGATACATATATTGTAAATAATCTTGGTGCGGAGCTAAAGGCCAAGGCCCCACCATCGATTTGGTTATGTTGTGTTTCTATTTTGAGAATGGTCACCAATGGATATCAGGACATACAGCATATATTTAATTGTGGCATCATGTAAACACACATTTTAATTGAAGGGGGAGGGGAATGTTTTACCCTGATTTTAACCCTGCTTGCATTAAAATTACATGATACATATATTGTAAATAATCTTGGTGCGGAGCTAAAGGCCAAGGCCCCACCATCGATTTGGTTATGTTGTGTTTCTATTTTGAGAATGGTCACCAATGGATATCAGGACATACAGCATATATTTAATTGTGGCATCATGTAAACACACATTTTAATTAAATAACCCAACCAGCTATGTTCACGAAAGCTAAATTGAGAAGGGGCATTATTCCAAAGGATAAGGAAAGGGGAATGTTGAGCATTGAGTCATGGGGGAAAGCCATGTGTCACCACCACCCTATTTGTTCTTGTTGTTAGTTGAGACAGCAATTGGCTGGTAGGAAAACCACCACCACGCCCACGCTTCTCACTCTCTCCCCATGACGCAGTTGTTGGTCTGTCCACTCACAAGATTGTGAGTCTGTTCAGTTCTTTCACGTGGACTGAGTTAAAAGATCCACAATTCATCACTTGGGGGTTCTCCTTCCCTCTTTTTCTCACCGATTGCTAGTCTATTGTGTGTTCATCTTCATGATTGCGCAGATTTTTGGGTATCTTCTTCCACAAATTTTAGACGGCGTATCGTTCTATTATTCTCCATCATTGAATCATGAGTTGAAGACTGCTACTCTATTGTTGGGTCGTGACCATAATTTTCTTCCACATTGTGTTTAGCTGTGTCTTTTTCCATCCTGCACAATTTGGGATTTTTGTTCTCTTCCCATTTTCCAATCTGTGTAGTTACTCCAATGATTGTATTAAGAATTGGTGCTAAGGGTTCATAGTGTTGCAGACTGCTGGTTGTCCACGATTGCTAGACTATGTTTTCCCCTGTAAAAGCTTGAATAGCTCTGTTTGGCTACTTGCATGCAGTGGATTTGTACTCGGACTACTTTGGAGTGGTGAATGAGGGCCTGAGGTGCTTGATAAACCTGGTGGGTTGAGAACCACATAGATAGAGCTACTGAGCTAGCTTTCTTCTCCACAATCCCTGAAGACCACTGGAGGGAAGATCAGGGTCTGAGGGACTGTGTTTCAGAGAAGGGACTAACTTCCTTGTTTTGGGTGTGTGTGGGTGTTCTAGAAGAAATGATGGCTCTGGTGTTGGTGTCTGTAGCTCTTCAATGAGCTCACCAGCTTAGCATTATCCTTTCCCAACTCTTGGATTGCCTGATAAACCCAACTTTGTTGACTTGGTTGATCTGTTGTTTTCCTGATAAGCCCAACTGTGTTGGCTTGGCTGAACTATGTACCCTTGTGGTGTTGATATCCATGGCTATGTGTAAGTCTATTTAAGTTCCTTATTCCTTGGGGAATCATGCCCAGCTCGGGGGTGGCAGCGTTGCTGAGAGATTAAAGAGCACACGAGCCTACAGTTGGTTGGAACGTTGCAGCCACGTAGCCGATTGCGAAACAACTTCTCTATAAAGATAAGTACTCTTGCTTAACTTGTGCCTGCCATCATATTTAATGTTAATGAATGATGATATACATGTTAAATGTTGATCAGTATATGCATGAAGTGTTGATTGATATGTTTTGCTTCCATTGTGTATAATGAATGGTTATGCTTCATGATTGTTGGTTATGATTGGGAAGACCTGGGTTTACTTTATTGTACCAACAAAACCCCTAGCTCACTGGCCCTTTTAGTGATAGACCACAGAATGGTCTGAAGTCCCACCCGAAGTGATCTTGGATGGGTTGGCTGAAGAATCAGGTTTCCTCAACCGGCTCCTATAGCATCCTAGTGCCACTTGTCTCTTCTTAGCTAGTAGGATCTCTCAGCAATGTGTTGTTTCTCTATCTCTAGCTGGGTCCGATAGGGAGCTGAATCTTATCGCATCGTGGCTTCTAAGACGATGAGAAAATGTTCTCCTCTACTCGCCTCTTTACCTGTGATATCTCACACCGTAGCTCCTCCGATGGTGCGATATCACCTTTCTATACTGCGATTGTTCTACAGTAAGACTCAATATGACTCTCAAGGTCCAAAGGCTTTCTCTCTGGGTATAATAGTTTAGTTAACCTTCTTCAAGGTGTTAAACAACTTTCTTAAGCCTCTACAGTCTAACATGCTTAACATCAACTATGCTCAACTTGCTGAACTCATATACAGAAGTCACTTAACACTATAATTGTTAACTATTGTGAATCAAGCACTGATAAAATCTTATACAGACTACTTGATACATCCAACTCACGATTAACCTTCTATGTTATTGTAAGCTAAAGGATAGCATACATTCACTCAATAACTGATAAGCAAATTTCATGTAATGGATAACAGATAGCAAATAAGCACAATCACATGACACAGTCACACAACACATGGATTTTATGTGGTTCACTTCCAGGGGGGAAGCTACTCCACGGGAACTAGTTTTTATATTATATCTTGAGAGAGTAAACACAGTTCTGGTGCAACCTATTATGCAGCTTGAGATCTTCTCGAAAACTCCATGCACACAGCCGGGAGCCCTTCTCTCTTAGATCTCTTCTCCTTCTATATTGCCTTCTTACAATATGCTCTTTTCTCTCTCTCTCTCTCTCTCAATCCCTATGGATTGTTACATTCATGCTCAAGGAGCCAGCTACTGGTTACAGTAAGATAACTATAGACTGAATAACAGAACTAGAGCTCGACTCTTCCTCAATGTCTACTGTCTACGAGCTAATAGACCAATTGACTAGCTAATTGTCTATCTGAATGTCTTTCTAGCTAACTTTTCATAATACAAAATACATGCTTAAATAGGCGGCCCAAAGGTCTCACCATGATACAAAACTGTGGGCCTTTCCCAACAGTAACCCAGAAACCCTAACTATGACAGTCAGCGTATCTGTACTTTGAACTACTGCTTTGCGTCACACCATAGCTTTCTGCAGTCTTCCACGTTTCTCGGTGCTAATCGTGGGTATGGGTGCCGCTTCTTCGGTCACTCCCCTTCTATCCTTTGTCTTCAATACCTCGACCCATTGCTCCTTTTCCATTTATGAGGGTAGCTGAGCCCTCCTGTCTTCATCGCTACCTTAAGTGCAGTGGTTGAGCTCTCTCTTCTCGGTCACTGCCTTAAGTGCAGTGGTTGAGCTCTCTCTTCTCGGCCACTTCAGGTACTGTTTCCTTTTGACTTTCTTATTTCTATCTAGAAACTTTTCCTAGCTGCGGGGCCCTACTCCAACAGTCCCCTAACACTTACTTGTGGCTCGTCCCCGAGCCACTAATAGGTGGATTCTCCTACTGTAGCTTCTCCTTGGCCTTCTTACGAAGTCCTTGCGAATCTCTCCCTGAGTCCTGTGACTTCTTTATCCATAACTTCGACATAATCTTGTGCCTCCTTCTCTAAAATAGTGTGAACACTTTCCTTAAGTGAAGATCCAGAAATAAATGGTAGACTATTTATGGGCTGTTAAATTTGTTGCAATGGCCTCACCTCCTGCTACGTCGGTTAGGTTTGTACCATTTACCTCAAATTCTACTAGAGCGCTTGTCCAAAACAGATTCATCAAAGCCATCATCATTCTTGGGAAAACTTCCCTCAGGAGACATTTCCTTTTCCAGCTTTAATGTAACTACCTTCTTTGACATTTTCTGTGTCTCTCTCATTTTCAACATCTCTGCTTCATTCCTTTCCCTTTTCCTTTTGTTTTTCTAAGTCTCGGATGCCTGTTTCTTGGTCCTTTTTTCTTTCCGTGAGATCTTCTGGGAAACTCCACGCGCACAGCTGGGAGCCCTTCTCTTTATTTTTCTCACGTTTCTTCTCTGTGTTGTTATCTTCATTGATCTTTGCGTCTTTCTTCTTCTCTACTCTGAACTGGACTCTTCTACTATCTGAGCTTGACTCCTCATCCTTGGCATCTGTCTGACCTGTGGTGCACCTAATTTCACAACCTTGGGCAGCGTCGTCATAGCATACATGAGGCCACCATGATAGAATCATCGCACAATGTCTTCTAAAGGTTCCTCCTTGAACAAAAACCACCCAGTGTGATACTCTAGACTGGCAATGGCTGCGAAATTGGGGAAAACCAGCACTTTGTAACTAGAGTATCTCTGCACAAGGAAAACTCTACAAATTGCTCTATAACTCTCAGAAATCGCAAAAGTAACCCTTCTGTGTGAATGATCTATGTATTTATAACAAAGGCGATAATCTCTGAAGCAATGGTCATTTAGGCTAGACCCATCGGCAGCATTTATTGCATGGATAAATCAATAGCTATCGTCTCGATCCTCATTAATTGCTGAAATCCGATCAAATTTTCCTCGAAAATTGTGTGCAGGCACCGGCAATCTCGACCAAGATTTACCAAATATGGGAAAATCATTGGACTGTTTCCAAATCTAAGCCAATGTATACCTGTCATATTTTCATTAACTGCTTGTCAGAAGGCAAAGTGACTGGCCCTCTGTCCCTTTTCAAAATCGTCGACATGGCATGGTGAGCATCGCCTTGCTGCAATGTCACACCACATCGTCCTGAACTAAAATGTTAGCGTAAAACTCAGCAATGCTCAAAAACTCCGTAAGCATCCTATGACTTGCGCAAAACAAACGTTTTAAATCATTCAATTTTTTTTTTGAGTGTAGACTAGGTAGGGGTGTGATGCCTCCTTGCAACTACACTGGACATCTACACCGTGCATAAAATTTCTGAGTTAGGGCTGGGAGGTGGAGTGGCTATCAGTATAAATATTAAGCCTACTACCATTAATCAAAGTAGGAAGAAGCTCCCCGTTTAGTTTGCTGAGCTGAACGACACCTCCTGCTGTAACTTGTTGAATTTGATATGGCCCTAACCAATGCATCTTGAACTTCCCTGGAAACTTAACAAACTTGTTGTCATAAAGGAGCACTAGGTCTCCTATCTGAAAAATCTTGCTCTTGATGTGCCTGTCATGCCAAGCTTTTTCTTATGCCTTCTGCACTTTCTGATGAAATCCTACGATGAATATGTCTTCTTCTAAGGAAAGCAACTGCGCTAGTCTTTCATTCATCGTATCTGTATCATCCATATCAATAATTTGAGCAATTCTTAAACTGGGAATAATATATTCCATAGGCATAACAACCTCTTGTCCATACACCAAGCTGAAAGGTGTGTGTCCTATAAGTTTCTTGCATGTTGTCCTATAAGCCCATAATACAGCATTAACCCTGAGGTCCCAATCATCTCTTTTGCTGTTACAGATCTTAGTAATAGCATTTTCTAGAATGTTATTAAAGGCCTCCACCATACCATTAGCTTGTGGGTGGTAGGGAGTGCTCTTATGATGCTGTATCTGAAATTCCTCCATTAAGGCCTGAATAGTATGATTCAGAAAGTGTGTGCCTTGATCATTCATCAAAATTACTGGACATCCAAATCTACTTATGATGTTTTCAAAAATGAATTGTGCAGCTATAGCAGCATCAAAATTCCTTATTGCTTTGGCCTCTGCGCACCTGGTGAGGTATTCTGTTCCTATGATGATGTATCTCGCACCAGTTCGTTTCCCTAGTGGGTTGATAGGACCCACAAAATCTATAGCCCACTTGTCAAATTCCTACAGTGTAATCTGTGGTTGCAGCGGCATTTCATCTCTCCGTGAAGGTTTTCCTACCCTTTGGCAAATATCGCAGCATCTACAAAATTCCTTAGTGTCTTTATGCAAAGTAGGCCACCATAATCCTCCAACTAGAATTTTCTGCGCAGTCAGCTTTCCTGCGAAATGACCTCCTGCGGTACCTGAATGTGCTTCCCTGATAATGGCCTCTTTCTCATGCGGCATCACGCATCTACACGGGACTTCATCTGGACCTAAATTATATAAATGTCCTGCGATCAAAGTGAAGTCTGCTGCTTTAACAACTAATTGTTTCTTTTGCTGCTTAGTAAACTCAGCTGGAGCGCACCCTGTATTGAGAAAGTGAATGATATTTGCATAATACTCATCTGCATTCTGGATAGAAAACAATTGTGCATCTGGAAAATTATCCTCTAAATTACTTGGTTCTTCTCCTGAATCTATTCGCGATAGATGATCAGGTCCGGCATTTAATCTCCCTGGTTTTATAATAATTTCAAAATCATACTCCTGACATAGGAGTAACCATCTACAGATCCTTCCTCCTAACACTGGCTTATTGACCAAGTACTTTAAAGCGGAATGGTCAGTGAACATCTTGAATGGGGCACCCAACAGGTAGTTCCTGAACTTCTATAGAGCATACACCATAGCTAATCCTTATCTTTCTGTAGTGGTGTAGTTCTTTTCTGCGGTAGATAACTTTCTGCTTGAGTACGCAATAAAGTGATTGATACCCCCTTCTCCTAGTTGTGTTAAGACAATCCCTAGTGTGATGCCCGATGCATCCACATGTACATGAAATGGCTTGTCCCAATATGGAAATACTAAGATGGGTGTTGTAACCATCTTTTCTTTAAGAGCATCTAAACTTTGCTGGCATTCCTCATTCCATAGGAATTTCACGTCTTTCTTTAACATCTTTTCCATAGGTGTTGTGATCTTTGCATAAACTTTGATGAATTTTCTATAATACCCGGTATGACCAAGCACTGTCCTCAATTGCTTGACTGATTTGGGTGCTGGAAGATTTACAATGATGGAAATCTTTGTAGGATCTACCATCAAGCATTGTCTGCAAACAATATGACCCAACAAAATACAAAATGGTGCACAGAATATACATTTCTTCAAGTTAAGAGAAATATGATATTTCCTACATTTCTCTAACATGAGCCTTAAATCTCCTATATGCTTGTTGATTAATCCAAATACATTCCAATCATCAAAATAGACTTCTAAGAATTTATGGATGTATTCCTTAAAAACAGCAACTACTACTCTCGAAAAAATAGCTGGTGCATTTTTAAGACCAAAGGGCATTACCGTATATTGGAATGAGACCCATTCTGTCACAAAGGTGGTCTTATGTCGATCCTCTGGATGGATTCTTATTTGGTGATAGCTTGAAAAGCCATCAGTGAAGGAGTAGACCTCTTGTCCTCCCACATTGTCTAAAACTTCATCAGTAAAAGGTGTCAGAAATGGGTCATGAAGTGATGCGTCATTGAGTTTGCACAAATTGACACAAATAATGATTTATCCTTTAGTTTTCTTTTCCTACATGACCATGGGACTAACCCATTCACTTTCTTCAACTGGCTCAATGATGTCTGGTGCTAGCATCTTTCAATCTCATCCTTAACTTTTTATTTATAAAGAGGATTTAATCTGTATGGACGCTGCTTAACTGGCTTAGCATCCTCTTTCAAAGGTATCCACATGACTCCCAAATATCCTACTATTCCCTTCATCTCTATAAACTTAGTGGGAAATAAGTCCTGCTAGTCATGTAACAGACCTGCAATCTGTCCTACCGTTTCATCATCCCAATAGTCTCCAATAGAGGCAAACTTTGGTTCTGTTTCTATGCCAATATTGATATTTTTAATCTTAATAGGCTTTGTGATAGCTGGAATCTCTAGCTTCGGTCCATCAACTTTGCGAGTCCCTTATGACTCTGAAATGTTGATACTGCGAGGATTCTCATCCTCATCGCTTGACTCTTCTATGAAGTTGTAACACTCTAGCACGTGTTCTAACTGGATGGTCCAATCAGGTTGAGCAGACTCTGATAGGGTACAGTCATCAAATATCTTAATATTTATAATATCTAGAGCCTGATCCATGCTTGGATACTCAGATTCAAAAGCGAAAGTGAGTTCAAAGCTGTCTATCATAACTGGCCATGTAGTCATTCCTCTGCACAACTCTGTCTTAGTGTACTAGTTCCTTGGGACTGTGTCTAAAGTGTAAATGAATAGGTGAACCCATTCATCCTCGGGAATGTCTGACCAATTCTATTCACAACTCTTAATATGTGACCTAGGGTCACTTTCTCCTGTATATTTCTGCTGGAACTGCTCCTTGTCATTAAAGAATCTGATCGCCATCAATCTCTTGAAATCATCCCATGATGCGATATGTTCTTTATGTGCATGCCACCATATTGTAGGTGTGGATCTTACTACAAGGCCAATAAGTGACATCCTCTGCTCATGAGGAATTTCTTGCTCAAACTCCTATAAAAATTCATTGACATCTTCTACGCCATCAAACAATGGAGTATCCTTAATCTCTGTTCCAATCCATCGCAGTGACTTAGTCATAAACGCACATCTATGGGATGAGACTTCATAAAGTCTATTCTAACAGTTTTCTAAACCAACCTCCTAATCCGGTGCGCATGAGCTATCGCATCACCAACTAATATTTGCTTCTGTAATCTGATTGATATAATCACTCTGATTAGCAGTCATTTGATAGAGGCTTTCCATATTACGCACCTCTTCCTCTGCTCTGATAGGTTCAATATATCTAGGACCCTGAAAAGGATCCAACGGTGCGATGACCCGAATCTTATTATCCTCAAAGGTCATCTGTCTTTTCTTCAAATTGATAACAGCCATGTTATCAATTTCCCAATCAATACCTAATAAAGCTGGGTACAGTTTACTATCGCCAATGATTTCTATGACTTCAAAATCTGCAAAGCTGCGAACTCTGTCAATATCAACTGGTACTTGCGGTAATAGACCCAATGGTGATACCCTCTGCTGATTGGCTAGGCATAGATGGATAGGTGATCTGGATAACTTAGGACTACCCATTTGTTCCCATGTCTGCTTAGTCAGAACATTTACCTCCGATCCTAAATCTAGGATTACCTCATCCATTTCAAATTCTCCAATTTGTGCTGTGAGTCTCATTTCTCTTCCTGTTCTTCTATGGCCCATAATATTATGAACAGCACCCTACACATTGCTCATGGAAGAAGGCTGTTGATACTGATATATGATGCGCTGAATCTCTCTGATAGCTTTCTCATTTATTACGAGTTTCAAGCAACTTCGCAGGAAGGATTGTACACTTCATGTGAACTCATCCTCTTCGCACCTTCCAGATGTGGTAGCCTGCAATGTCTGTACAGGACTAACGCCAGAAGGTGTTTGCTGTGGTACACCCCTACAAGGCAATGTCTGCGATCCTGATGGTGTAGGGTCAGTAAAGAAAGTTTTAGCTTGCTGAAACGTTTCTTTGTTCTTCTGTAGGTCAAGTGGTGTTGATTTAGTAGTGGCTTTACGCACCCACTTCGGACCTGTATTCTTTTCGGCATCTTGCGATGTTCTACTAGTAGAAGCACTGCTACGAGTCACAATATTGACTCTTGGTTCTGGTTCTTTCTGCTCAGCAGCAATAAGCTGAATATTCTGGTGTACTGTTGGCTTAGGATCCCTAATCTTGGCTACCAAGATAGGACATTCTTCTATAGTATGATCATAGGACCTGCAATACTTACATGTCGTACTAGGGTTCTTACAATCCCTAGCATAATGTCCTATAGCTCCATAGTTGTAACAAGTAATCGGTCCATGGCCATGACCAAAGCCTCTGCCATAGCCTCATCCTCTGAATCCTCCACCACGGCCATCACGAGGCGGTTCATGCTGTGGTCCTGCTGCTGGACCTAGTGTCTCTGACTGGACTCTGTAGAAGTCGTGTTTTCTCTCTACCATGAGGTCATAAGCTCTGCAATTACTTTCATCATGTCCTATGAACTTACAAAAGTTACAGTATAAGTTATTGGGAGTTTGTACATACTTCTGAAGTAAAGGGAATTCCTGAGGTCTATGTCTTCTTGTTCTGCAGATTTCACACCATGGCCCTTGATTCTGTACTAAGGGGTTAGGAGCCCCGCTTTCTAAATACTCAACAAATAGTGGACAATTATATTTAGTATGGACCTGTCCTTTACACTTTGTGCACCATAATTCTTATGCAACCTCTTTTCCTTTCTTAATCTCATGTAACTGTAACATGAGATTAGCTAACTAGTTCTGTAAGTTTGTCATACTTGCACTAGTCTGAACTAGAGGCGATGCCTCTAGTTTCATTGCCATCTCCAATGCTTCATCCTGTGTACGGAGTCTCTGTTGCATTAGTGGAAGTCTGATATGAGGGAGCAATGCTACGATGAACCATTCCTTATGCTACTACAACGCAAACTCAAAGCTAACTTGGTCTATAAGGGCTTTAAATTTCTGATTAAAGTCCCATACTGACTCTGTGGGTAACTATTTGATGTCTTTAAGCTCTGTAATACATTGTGACTCAGACTTGGGTTTCTTAAATTCTTTGATCATGGCAGTCCTGACCTGGACGAGCGTTTTGGGCTGCGCTGATGTATACTTCATATACCATGTTAAGGCTCTTTCCCTAAGTGTAGTGGCCAACTGGAAAAGCTTAGTATTGTCATCCTAAATCTATTTAATGGTCCATACAGCTTCACATAGGAATCAATGCTGTTCCGGGTCTTCTGCCCCTGTACCCTTAAAGGTAGGTAATTTCATGTCATCCCCAATTCTATTTCTATGTGGTGGATGCTGATTTGTTGTATTACTACCACTCGGTGGTGTATATGTAGGTGATGTAGAGGTAGTATGTACGGTGTGTGAACTACTAGGTGGAGTTCCTGCGGGATTATCCTCGATCCCGGTTGCTTTCTGTGGGGTGTAAGGGTGGTAAGGGATACCCCCTAATGGTCTTTCTTTATTACTCTGACTCTATTCTCTAGTACTATTTGAAATGTCTTCAAAGAAGGAAGATCTGAAATCTACTTTATATTTCTTACCACTACGTGTACATCCAATTTATTTAGAATCACTTTCAAACTCTTGTGACATTACACTTACTTAACTTATTCATCTGAGAATATATCCAGTACTCCTCTTTCATATAATAACATCTTAAGGGACAAATTTAAAGAGTTCAAGTACTTATCGCGATATCCTTTGAAGAATTACTTTTCTGCTTCGCTGAAACTCTTTCTTTGATCAACTGCAAACTTTGTGATGAAGCCTTCCAGCAAACTCGCAAGCCAGAAGTCTACTGCTCGTGAAATGGGATTATCCACGGTCTTCACGGTGTGAATCAGCTCCGATGTCCAAACAATGTTCCTTTTCTTCTTGAATATATGCTTATCATTCAACTTTGATAACCAATCTTACAACTCATTTGCATAGGTTGCAAAAAATATCTCATGCAGGTCTATGAAGATATGTTTTTGTAACCAGTCCTCTGTACTCAGCCTAGGACTCTTGTTTTCTGTCGCAGCGAATTCTCTTTCCTTAGACTCAACCCACTGGTTAAGTTCTTCTTTAGTAGGATGCCAACAGAACATTAACTCTTCAATTTGTTCAAAACCGGCAACGGAACCATTTGTTGGTTACGACTGGGAAGACCCGGGTTTACTTTATTGTACCAACAAAACCCCTAGCTCACTGGCCCTTTCGGCGACAGACCGCAGAACGGCTTGAAGTCTCACCCGAAGTGATCTTGGATGGGTTGCCTGAAGAATCAGCTTTCCTCAACCAGGTTCTGTAGCATCCTAGTGCCGCTTGTCTCTTCTTAGCCAGCGGGATCTCTCAGCAATGTGCTATTTCTCTATCTCTAGATGGGTCTGATAGGGAGCTGACTCTTATCGCATCGTAGCTTCTAAGATGATGCGCAAACATTCTCCTCTACTCGCCTCTTTACCTGTGATATCTCACACCGCAACTCCTCCGACGGTGCGATATCGCCTTTCTATACTGCGATAGTTCTACAGTAAGACTCAATATGACTCTCAAGGTCCAAAGGCTTTCTATCTAGGTATAATATTTCAGTCAACCTTCTTCAGGGTGTTAAACAACTTCTCTTAAGCCTCTACATTCTAACACACTTAACATCAACTATACTCAACTTGCTGAACTCATATACGGAAGTCACTTAACACTGTAACTGTTAACTGTCATGAATCAAGCACTGATAAACTCTTATATAGACTACTTGATACATCCATCTCACGATTAACCTTCTATGTTACTATAAACTAAAGGATAGCATACATTCACTCAATAACTGATAAGCAAAGTTCATGTAACAGATAACAGATAGAAAATAAGTAAAGCACAATCACATGACACAGTCACACAACACACGGATTTTACGTGATTCACTTCTAGGGGGGAAGCTACATCCATGAGAACTGGTTTTTATATTATATATTGAGAGATTAAACACAGTTCCACTGCAACCTATTATGCAACTTGAGATCTTCTGGGAAACTCCATGCACACAGCCGGGAGCCCTTCTCTCTTAGATCTCTTCTTCTATATTGACTTCTTACAATATACTCTTTCCTCTCTCTCTCTCTCTCTCTCTCTCTCTCTCAATCCCTATGGATTGTTACATTCATGCTCAAGGAGCTAGCTATTGGTTACAGTAAGATAACTACAGACTAAATAACAGAACCAGAGCTCGACTCTTCCTCAATGTCTACTGTCTACGAGCTAACAGACCAACTGACTAGCTAATTGTCTATCTGAATGTCTTGCTAGCTAACCTTTCATAATACAAAATACATGCTTAAATAGGCGGCCCGAAGGTCTCACCATGATACAAAACTGTGGGCCTTTCCCAACAGTAACCCAAAAACCCTAACTATGACAGTCATCCTATCTATACTTTGAACTGCCGCTTTCTGTCACACCACATCTTTCTGCAGTCTTCCATGCTTCCCAGCGCTGATCGTGGGTATGGGCACCGCTTTCTCGGTTTCTCCCCTTCTGTCCTTTGTCTTCAATACCTCGGCCCATTGCTCCTTTTCCATTTATGAGGGTAGCTAAGCCCTCCTGTCTTTGATGCTGCCTTAAGTGCAGTGGTTGAGCTCTCTCTTCTCGACCGCTGCCTTAAGTGCAGTGGTTGAGCTCTCTCTTCTCAGCTACTTCAGGTACTATTTCCTTTTGACTTTCTTGTTCCGATCTAGCAACTTTTCCTAGTCGCGGGGCCCTTCTCCAACAATGATATGTTTTATGATTTAAAGTATTATGCTTCAGCACTATATGTATGTATCTTTATGTTCATGGGGCTAGATTCCTAGATGATTTGATGTATAGTAGCTTCCTCTTCACTGGTCGGATGGTCGAGGATGTTACACTTAGATAAGAAAGGGTTCAGAGTTTCCTTTGTGGATGGAGAATTCCTCATGTGGACAAAAGGAAAAACTATAGATGATGCAATTGTAATTGGAGTTGAAGAAGGAGGAATATAGATATTAAAAGGACATGTATATTCAACATTGATTACTAGTATGATAAGCCCATGTGAGCTCTAGCACATTATATTTCTCATATACATTACAAAGAATTTCCAATTGTGAGAAAGGTTGTGACTGGGTTACCAGAGATTAAGATAGATCATGACGGAGCGTGAAAAGGATGTTCCCAAGGAAAGAATACTAATAACCCTTATCCAAATAGTGACAAAAAAGAAAAATGGATATTAGATATTATTCATTCAGATATATGCAGGCCAATGCAAACTACTTCATGAAGTGGGTATGTTTACTACGCTTCCTTTATTAATGATTACTACTGCAAAACTTGCATATATTTCTTGAAAAGGAAGGATGAAGTGTTTGAAATTTTCAAAGATTTTAAGGCCATGTTAGAAAACCTCTCTGAAAAAGAGATCAAGATATTAAGGTCATATAAAGGATTTTATTTCACATAAAGTGAATTCAATGAGTACTGCAAAGAAGCTCGGATTAAGAGGGAGCTCACCATTACCTATAATACATAACAAAATGATGTGGCATAAAGAAATAATATGTATATCATGGAATTTGTGAAATCTATGATACATAATCAAAATTTACCTATGTACCTATCGGTAGAAGCAACTAGAACAACAGTATATGTAAAATATAGAATCTCCCACAATACCCTTGGGAATAAAACAACATAAGAGTTGTTTACCGGAGAAAATACTGAAGTAAGTCACCTAAATATATTTGGTTGTCTAGTATACATACACATTCCCAAGGATAAAAGTTCAAATATAGATCCTTTAGGAAAGAATGGATTGTTTGTAGGATATAGTGAGAAATCAAAAGCTTATCGAATTTACATCCCAGGATATCATCAAATTGAATTAAGCAAAGATGTTACCTTTGATGAATATTTTGGATTCAGAAAATAAAATAAAGACAAGGAAGATGAAGAGGATCATGAAACTCCAATAGTTCTAGAAGGTCCTAAACTAGTTAGGAATGAAGAAGAAGATTAGATGCCTAGGGATCATGATATGGCAGAATGTCAGAGACCTGAAGAATTTCCCAGTGAAATGATATCACAAAAGAGAATACCTTCCTAGGATCATAAAGTAATCGAAGAAGAAAAAATACATGGTGTCCCAGAAGGAACCATCACAGAAAGAAAGAAGCCAAATCCATACCCTAGCTATGTAGCTTTGATGTTTGATCTCGTTGATAAAGAACCAACATGTTTTGAAGAAGAAACGAAGTAGAAGGACTAGGTTGGAGAAATGGTAAAGGAATACCAATCAATTATAAAGAATTATGTATGGTAAATAGTACCAAGACCAAAAGACAAGTCAGTGGTATCCTTCAAATGGATCTTCAAAAAAAAAGCAATCAGTAGATGGTAATATAGAGAAGTATAAGAAAATATTCATAGATCCCAGGTTCTCCCATAACAAAGTAATCGAATATGAGGAGGCATTCGCACCATGAACTAGGTACACCTCAGTTAGAATCGTCCTTTCTTTGGAATCCAATATGAAGTGGAAGTTACATCAGATGGATGTAAAGACAACCTTTCTAAATGGATGGATAGAAGAAGAAGTATATATGGAATAACCACAACGTTTCGAGACTAATGATCAGGAAACTCATGTATGTAAACTCAAGAAGGAATTGTATGGGTTAAAGAAAGAAGCCATATAATGGTATGGAATAATCAACGGATTCTTGATGAGCTTATGATTTACCAAGAATAAAGAAGATTTGAACATCTGCTATAAAGTTGAGGGTGATGGACTTATGATATTACTACTATATGTAGATGATCTATGCTTGACAGTTGAAGATAACCCCATCAACGAATGTAAGAAGAAGATTGCTGCAGAATTTGAGATGAAAGACCTCGGAATGATGCACTATTTTCTAGGTCTTGAAGTATGATAGTATCCAGATAGATGATATTTTCCTAATCCAAATAAAATATGGAGTATAAATCCTAAAAATAATTGGGATGATATATTGCAAGGCTATGACTACTCCAATGAAAAAAACATTGAAGCTATTGAACAACGATACTTTGGAAGCAGTACATTTCACTTTATATAGACAGATTATTGGTTCTCTGATGTACTTAACCAATACAAGAGTAGATATATGTTTTTTTGTAAACACTCTAATTCAATATATGGTGAATCCCAAACATATTAACCTAGTTGGAGAAAAACATGTGATGATTTATCTAAAGGGGTCTTTAGACTATGGTCTCATATATGCATCAAACGGAGAGACAATTTTACATGGATTTATATATTTAGATTGGAAAATAAGTGCCAAAGATAGGAAGAGAACTTCAATATGTTGTTTAGTTTGGGATCAAGCATGATCTCATGTTTGAGTAGAGAGAATACCAGTATTGAACTTAGCACGACAGAAGTTGAATACATTGCATCATGTTCATCTTGTAGAGAAAAAGTATGGCTTCACAAGATGTTGGTAGGTTTATTTGATGCAGAGATATATGTTACTGAGATCCTTTGTGATAATCAGAGTTGTATTAAGATGATAGAAAACCCAGTATTTCATGACAAGATGAAACATATCGAAGTTAGATATCATTACATCTGGGATATGGTTCAAAAGGGAGCTGTAAGGCTCAAGTATGTTTATACAAAGGAACAAGTGTCACATGTGTTGATTGAGCCTCTGTCTCATGTAAAGTTTGAATACTTTTGAGAAAATCTTGGCATAGTCCAAACGGATCTCTTTCAAGAGAGGGAGTGATGGTAGTAGAAGGATGCAGTGCTGATAGATCAGCCTAGTGTAGGGTAAGTCTGGCTAGGCTTGCTGACTCGAAAGGGTTAGTAAGTCAGATGAGGCCTATTGGTCCTAAGGGGATTATTATGTTTGGCTACACCAGTTTATCCCAAGTGGGTTAGTAAGCTAGAACACGACTTATTGGTCCCCGAGAAGATCCATCTGTCTAACTAGTATTGTTGACTCTAAAGGGTTAATAATTTAGAAAAAATGTTTGAATGGATATACCAAAGAACGCACCAATATACTGTTCCAATATAGTTAGTGGGAAAGATGTAGTTTTTGTTAGTTTTTCATCATATAAGCTAGCATTATGATCTTAGGATATTTTCATTGAGAGAATAACAAGCACACCAATAAAACATAAGCACATCACAAGAAACAAGAGACACAAAGAGTTTTCCTCGGGGAAACCATAAAAGAGAAAACCTTGCAACTTCCTCAGAGATAGAATCAGCACCAAAAAGGTAAAACCAGAAAACAGTAAGATGATCTCTCGACAGTAGCAGTCTCTCTACCTCACACTAAGAGAGATTCTCCTCTCTCACTCATGCACCCCAATGAGTGAGTATGTTTGTTGCAAGTGAGATAAATAGAGAGGCTCACTCTCTATTTATATTCTTCCGTTCACTTGAAGTGCACTCCAACATGTCGACCTCACTTAACAATTACTTACTAGAGCCGACATCTCTAGGAGTGTCTAATAACCCTAGTGCCCCACCACTTGTGGGGACTTTGTCTCCTCTGACCAATAGGATGGTAACACAATTGTGAAGACTATTGCCCCGACTTACAATGACTCACCTAGGTTCGATTTCACTAGGATAGTCTAATAACCCAAGGGACCCACAACTATGGGGACTTTAATCCTTGACCAATAAGAGGGTTACCCACAATGACTTGACATGACTTTATTATTATAGAAACTTATCGATCGAAACATCGGGGCATGACATGACTCAAATACATCCCGAAATAAACATCGGGTTACAATAGATAAGAAATACAAGTGAATACATTCCGAAGTTACAATTACATCAACACTCCCTCTTAACTAGGAAGGTATTCTGTCGACACAATTTATTAGCACAAGTCTTCTTCTCTGTATCATCTGAATCATCATTGATTTCTCATCATCTTCATATTTAGTCATCTTTCATCTAGATCTGGATCATCTCTCAATCTGGATCATCGTTACTAGATCATACTCGATTTGGAACGTCGCTGGATCTGGATCATCACTCGATATGGATCAGGATTTGGATCATCTCTCGATCTAGATCATCACTGCTAGATCTGGATCATCACTCAATTTGGATCTCTTAGAGTCATCATAACTGGATCTGGATCATAGCTCGATCTGGATCTCACCTGGTCATCCTCATGTGTGTGCTATCTTGTCATAGGAAGTTATACAGAGCCAACCTTATTTCATGCTGGTTGTATTCCTACCTCCTTGTAGGTCTTTGGTAGCCCTTATATCTGACCTACTTGTCAAAATGGCTAGCACTCACATCTGACATGGGAGGAACCTAATCCTTTACCCATGAACAGAATGGATTTTCCCTTACATCTGACCTACTCATCAGAATGGCGGTATCCCTTACATCTATCCTACTCGACAGAATGGCCAGCACTCACATCTGACCTCCTCGTCAAAATGGCTCTACAGTTACATATGAACTGCTCATCAAAATGGCGGTAGCCCTTACATCTCTCCTACTCGACATAATGGCCAGCACTCACATCTGACCTCCTCATCAGAATGGCTCTGCACTTACATCTGACCTACTCGTTAGAATGGCGGTATCCCTTACATCTGTCCTACTCAACAGAATGGCCAACAGTCACATCTGACCTCCTCGTCAAAATGGCTCTGCACTTACATCTGACCTGCTCATCAGAATGGTGGTAGCCCTTACATCTGTCCTACTCGACAAAATGGCCAGCTCTCACATCTGCCATGGGAGGAACTTAATCCTTTAGCCATGAACAGAATGGCACTACCCTTACATCTGACCTGCTCATTAAAATGGTGGTAGCCCTTACATCTGTCCTACTCAACAAAATGGCCAGCTCTCACCTCTGCCATGGGAGGAACTTAATCCTTTAGCCATGAACAGAATGGCTCAGCCCTTATATCTGACCATGGAAGGAACCAATCCTCTCACCATGTCAGAATGGTTATGGGACTCATCACTTTCCTTTGGAGGAAACCTCAATCTGGAGAACACCAAACTTCTCCCTGAATTACTTGAAATTCAGCCTAGCCAATGGCTTCGTCAATACATCAGCTATCTATTCCTCTATCACAACATACTGGAGCTTCACTGCTCCTCTCTGCACCATATCCCTGATATAGTGATATTTGATCTCAATATGCTTCAACTTGTCATGGAACACTGGATTCTCTGACAACTTCACGCAACTCTGGTTGTCACAATGTATACAAGTAGCATCCATCTAGAGATCAAATAAATTAGACAGTAGCTTCCACAGCCATACTACCCAACAACTAGCTGAACAAGCTATGACATACTCTGCTTTAGCTGTACTCAGTACCACATAGGACTACTTCTTGCTAAACCAAGAGATCACACTTGATCCCATACTGAAGGAACACCGTGAAGTGCTCTTCCTATCGATGGCACTACCTGCCCAATCTGAATCAACATAACCCTCCAGGTTAATCTTCTGATTCGCATCGTACTTGAGCCCATAATCAATTGTACCCCTTAGGTACCTCAAAATATGCTTTGTAGCAATCAAGTGAACATTTCTCAGATCTGTCAAGAACTGGCTCAAGGTGTTCACAGCAAAGCAAATGTTTGGTATGGTGTTCGTCAAGTACATCAAGGACCCAATCATCTGACAATACATCGTAGCATCAACCATCTCTACTGAAGCATCACTTAACAGCTTCAGGTTCGATGCCATAGGTGTGGTCATGCATTCCATCATCCTGAACCTATTCAGGATCTCTACTGCATACTTCCCTTGTCCACACCTCCATGCCTAGAAAATAGTGCATCGACACATAACAGGAGCATCACTAGTCTTTTTCCTTCAACCTTGAAGCAAAGGTTGGAATCCACTTTACTCTCAGTAAAACCTAGATTCATCAGTAATCTGCCCATCCTGTCGTACCATGTCGAATATCAAGATATTCTATAGTCACTCCCTCTGAAGCGAAGCATCATACTCCCTCTGTCTTTCATACTCTATGCACTAAAACATTATGTACTGGAGTGACAAGTAGCTTCCTATGCTATTAGTATTCTATGTGACCATATAGTGTATAGACTTGCATCTTCAACCTTGTAGCAAAGGTTAATATCTTCATCAAGCTCATCATGTATGTGTTTCAATTCTTACTAGCTGCAAATGTCTCTTCGTAGTCTAGGCCTTCTTTTCGTGAGAAGCCTCATGCTACGAATCTTGCTTTGTATCCCACGATGTTTCCATCTACTGCATGATGGAGCTACGAACTTCTCTTCACGTATTGATACTGTATCCTAGACATCATTCTTCTTGAATTGGTATTCCATTTCTTCTTGGTTACTTCTTTATGGCTGGAAGGTTCTGTATCAATGATGTCATTGTATTCGTCATATTATTCTTCATTTTGAAATGTCGTCACTTGTTCTTCGGAACAAGTCCCAATTCTTCTTTGCTTACAGGTGATTATGTATGCGGTCTTTCCTATAAGTCAAATGTATTTGTATGGTTAGAAACATTTCATAAGGAATATTTATACTGACAAGTTCTTATGCATAAATATATGATCATGCAACTACTTTAGCCAATACAACATTCATCCATATCTCACTGAAACTTTCTAGATGCCTTCCATCTCTACCAGGACAACATTGAGATTGTGCACTAATCCAATATGTCAGCAAAGAGGTTTCATTCTAGATAAGTAGCAATGGAGAATTTGTATAGCACCATGAGCTACTTACCCACCACTTGCATATTAGTAGTATTCTGTCATTAATGCAAACATCCTATCATGCATAATACAATAATTGAATATAAACAAATGCATAACAAAATAATGAAATGACAATTGAATACTTATCTTTATCTGTTTTGTGGGTAGACTGCTTCTTGAGCCTTCAGCTTCATCGTCTTCTTCATTCATGATAGAATAGTTTCTTATCCAAATGATAAGGAGGATAAGAGGTGCTTCAAGAGTTGAGTTCTTCATATTCCTCATTGCTTGAGGGATCTTCTTTGGATGATGAGAGATCTTGATCTTCAATTTCTCCCATCTTCTCTTCTCTTCTTATGAGTCGATCTTCTTCTTCTTCCTAGATTCTACTGAAAGTAATCACTTCCTTCTTGCACACATTCCTTGCATGAATCCCATGATCCTGGGAGGCCATTCAAGGTGGTCATCACAACTTCTACATTCTTCACTTCTTCTTTTACCGCTTCAAGTTGTTCTTGATTTGAGAGACTCTTATGACTGCATGGTCTCTGCATTCTGGATCTTCACATTCTTCAAATGGTTTCTTAAGTTCATATTCTGATTTCTATTCTTCCCTTCAAATAGATTGGTTAAGGAATCAAAACATCTCCGGTGTATTTAGGGAAGACACTTGTGGTACAAGTTGATCCATGACTGAATCAACCATGATCTTCTTGGCCTTGACCAAGTTCTTCTTATGAAAGGTTTCTAGCCTCATCTCCCTCTGAAACTGGAACCTCTCTACTCATGTAGGCGTCCAATTCATTTTCTTCAGAGAGATCATATACTTCCATTCTTGGAAGTTGTCAACTTCACCAAGCTTATCATCAAGCTGATGTGATAGATCACTTTGAAATGAGAACCTGAAATAAAAATAGCAAAGGATTAGATCTTACCGATTTGAGGTGTCTGTCCTCGTTCCGGACCTGGCTGATCTAGGGTTTGTCACAGAAACCCTAATTTTCAAAACTTGAAATATTTTATATCTGATTGGATAGACAGATATATCTCTTCAAATGTAGCTGTCCAATGTACTCCTTTTCTGAAAACAGTGGAGGGAAGCTCCCGGAACAGTAAGCCCTAGTTTTCCAATTTCTTCTGCAGAAATTCCTGTTACTGTTTCTATGATATCTCCGCAATTTCCACTCCTCTATGTCTAAAATTTCTCACTAAGGTATCCTCGAATGTCCCTAATATAAAACCATAGTTCTCATCATAATTTTTTTTACCATTTGGGATTTATGATCCTTTTCCCAAGGTGACCCGTTACAGGACTGTTCTGAACAACGAAGTTGTACAGAATGCCACGTATCACTGGTTGGTCTTCTGAGTCTGATATTTGAACCACTAAAAGTACAGTTTGTTTTGTTTCTAGAACATCTTCAGGAATTCCATTTGGACCTCTTTATCCCATGATATTGCAATTCTCCCCAGGTGTTCTGTTTAGGGATGAATTCGGGAAGAGGCTGGAACCCTAACTTGGAGGGATCATATCTCCCAGAATATAGTGAATCTGAGGCTGAAATTTGGATAAAGTGTGCATTAAGATTTTATATTCAGCACCTAAAATTGTAAACTCTTGAAATTTCACCAATCTCAAGATATAGCGAATGTACCAAAACTTAGCAGTTTTAGTATTTAGGGTTTTTCTAGCTCGGGGTCAAACTAGGGTTTGACTTTCCCAGAGTTTCACCCAACCAAATTTCTTGACCCAGGTCTCTAAAATTTTGTTTTTATGAGGAGAAAAATCCTATTCTAGGCTCACTCAAAAATTCATTTTCTGTAGAAAGCCCTAATTTCCGCATCGAAAACTGAAAATGCTTGGAATCGAATTCTGCTTCGACAAAAAGATGTGCCCTTCAATGGAGAGTCAGACTAGCATACTTTTGCTGATGGATTGTGGAGAAATACCGAAAAATTAAGAAGCCATAGCTCCTATAGCTGCACAATGTCTTCTTCTTAGGTTAGCTCTGATCCCATGTTAGTTTTTCATCATATAAGCTAGCATTATGATCTTAGGATCTTTTCACTGAGAGAATAACAAGCACAACAATAAAACATAAGCACATCACAAGAGACAAGAGAGACAAATATTTTTCCTTGAGGAAACCATAAAGGAGAAAACCCTACAACTTCCTCAGAGATAGAATCAGTACCAAAAAGGTAAAACCAGAAAACAGTAAGATGATCTCCCAACAGCAGCAGTCTCTCTCTCTCACACTGAGAGAGCTTCTCCTCTCTCACTCATGCGCCCCAATGAGTGAGTATGTTTTTTGCAAGTGAGATAAATAGAGAGGATCACTATCTATTTATATTCTTCCATTCACTTGAAGTGCACTCCAACATGTCGGCCTCACTTAACAATTACTTACTAGAGCCGACATCTCTAGGAGTGTCTAATAACCCTAGTGCCCCACCACTTGTGGGGATTTTGCCTCCTCTGACCAATAGGAGGGTAACACAATGGTGGGGACTATTGCCCCGACTTACAATGACTCACCTAGGGTTGACTTCACTAGGATAGTCTAATAACCCAAGGGCCCCACAACTATGGGGACTTTAACCCTTGACCAATAAGAGGGTTACCCACAATGACTTGACATGACTTTCTTATTATATAAACTTCCCAATCGGAACATCGGGGCATGACATGACTAAAATACATCCCGAAATAAACATAGGGTTACAATAGATAAGAAGTACAAGTGAATACATTCCAAAGTTACAATTACATTAACAGTTTTAATGTTTTTATACTGTTAATTATTGACACGATTGTTGACATAGTTTAATTATTCCTATACCGATGTAGCAAGTTCAATATTTTTACACTCATGATTATTGAGATGATTTCTAAGATAGTTTCAGTAATCCTATAGTGATGTAGCAGGTTCAATATTTTCATATTGATGATTCTTGTGATGAATGTTAATGAGTTTGTTTCAGTATTTGTATAGTAATGAAGATGATGTTGTTTCAACATTTTTATGTTGATGATGATGATGTTCAAGAATCTCTATGATGGTGATGCAGATGATGATCTAGCATTTATTAATGACGTTTTTTAGCAATAACATGCTAATGTTGTTCATGTTGTTGATGATATTTCAGTATTTACATGCTGATGATGTAGATGATGTTTTAGCACTTATATATTAATGTTGCATATGATGTTCTAGTATTCACATACTGATATGAAAAATTATGATTTAGTATACACTGAAGATGATTCATTATCCACATACTGATGTGCCAGAAGATGATCCAGTGTACATAGAAGATGATTTAGTATTTACATAGTGAGGTTGCAGAAGATGATCCGAATGAGATCGATGATGAATATGTAGATGGTGTTCCAAAAATTCCTATGGAATATAGAGACTCACCACTCATATGTAGAGTTGTGGTAGTAGTTGCTACCTTGGTTGAATACCTTCCTAGTTAAGAGGGAGTGTTAAAGTATTGTAACTTTGTAATATATTCCAGATCAGGGATGATTTTAAGGAACCATACTTATTTAAAAGTGTATAAATGTTGGCGAATATTACCAATTCTTAAAACGGCAACTATAAAATGATTGGCGATATTTTTCAAAAAATATTTTAATTTTGAAGGATTTTATATCGTTTATATAATAATTTGGCTATTTTTAGGGTGAAAAAATTTTACCCCATCAAAATTGGGTGAAACGGAGCTTCAAAAAATGCAAAATGGCGAATCTTTTTTGGGAGGAAAACAGGGAAAAATAGCCCACTAGGCTAAAATTTGCCCCTAAAATTATCCCTATTCTAGATGTATTGTTTGTATTCCTCCATAAGAAGATGAGTTTGGCCATTGAAAGAATCAATATAAAAACCCATATGTAACTCGTTTCAATAGTACCCAAGGGTCATTATAATAAATGTTATTTTTGGTGTCTTTCTAAACAAGTCAGCCCAGTCACTTAGACAAGTTGGCCTCGTTAGGTCCTAGGTCAATTCAAGTGACAAATATAAATAGGGAGGCACTCCCCTTCATTTGTACACACTCACTCAAGAATGTTTGAAAGAGAGAGAAGAACAAGTGTGCCAGAAAGAATATAGAAGCAGTTATCTGGGTTTGACACTGCTTTGGCTGAGTTCTATACTGAGGAAGTTTTGCGGGGTTTTCTCCCTTGTGGTTTCCCTGAGGAAAGTCTATGTGTTCTTCATGTTTCTATGCTTGTTGTTATTTTACTGATCCTACTAGTGAAAATTGTTTTGAGATATCATCTAAGAAATTAAGAAAACTTAAGAATAATAATTTGATATAACAAATATATTAGCACAGAATTGGATATGGTTGTAGGTGTTAAATATCAAGCATAATGTGATGCTAATAAGGAAGAAAACCTAGTAACTAAAACATAATCTATTTATGTCCCAAATCTAGAAGCAACATTGGCTGCAAAACTTGGTGCTATGTTGGAAGTCAATTTTGATGTTTTTTTGGACGCCTAAGTAGAATCCAAACTAGGAGCTAAACTACTAGCCAATAGAGAATCAAAATTGAATGTAAAATGAGAAGCTAAATGAGGCATTCATGAGGAAGCAAAATAATAAAAAAGATAAGGAGAAAAATGGGAAGCAAAATGTGGCACTATTGTGGGAGTAAAAATGGAGGATAAATTGGGCACTAAAGTAGTAGCAAAACATGGTGCTAATGTGGGTGTAAAGAAATATGCAAAACTAGGACTTAAAAATGATGCAACACTTGGCACTAATGATGAATCTAAACATTGTGTTGATATGGTAGCAAAGTAATACGTTACTTTGGATGAAAAATACAGTGGAAAAATAGAATAAATATCTGACACCTTTTTGGTAGAAAAAAACGATGACAAAAGGAAACAACAAATGGTACAAAATTGGAAGTGAAAATTGGCACATATTTGGAAGTAAAACATGTTGCAAAATGGGATGCTAAAGTGGTAGCACATATGGATGCAACATTGGATGCTAATTTGGATGCAAATATGACATGAACATAGATGTAAACATAGATGCTAACAGTGTGCTATTAAGGATGCAATATGGCTCTAATGCGGACATCATTTAGGAAGAAAAAATGGATGATCTCTAGGAAACAAAATAGGACATTATTTAGAAAGAAAATTTCGGCGTTATTTAGGAATCAAAGTTAGATTCTATTATAGAAGCAAAAAAATGGACATCAGAGAGGATGTTGTTTAGGGAGAAAAAAGTATGTTTTTTGAGATTCTTTGTGTTGTGTAGATGGCGCATCCCATTTAGCGTCTAGTTTGAACACTCAATGAAAAAAAATTAAACTAAAAAGGGACGCTAAATGGGATGATAATTCCAGGATTTGTTGTAGTGAAAATAAAACCTAAAGTCACTTCATCAACTTGGATTCCATTCTCATAGCCCATAATTATGCATATTAGGGATACGATTTTCTTGGAAGGATCAGAGAATAATACAGAGAGATAAGGTGGGGGTTTATTTGGGAGAGAAATTCCTTTCTCAAGATGTTGAAGGAGAAATAGGTTTCTATTAGATGGACTTCGGATCTAATATGAGGATGATAGGGAGTTCTCATCTTTTGCATTTTTAGGAATTCAGGAATATTAAAATTTTCTGCAAATTGGGGGCTTATATTTTTCATAGGGGAGTGGATAAGTCAGAAGACAGAATGGCCCTTTTTCAAGATAAACATGACAGCTAGGAGGACCAAGTTATAAATTTAGGAAAATATACTAACTTATGGGAAACATATTTTTCAAATTCAGAATTCCAGGGGTGGAATCGATCCTAATGGGACATAGCTAATTATTTTTCCTCCTAGAGTATGATCTTCAGGATAACATTTTCTACCTTGGTATCAAATACATCTGCATACCTATCTAAAATGTGTTCATTTCAAGAAAGCGGTGTTTTGGATTGGAATATTTTTTATGGTTGTGCCATTTTATCTTTACGGTGTAATGGAATTGCATCATGTTAAGTTTTGAAATTAATGAATTAGGGCACACAAATCGTATTCTCAAGTAAATGAATGATTGGGGAAAATTAATGGTATTTTGAATTACATGTTAATCATATATGATCAAAAGCACTCTATTTGTACAAATGTGACCTTTGAAAGTTACACTAACTATGGTTAAGCTTTCCCTTCTGCAACGAATAATAAGGGTTAAACAAAGTCGAGTTTCGTAATTATAATGTGTCGAGCAAAATTCAAACAAAAAATGGATAGTTTTCTTAAAATTATTTGGCATGCAACATGATGAGATCACTCTAAGAGTGTGTCCCAGGTGGACACATGTTCATTTATTAGTGGCTTGGCATGGAAATGACATGAATTTTTGGTAACTTGGGTAGTTTTGTCATAAAACAAGACTGTTTGGGTAAAACCCTAAATCCTTATGGATCGACGGTTTTAAAAAGGTATCTCAACTTTCTTGTCTCTTCTCCATGATTTTTGGAATGGAAGCTACCTTAATTTGAGAATGTGTGGCTCTCCTTACAATTGAATTGACCAATGGAAATGATTATCTATGTGCAATTTTTTTTGTTGTGATTCAATTTCTCCTTTCTAAAGGTGGATCTATGAAGGTAGATCTAAGGGTGTAGATTCTTTCCTATACTTGGAAAACATGGATCTAATTAATAACTGGTATGATATATTATGAATTCTAGGAACAACAAAACCCTTATCAATGATGTGAACACTCCAATGATATTGTTTAAGGGAGAGACATAGATATGTAGTTAAATGAGTTGATATATCAATGGATTTGAGGTGGTGAACCACTATCCAACATATCCATGAATATCATTGATAAGAACTTAAAAGGAGACAATAATTATTAATAGAATCAAATTAGAAATGAACCATGACTTATTCCTTTAAGACAATGGATTTGATTATTTAAGGCGAAAGATCACTTCAAAACGATCCATTGGATTTTTAGAAGTAATTTTATCCCTTCACTGGTAACAATGCATCTCAACATATATACAAATACATTAACACTTTGTTCCAAACCGATGATGTGATTTTTGGTCGATGGAATGCAACTAATGGTCTTTAGAAAGTGGTGACCTACTTTAAAATAAACATCAATTCTATGATTATAATAGGAATGTGTTGATATTCAAATAGTGAATGAAGGCGTACAATCCATTTAAAAATACATGGAAAAGAGACCACTTGATGGAATATCTATGATGGCTCCATTTGGATTCTGATATTGAGGCTTTTATACCAACTTAATCCAAAAATGGACATGAGAAAATTTTCTCAAAATTTATCAATCACTGGATACTTAACATAATTTTCATCTTTCCATAAACAACATGTAGGTCAAAAAATTAATTCTAACTTATATTCAATAACTAAAAGAAGAAATCAAGCACATATAAATATATACAAATCAGATTAATAATAGATTTCACCGGATACCTGGGCATGTCTCGGAGATCGATGAATTGACGAGCCACATCATTGAATATCCAAAAATAGGGGTTGGTTTTCTCCTTTACAAAGGGAAGCAATGCATTCTCAGGCAATCCTACAACTTGTTTTCTCTCCTTTCCGCAATGGAAATAATGCATCCTCAAGCAATCCTACAACTTGTTATATCTACTTTCTAAAGTGAAATAAATTCTCACATCAAGTGGCATGTTATCCCATAAATGGGTTTATATTCACAAGCAATTCATACATGCTTATTCTCAACATTCCCATGAACATATCAATATTTCCCTTCTAGTCGGAACTTATAAGACTACGTATTAGCTCCCCATAAGTTTCCCTTTACATTTTACAGGAAAATATAAAATCCTAGAGCTTGAATATTTAGTAATCATTTCCTCTTATTTAATTTCAATTATTGTTTTTTTGTCCATTTACTTCAATAAGCCATTTTTCTTGCCTATGAATTCCATTCAGCCCCATTGAAGTTGCATCATAAATATTCTTGGGAGATCTTTGTTGTGTGGTCATATTTGGAAACAATGGAGACCTTTTTCATTTGTTAATTGTGGAGATAATCTTGGATCAATTGAGTAAGTATGTTGGCAAGTTGGTGGAAATCAAGGATTTCTTGAAGGATAATGAACAAGCAATTGCAGATTTTATATATGAATACATATTCACTCTATCTGTGGTGTTGAGAGAAATATCAACTGACTAAGGAGCTTAATTTACATCGAAGATCATCTAGTCCCTTACTTTGTAATACAAAGTTAATCATAGCACATATTCTCCCTGCCATGGATAGACCAATCGATAGGTAAAATCGACAAATAAAGTAGTAGAAGAAATATTGACCATAATAGTTCAAAATCATCACAAAGATTGGTTAAATCAACTACTTGAGGCATTATAGGATTTCATAAATACTTAGTGGAACACCACGATATTTACACTTTATGACTTGGTTTATGATAAGAAATGCCTCCCTCTTATTGAGTTCCATTTAAGAACATTTAGGATGGGATTTAATTGGGTATGAAGATTTCATAGGAACTACAACAAAGGCTATATCAACTCAATGACTTGTATGAGATAAGACAAGATTTCATTTTATATACAACTCTTGTCCAACAACGAAGAATCAAATAGCATGATAAATTCATTCATAAAAAAATTTAATTTAATATAGTTGATTGGCCCCTCCTCTTTGACTCAAATTTTAAGAATTTAGAGGAAACCTAACTACTCAGTGATTGGGGCCTTATGAGGAAGACAATTCTTTTGAAAATGGAGAAATTGGATTTAAAACTATTGACGAAGAGCATGTCTATTTTTTTGTTAATGGGCATTGGTCGAGGTGTATCATAAACCCGTGTCTAAAGATAGTTTGGTGTATATGTACTTCAACATGTTGAAATGGAGGTGGTAAGATAAAAGGGTGACCTTCCCATTCCTACCCCTTCTATTTCTTCTTATATTTAATTTCATGAATTAAGACAAAACTGAAAAAAAATGAAAAAAATAAAAAATAAAGAAAATAGTAAAGATAAAAATAAGCTGAGTTGTTAAAACCAATTCTTCGTCACATCTAGCCATGGATTATATTCATAAACTATGTTTGTGGAGGGTATAATATTTCATTTTCGTCAATATTTTTTGGTATTGGTTATTTTAAAAACATGATTCTTCATAATTATGTGATTGATACTAGTGTCATTTGATAGGGGGTTCATTAAGTCCCTCTTGTTAGCAACCTCATCCCATAGACTAAAACACATTACATAGAAATTAATTTAGAGAGTACCTTAATTCTTGCATGCATTAATGGAAGGTTATCTTGCTAATGACATTGAGATTCCATCTATACTGTCCCTCGATCTTCATATCTTGCACTTGAATCGACCTTATCTCATCTTATTCATACCTAGAAATATGCACTAAGGTACCTTGACACCCATTGAAATCAATTGTGAGATGTCTCACGTTGGTTAAATATATGGAGTAATGGTATATAATCCAACAAGTTTTTCTCATGTTCAACATTAACACATTCATAGACATGATGAAAAATGTACCATGGGATTGGAATGTTTGAAGATTTCTTGTTTTAGTGTTGTGTTTTTTCTTTTTCTTTTTTGAAAATAAAAGGATATGTGGATTGTTTCACTTTCTTAGTAAGGTGAATTCGACACCCTTGTTATTCAATTTTTTTAAACATTGTTATAGTTACCAACATAAAAGATGGTTTTTTAAATTCTAGTCCTTATTATTCTAGTTTCTGTCACATTTATTTTTAGCAAGAGCTATTTCAAGTATTTAGATCCTATTTTTCAGATGGAATATAACTAATCAAATATTCAGTAGAAACCAACAATAGCTTTAGAAGGAATGAAGAGAAAAAATCTTGCACAATCTCAGTGAATATTCAAATAATGGCGAGGGATGGACACCTCCATAATTATGTTAGTCCATCAACATTGTCGAAAGGACAAGTTACTACGGGATTCTCAATTTTCAGTAAGATATATATGATGTTCCAAGGCAATATTAATATGGTATTTTTTTGTTTTCGAGAGGCCACCATCCTTTCAACAAATTTGTTTCCCACCCGATTTCCCAACTCTGGTAGCTTGTTGGTACTCATATCTAATGTTATCATTTCCATATTTGTTAAGTTGGTAATATCATCTACAAGGTAATCATGTTTATGTAAATTTATATTTATATATGCTCATTAAGCATGAGTATTAATAATTCTCTTAATATTATTTGTTCCCTTTCTTTTCGCACATATGAATATTACCACGATTGACCTATTAAAGGACACCCTTCTAATCTGAAGGGACACCAAATATGATCCATTATATCATTTTATGTTTTGAATGAAAATGAGGATTCATATCGTAATTCAATCATTTCACTCAACCATTTTTCCATTAAAAGAACCATCAAACCTTTAGTATACATCCTCTCTTCTGGCACTTCAAAACTAAGGCAATTGGAGATGAACCATAATTCCACACTTGAGTGCACTAAAGGTAGCAACATAAGCGTGAAGAATAAATATCCAGTGATTAGATATGAACCATTAGGAGTCGGATTCTTTGAATCTTACACACAAAGAAAGAAACAATTAAAAGAAGTTAGGTGGTTTTCTCTCTATGAAAGGTTGTGGGGTCACAAGAACAAGGTTAAGAGGGTGTGTCTTGAGAATTTTGATGGAAATGAGGCTTAGTTGGGGAAATTAGTGTTGTGCATTTCTTTGATGTCTATACCTACTAAAGCAGGACTACCACAAGAGGGTTAACACTAGTTCAAGGGATGAAAAATTAGGGGAGTATATTGCAACTAGTTCTTAACGCTAGATCATCAAAATATAGATTAAAGCAAGGGAATTTGCATGTGTATGTTTGAAAGAGGAATGGAGTGATATTATTTTCATTTTTTAGAATTATATCGCATGAAAAGGGAGGTATGTTATTACATTCATTTACCATATGTGATTTCTTTTGCGTTTTCAAGGTCAAAAGATATACCTCCCATTCTTCTTCTGGAGAATCTTGACCAAAACTGTCACACATGTCCAGACACATCCAAAGAATGTGGAACATAGTTTTTTTACCATGGATTGATTCAAATACTTATTAAGGAGGAGTTGAGGAAACAACAAAAAAACTTAAATATAATTTTCTATTTTGGAGTACATTAGAAGTGAAACTGATAGTATCCTTTATAACTACACAGAAAGGAGAAATCTCTAGGAAAGGTAGAGAAATTTCTCCTAAAAGAAAGAAGGATATAACTGAATATCGGAATATGGCATATACTCCTATAGGTTAATGCAAGGAAGAATATCCTGGATAATTATGAACCATTCTTGCATTTCCACCTCCTAAATGCTATGTACGTCATGCATTGGAATCTCCTCTAGTCATTATGTCTCCTCGACTTTGTCTTACTATAGGGGTGAGTCAGATTGCGTTGCTTTTGGGTTACTCGAGGGATCCATCTACTGAGGATATTTCTTTATTAATGAATCAACAAGTGTGGAATATGAATCAACGAATGATTATTGGTATGTGTCAATCTCTTGTGACGCATGTTTTTGTTATGTAACTTCATGTTGAATTAGTATCTGAATAGCGTGAAGGATTCTTGGAGGATCATACGCAATGTTGATAATGGAGGGTTTTGTTTTGCATACTATAACAGATGAGGAGGAAACTATAGTGAGGGATGGGACGGTTATTGGGTTAGAAGTGGCGAATGTTTGTACAAATTGACGAAGAGTAGTGTATATCAGGGTGGGGATTAGGATAGTGGAAATCATAGAAGCTATAACAGAGGTTTTACTTATGTGTGGTTTCTTGGGACTGCCAATATAGGATATGCCATCTTTGACATAGTTTAGAGGGATTGCAGAATTGTCATAAATGGGTGTAGCTAAAGGTAGATGGAATGGGAATTATGGTTACACGGGATGAGATTCCCCTTTAGAAGCTTCTTTATGGGTTGCTTATGCTTTTATCTTCTTATTTGAGAGATGGAATACATAGGAAGTGTTTTTACTTATTGTTATAGTTTTGACTCTGGCTAGATTTTGTTTTCTGTTTTAGACTATATGCTTTATTTTCAAAACATGGTTTTTCTTTTTTTTTTTAAGATTTTGAGCTTGGTTTTTGAGGTATTACAATAGTGAGCATATTTTTATTTTTATTTCATAATATTCCTTTTAAATTTACTTTATTTACTTGTTTTTATAGTTTTAATGGGCTTATTAGGTGTATATATTTCTGAAAGGTTGAAAAGATATATCATAAGGTTTTATCAAAGTTTGATTATATAATCTGACCCTTTGTTTTTAAGCCTTTTGTCAAAAAAATATTGATTAGAGATTCCTATAGAGCAAAGGCAGAAACCGTGAACTAGGAGCGCTACAAGAAAATCGCGGCACTCAAAAAATCTTGAAATGAGCTCATTCGTGGTTAAAGATTGAACATGATGAATTTTTTACATCTGTTAAAGTGAGATGATACGTCTAAGGACCTTGAAATCATTATGACAAATGTATAAAATAGAGTAAGGATTACATAGGTAAATTGCAGTTGTCCTGGGCCTCAAAGATTGGAAGTTTGTTAAACTTTGATGATAGCACGTTCACGGATTTCGTGCTAAGTGAGTGGCGAATTTGACGAGAATACGTGAAGCTGAGAATATCCTGGTTAATTATTAAATTGTTTGGGTGTAATCTTGGCCGTCAAAGATGGAACTGTAGAGACTTGTCTGGTATAAATGAGGACAGGGTCGCATATTTTCAGCACTATGAACTATCATAGTGATAGGTATGCCATAAGATCCGGAAAGCACTAAATGAATTCTAAATTGTATTAGCAGAAGGGTTCATATGGATTAGGGCAATTGAGAAATTGCAAGCTAGGATACTAAATTTTCTCAGCCTCTAGTCTATTGTTGTAATAAGATACTTGCGAAATAGTTTTAACTATTTTCTGAAGGAAATAACAGTTAGAGTTCAGTACAGAAAATGAAGAGAAGTGGCAATACTAACAGGGCCGAGCCTTCGGATATGGCATGGGCTAAAATTTTTCCTGAATGTGCAAAATTGTTTCAAAAAGCAAGTTGGTTTGAATATTTTGAGAAAATCGATGGTTATCATTCAGAAGTTTCATACGGGTTTGCTAAGGAGTTAGAGAAAGATACCCTCCTGTTTAATACCCTAAAGATTGAGTTGACCAGAGATTTTATAGCAGAAGCCACTGGTATAGCTGATGAGGATGAGTTTTGGTTCAAGAAAGTGCCATTTGCCTTTAATTCAAAGAATTTCATGTTGCCTGATGTGGTAGCAGATTGGGGAAAAGGGGTTCATATAGAGAAGTTCAAGCCTAAATGGAGGGAGCCAATTAGGATTTTGCAGAGTTATAACCTGTGAGGGAAGATATGCCTCTGTTTTTAAATATCATATTAGGTTTCTACATCACTTAAGTCAGGAGTCAAAGATGAATCTCCCCTTTTTCTTCCTAAAAATCTTGCAGAAGATGTCAAGTAGGGTAAGGGAACATCAGGATCACACTAAACAATCCATTTTCCACCATGGATTGATAAAATTGATTATCAGTACCGTGCTCTAGAAAAAAGGTAAGACTTGGGATTACTTTTTGTTCTAGTCAGGGTTTCAAAGCGAAAAGGAAGACCAGTAAAAAAGTAGACAGATGAATAAATCACACAGCCTTGTTAAAATATTGAATAAAGAGGTCATAATTGAAACATTAAAAGAGACTACTGAGGTGGAATCTTCAACATAGAAAATTAAAGAACCTTTAGGTGGACAGAAAATAAGATTGATGAAGATAATCAGTTGGAATCTCAAGTGCAGAGTTTAGAAGATGTAGCAGAAATCATTGAAGATGACACAGCAAACACTTTTGATGAAGATACGAACCAGGAAGAAGGTAAATGTGTTTTAAAACAAGAGAAGATTCCTACAAATGTACATGAAGAAAGAAAGGAGATCCCAGTGCTTGATAAATTGAAGGTTGATAATACACAAAGCTCGAAAGAATAGTTTGAAGAAAAGATGGTCGTGAAAGGAGTTAAAAGAGAAGTTGTTCAACTAGCAACTATAAGACATCAAGGTAAATCTCTGAGTATGCTGGGAGAAGTAGGAGTAGGTTGGAGACCTAAAACTAGACCTAAGAACAAGTTGAGGTTAAACATGAAAAATTTTTAAATCCCAAGTTAGCTCAATGGAAAAATACAATATTAGAAGATTCCTCTTCACAAGAGGATGTCGGAAAAGATAAAAGCTTGAATTTTAAAAAAGTCATGAGTAAGAAACAAGGTTCATTGATTGTTAATTCATCCTCAGTAAAAAATAAAGTTTCAGAACAGTTAGAAGATATTTAAAAAAAAAAATTATTAGCCCTCAACAGGTTCATACTATGAAACATCATTGAGTGATGTTAGAATCATGTACAGGTAAAGGGAAAATTGCAGATCCATCAATCCAGTGCAATTTTGAAGGTGTTGAGTCTCCAAATATTACTGTAATAGTGACAGAGCAACAAAAAGAGGATGATGAGGAAATTTTCAAGAATTTAATTGTACCTCGGTTCCTAGAAGGAGCTTCTTCATTTCAAGAAGGGAAAGTCCTAGATTCATAAAAGGCAAATCTTCAAAAAAGTATTAAACAGTACAAGTACCAAATGGATTTTATGAATGAAGCAAATGAAGGATTGGTAATGCCAAAAATAAGGTTAAGAGAATATCTTGAGGATGTTAACATCCATTATCAGGATTAAAGAGAAAAAGGCAAACACAAAACAAGTGTGAAGAGTTGGAGCAAAAGATCCAAGATTTAATTTAGCAGAATCAAGAGCTATCAAGGAGAGTTGAAGATCTAGAAGCTGAGCAGCAAAGAACTAGAAGAAAGACACAAGCTTTGGAGGGGATATTACTTTTGGCTGAAGCTTCCAAAGATATTTAAAGGGTTATTGATGACATGTGTCTTTTAGTGGACTTTTTTAAAGATAATAGTTTGTTTTGGAAAACCTTTACCGTACTAGCTATTTCAATAGTCTGACGTAGAAGGTAGTTAATTAGTTAAGTAATTGTATTTTGGATGTAACCAAGATAAAAGAAAGTAATTAGAATGAGAAAGGGTTCAAATTTTGGTACAAGCGGAGGCTTCCAATCTACTGTATACAGAGCTAAGTTCAGAAAGTCTTATGTATTTTTGATGATTGATTATGATATATATGCAAAGTATAAGCCCATATTATTCTATTTGCTGGTTTCATTTCTGATTGTTGTAGTCACTCAGTTGACAAATACATTTCTTGTTTGATGTTATTATTCATGGAATGCTTCTAAACTTTGGGTGAAAGTCAGTATTGTTCTTATGTTGTTTCTGGTTTATATTTCATATATAATGCATCTCAGTCCTTCATTGTTACATGATTTAGTTTTTTTCTTACCTGATGAGATTTTACCCTCTTGTTGACAAATTGTAAAACCAAAACCCTAAAAACCTATTTTATTTAGTTTTATTTTATGAGATTGTGTTGGCTTGTTTTTTAGTAGTCTGAGAACAATTTGGCACTAACATCATTTGGCGTCCTTGCCGGGGACAAATCTAAAGCATACTTTCCCTAGGTTATTCATCATTTAACTAGTTTTGAGAGGTGGACAAAACCAACAAATCATTAAGACTACATTTCACCAAACTGTTCACAGTGGCTACTAAGGGAGTTGGGACAAGAGGTAGACCAACATCACCATTACACTTGGGTGTCTCTGACCCAGAGAAAATTCTGAAAGAAGCTAGGAAAATTAAGAAGTCACAACCATCCCTAGCTTTATGTAGCCTTGATCAAATTGACCTATTGTCACCCTTTTCACTTGCAAAGGAAGAAAAACAAGATTCATCATGGTTAACAACTACAATACCTATTAGCAGTTTTCAAATATTCACTGATCCTCAGTCTTTCAAAAAGGAAAAAACCCTCTCTCTTGGAAAAGTCCCTTTATTTCAGTTCAAAGTCAATAAGAGCCCTTTTCATCCAAGTTCCAGTCAAGATTTTCCTTCATCTAAACAAATCAGTTTAAAATGGCAACTCAGCAGCAGCCTCCATTAGATATGATGGATAGAATGGTGGAAGCTAGGTATACACCTTTAGTTCTGCCTCAGCCCTTAAATGCTCTCCCTGGGGAGATTACCAAAAGTAATTGCCTAGTTTTAATGGACAAGGTGAGACAAAAACCGAGGTGCACCGGGATGCATTTCTCAGCTATGTAGATAACCAAAACATTGAGGCAAAAGTTGTGTGGATGAGAATTTTTGTACAGAGTCTAGATGGGAAGGTTAGAAGGTGGTTTACGGAACTGCCATCAAATTCAATTACTCTGATTGAGGAAATTTAGGATGTTTTCATAAAGAAATGGGGTGATACCAAAGACCATACATACTATATTACATAGGTTGGAGCCATAAGGAGGAAGAAAGACGAAACTATAGCATATTTTTCTAAGAGATTTAACAAAATGTATGGTAGAATTTCTGCAGAAATCAAGCCTTCCGAAACCATAGAAAAACTCACCTATGCCAATGCTTTTGATCATGAGTTTTCTTTACACCTGAGACAAAGAAGACCACTTAGTCTGTTAAACATGCAAGAAGTAGCATTAGAAGTAGAATCCAATATACTAACTTCTAATAGACTAAAAGTAAGTTCAGATCAACAAGCTTATGACAAAAAAGGTAAAAAGGAAATTGCTTCAGTAACTACAACATCACAGTTAGCTAATAATAAATTTGATGAAATGGCAAAATTAGTGAAAGTCCTAACAGTAAAATTAAACAAATTTGAATTAGAGAAGAATTCCAATAGGCCTGATCAAGAAAGGGATAGAAACCCTAATAATCCTAATCAGTTTAGAAGACAGTTTGCATCTTAGCTTATTCCCAGAGAGAGAAGGCATAATGGTATACAAAGAGAAAGAAGAGAAACTAAAGATCGAAAGGTGCCACCCCAAATTCAAAACAATGTCATTGATGAAGGAGAAGAAGAGGAAGATGGACAGTTTGAAGATACAAATCTAGAAAAAAACCTTTTAGGGGACTTGTTGAATGAAGGTTTTGTAACTGAGGAAGAGTTTTTAAATTCTGAATATTATGATGCAAATGTTTTTCAGACAGAAGATGATTTAAAACTTGAAGTAACAGCTGATATATATCAATCTGAGCCTAAGAAGACACTAAATTTGAGGTCAGGACCAAAACAGGTGGCTCAAAACCCTAGAAACAATGCAGTTATTCCTCCTAAACAGTCATCCAGTCTAGCATTAGAAAAGAGATAGAATCAGGATAATCCAGAGAAGACTATTGAAGTTGAAGAAGTGAATAACACCATGTAGAATTTTAACTTTGAAAATGAATTGTGCAAAATTAAAATCCCAATGCCTTTTACCGAATTGATAAAAAATCCCTGTTATAAGAATTCAGTTTTAAAAATGATGGGTTCAGCAGCCAGTAAAATACCCTCAGACACAGTAAATTTATAGGAGGATCATCCTAAACTTTTTATTGGATCTTCTCTAGCAGAGAAAATAGAAATTGACTCGACTTCATCTCCACCTTTCTAAATCACATTGACCATTCATTATCAGATGGTTCACAATTGCCTTTTGGGTTCAGGTGCATCTCACAATTTAATTCCAAAAGCATTCATGGAAGCTTTGGGGTTAAGCATAACAAAACCTTACCATGACTTGTATGCTTTTTATTCTAGAGTTGTCAAGTGTTTTGGAGTAATAAAGGACATGGTGGTTAACTTAACACAATTACCAATGAAAAGTTTTATTATGGATGTAGTAGTGGTAGATATCACGCCTAAATTTGGAATGCTTCTTTCTAGGTCTTGGGTTAAGAAAGTAGGGGGCACTTTACAAATGGATTTGTCTTATGAAACGATTCCTGTTTT
This sequence comes from Pseudotsuga menziesii, assembly GCA_001517045.1. Classification (NCBI taxonomy): domain Eukaryota; kingdom Viridiplantae; phylum Streptophyta; class Pinopsida; order Pinales; family Pinaceae; genus Pseudotsuga; species Pseudotsuga menziesii. The sequence continues at coordinate 182,213 of LPNX010292601.1, read as the reverse complement.
GGGAGGTGAGAATAGGAGGTTGTATAGAGAGTTACAGATTGATTACATTTTTACTGATGACAGGAATCCAACACATCATCCATTATATGTTGTTGAAAGGGATTTAGGGTCTTGCATGTTGCAATTTGGTGATGATAATACTTCTAGTATGTTACAGGTTGAGAAAGAAAAACCAGTCAAATGTACTATGGAAGAAAAAGATGAACTTTGGAATATGTATTTTGATGGATCATCATCTAAAGAAGGTGTTGGAGCAGGAGTTGTTCCGATATATCCTAGTGGTGAATTGGTAAGTTTGATGTATAAGTTAGAATTTGTTACCACAAATAATACAGTAGATTATGAGGATTTGTTATTGGGTTTAAGAGCTGCAAAGGATATGGGTATTCAAACAATTTCTGTTTATGGTGACTTTGAGTTGGCTATTCAGTAGGTGAGGAACAACTATCAAGTAAAGCAATATTTGTTGAAAGTGTAAAGGAATGAAGTATGGGACATGATAGATAATTTCTTTGTGGCATTCAATATTTCATATATTCCTAGAGATCATAACCATACTATTGATTCACTTGCTATAGCCGCTACACATTTCAAGATTCCTAAGACAACTCAGCTAAAGTATCCTATAGAAGTCAGGTACAGACCTTCAGTACCTGATAATATCAAGCAATGGAGGGTATTTGAGGATGATCTAGAGATTAAAAGGTTTTTAGAGTTAACTGGTGAGTTATCTAATTCTTTAATTGATCAAGAGCAAGATGATGGGACTAAATATATTGAAGGATTTGCAAGAAAATGAAATTGCTGGTCATAAAATCATTGAGCTGAAAAGTAATTTTATTCCCAAGGGTTTGGTACCCCTTGAGAGTATTTTTTTCAAAAGATGACACCCCATTGAAATCAGCTATGCATTCTTCAGAGGAGAATGGAATGGATTGTAACATTGGCACAAAGGAGCATCCCAGGATAGTGAAGATCTCAAAGGCACTTTCAGTGGAGCAAAGAGAAAGGTACATTAAACTGTTGAAAGAATATGTTGATATTTTTTCTTGGTCATAAGAAGATCTAAAAACTTATGATACAAGTATTATTCAGCATAAAGTGCCTTTGAATCCTAATGTAAAACCATTTAGACAGAAGCTGAGGATAATCAATCCTGCTTTATTTCCTGTTATAGAAAAGGAGGTTAAAAAATTATTGTATGCTAAAATCATTGGTCCTATTTGATATTCATCATGGGTAGCAAACCTAGTTCCTATCAGAAAAAAGAATGGAGATATAAAGTTGTGTCTAGACTTCCATAATCTAAATAGGTCCTTATTAAAGGATAATTACCCATTACCAAAAATTGAGCAAATCTTGCAGAAGGTGCTAGGTGCTCAAAGGATTTCAATGGTGGATGGTTTTTCTGGGTATAACCAAATTGCAATGCACCTTGATGATAGAGAAAAGACATCCTTCACTACCCCTTAGGGTACCTTCATGTATGAAAAAATGCCATTTGGATTGATGAATGTTGGAGCCACCTTTCAAATATCTATGGACATAGCATTTGTTGGAGAGAAGGAGAAGTTTTTGGTGATCTATTTGGATGACATAATAGTTTTTTCACAGTCTAATGAAGAGCATTTAAAGCACCTAAAACAAAATTTCTTGAAATGCAGAAAATATGAACTGTCCCTTAATCCAAAAAAGTGACATTTTGTTGTGCAGGAGGGTAAATTGTTAGGAGATTTGGTTTTAGATGATGGGATAAGAACAGATCCAGAAAGGGTTAAAGCCATTTTGACTCATTAGTTTTCCTATAAGCAAGAAGGATGTGCAATCTTTTATTGGGAAAATAAATTTTCTGCATTGGTTTATACCGAATTTTGCTGAAACTATTAAACAAATTACAACTATGTTGAAGAAAGATTAGGAAGTGAAATGGACAGCAGAAGCTAGGAATTCATTTGAGAGGATAAAGCTGGCTCTTACAGAAGCACCGGAGCTAGTGAGTCTTGATTTTTGAAAGGATCTTCTGACTTTTTTCTTTTGCATCAGAATATACATTAGCTGTTGTTTTGTTACAGAAGAATAATGATGGACTGGAACCGCCAATTTCATTTTTTAGCAAGACTCTCACGGACTCAGAGTTGAAGTACAGTACATTGGAAAAGCAAGATTATTCACTGGTAAAAACATTAAATTTTTCATAATTTATGTTTTACATTCTAAGGTCATTGCTTATGTTCCCAATGCTTCCATTAAGGATATATTAACTCATCCTGATAGTGACATTAAAAGGGGAAAATGGATTTCTAATATAATGGAATATGATGTGGACATCAAGCTTACTAAACTAGTGAAAGGACAAGGTTTAGAAAAATTATTGGTTGATTCAAATTATCAAGCTTTAGGCCTTCATTTGATGGTAGAACAACCTATATAGGAAGAATTGCAAGCTAAGCAAGAGAAGGAAAAGATTATGGAGCAGTATGCAGAATCTACATGGTATGTGTACATTGTACATTTCCTATTGTATTTACAATGTCCTGAACATATAGATAAAAAGGAAGCTAGTTCACTGAAGTTAAAAGCTACTAAATATTCTCTGATAGAACAACAACTATTTTGGAAAGATTCGGGAGGTATTTTGCTCAGATGTTTAGATAAGCCAAAGATTGACGAGGTAATCTCAAAATCCCATGAAGGTGCTTGTGGCGGACATAAATACTGGAAGGCTACTACTTATAAAATATTAGAACAAGCTAACACAATCTCATAAAATAAAACTAAGTAAAATAGGTTTTTAGGGTTTTACATACTAGAACAAATGTGGAGGAAACTATAGTGAGGGATGGGATGGTTATTGGGTTAGAAGTGGTGAATATTTGGACAAATTGATGAAGAGTAGTGTATATCAAGGTGGGGATTAGGGTGGTGGAAATCATAGGAGCTATAATAGAGGTTTTACTTATGTGTGGTTTCTTGGGACTGCCAATATAGGATATGCCATCTTTGACATAGTTTACAGGAATTGCAGAATTGTCATAAATGGGTGTAGCTAAAGGTAGATGGAATGGGAGTTATGGTTACACGGGATGAGATTCCCCTTTAGAAGCTTCATCATGGGTTTTTTATGATTTTATCTTCTTCTTTGAGAGATGGAATACATAGGAAGTAGATTTAATTATTGTTATAGTTTTGACTCCAATCCAAGGGTTTCTTTGTCGGTGTAACGAATCTGGGAGTAAGAAAAATGTCAAGGCATGACATTTGAAGACTTCCATATCAACGTTTCTCACTCATATAAAAGTGTTGTAGTGATCAATACTAAACCACACCTTGTTGATAGGTCTTGTGTAATTCTCTCCATTACTACTACTTTGAGGTCATTGTACTATTTGGAAAATACCTTTGTGTTGAATGTAGTGTTAGGAGAATCATGTTGAGCCTTCCATGCAGTGAAGCATTGGGAATCCACCTTTTTTAAAGGGATGCATGGAAAATTTTGATCAAGTGGTGGTCACCATTTCCAAATAGCAAGAGATATGAGCAAGTACCAAAAAATTAAATTTTTCCTTATTTTTGTGCATATTTGCATGCTTGAAAAAGCTCACCCATTAGGAAATTACACCAGTTAAATTGTATGCCTTGAACACAAATTTTCGTGATAGAGATTGTGTTTAGGGTGCATTCCCCTTTTATTTATTTCCTCATGATCAAGAATTTGGTAATATGAAATTTCATTTTAGTTAGCAGGTAGTTAATATAAAAAATGATCACCTCTTTTCATCCCCATTTGGTGCCATACTTCTCATACAAGTTTGGATCTAAGTGGTTCATTCCCCATTTGAGATCACCCTAAAAAAATAAGGTGAAATATTTCCTTTGCATTGATAGGCGTGTAAGTTGTGGAATGTCATCTATATGAATCATATCTTGTTGATCCAAACACATGGAGAATCCATTCATGTGACTGATGAATAACTTGGTACACTTCTATACTTATGTCGTAGTTCCAAAAATATATATATATTTCAAGGTCGCCAAGCTTGAATCCCTTAATGGTACGGAATCATGTTTCCATTCTATTATGACTTACCCATTCATTTCTAGGATAAAATTCATGTATTCATTCGGGTGCATATCTAGATACAACTCGTGGTATGAAAAGACAATGTCCATGAGACTCATATACTCATCCTTCCCCTGCAAATTACACAAGATTTCAATCCTTTGATCCACTAGGTTGGGTTTGGAGAATTCATTTTTCTTTTCCTCTATTTTTCTATAGGTAGCTCATGTGGTTGGAACCTTCCCTATTTTTTAGATTTTGACTCTAGTATATGAATTGCACCATTGGTCATTTTGTTAATCGAGGCTTAATATGTGTTGGATGTTCCAGTTCAACTATTGTTTCTTCCTTTAGCTTCTCACAAGGATAAATGTGTTAACACTAATTAGCCTTGAGTATGTAACTCTACCAATGAGGAGGAACTATTAATGTTTGAGACATAGTGGAGGATCAACATGTTTAATTTTTTAAATGCAATTATGGAATGAGAGTTCACGTGGATAATCTTTGATTCTTTGGATTTTGTTACTAATATCTCCTTAAATAATGAAGAGGCAATTGTATTGATGTGACATGTTGGTGTAAAAATTAAAATTGAATTTTGGGCCTCTCCCTAACCACAATGGCTTGAACTGAATTCCAACTAATTGAACTAAAATAAATAACTAAGAACTAAAAATAGAAAAATCCTTGGACTAAAAAGGAACCTAATTCCTAACCAAGTCACTCTTGGTGACAAGAGTGGCTTCTTGGAAAATCACTGAGAATAAATAAAGGGATTCATGCATGTTCCATTCATTCATCTTGGATATAGGATACCATTGAGTTGTGCAAGATTAACATCTCTATAATCCTTAGTTTCCATAATCATGAAAGGTCCTAGGTAATACAGTTAGATTTTATGTGGATGATTCATAAACATTCTATCATATAGTAGGACTTGGTCACTTTTGTTAAATTGTTTATGCTTGATGTGGATATCATGTCGATCCTTCTGCCACTATTTTTCAAGAATTACGTGATAGTAAAATAAGAAATGCGATTCCTCAAGCTCCAGTAGTTCCATAAGATATTCTGTAATAGATTATTCTTCCATCATGTGTGTTGCATGTGTGATGTAGACACTTGGAACTACAAATTGTGTTCTAACAACTACTTATCCCATATACCATCTAGAAAAAAAATTTACTATTCAATTTATTTCTTGCAGTTATATAGGCCCATGAAATGCCCATTATTTAATCACCCCAATCATCCTCATACTCAAAACATACTTTTGTCGGTTCGATTTCTAGAATTTTAGTAAAATCTTCTACATGTTGTTTTCTTGTGGGTGATATGGAATTCTATTATGATGTTGTATCAGAAAATACTTTGTTAGTGTTTCAATTGTATAACTCAGGAACTGTTTACCCTAGTCACTTGTGAGGCTTCTGGGATATCCATACAAGTGATGATGTTCTCATAGATAAATTGGGTTTTTATTTCTATGGAGTAGTATCAGAGAGATGCTTCTTCATCCCATTTGGTTAAATAATTGGATGCAATGATGATATAGAAATATTTAGATTGGTTATCTCATGGATTAATAGGCCCCACAAAGTGAATTATCCATTTCTCAAATGGATATAATTCCATCACTTATGAAAGTGGAAGTTCATCCCTTCAAGATAGTGGACTGACTCACTACCCTATAGGATCTTCCTTCATGTATCGTTTCCGCTAACATGTCCTCCCACAACACCAGTGTAGAATTCCTACAAAGTGCTCTATTTCTCATGGTCTAGTAAATAACATTGTAAAATCTCATCGATTCTCAACTTATAGAGTTTTCCTGCAATAAATTGAAATTATGCAAATCATACAAACATGTGGAATTTTCGCGTCATGGAATAGATTGCAAGTGTGTTCCCAATTTTGAGGAATAGTGTGATCTCTTCTAAGAGATCAAGAATTTCTTCTATTATGAAGAGTGTTGCATCTGGTAGATTATTTTCAATAGGTTCATCCACTTCTCCAAAATTTATTCATGAGAGGTGGTCAGGTATATGGTTATTTCATCCAAGTTTGGCAATAACTTTAAAGGAAAACTATTGGAACAAAAGAAAACACCTACATATTTGAACTTTTAAAATGTGTTTATTCACCAATTAATTAACAGATGAATTATTAGTTAAGAATTTAAGGGTTCCTCTCAGCAAATAGGGGTGGAACTTTTGTAATGCATAGATCCTCTGCAATCCTTCTCTTTTTGTAGTTGTATAGTTCTGCTCAACTTGCAACACCTTTCTATTGGAAAAATCAACTAGATGATCCATCTCACCTTCCCTTGGTTGAGGGAATATGGTGCCAAGATAAATACCTTAGGAATCGATATGCACATGGAATTTCATGTTCCAGTAGAGGAATATCAGAATAAGGGCATTGACCATTCATTCTCATAGTGTTGCAAAAACTTTTTCACAATATTTTGTCCACCTAAAAGTTTTAGATTTATTTAAAAATTTATCCAAATGTGCTTCAATGAAGGAATAATTACATATAAACCTTCCATAGTACCCTCTATGACCATAAGTGGATTACAACTGCTTTACTAAATTGGTGCTTGTAAGTTGACAATTGTTGTAATTTTCACAAGGTTGAGTAGAACATTATCCTTGGAGAAAATATTTCTCGGTAAGTTGCCAAAAGGAACCAAAAAAATGAAACTTTCACAAGATTAAAAATATCCTCATTGTCAACAATAATCCAACATTAATATGAGTAACACAATATGGTATTTTTGTAAGTTGTTGATTGTTGAGTTGTATAAGTAAACTTCTAAAAACTTGTGGAGAAAGTCTTTGAAGGATGTGATTATTATCTTAGAGAAAATAGCATGGGTTTTCTTTAATCCAAATAGAATAATATTATAGGAAAATTATTCCCATTATGTTCTAAAACTTGTCTTGTTTTTGTCCTCTTCTGCAATTATGACTTGGTAATAGCTCAAAATCCATATGTAAAGGAGTAGTGCCCTTCATTTTCAACTACATGATCTAGAACTTAATCATTGAATGGTGTTGGAAATGGATCATGGATGCGGGAAATATTTAGGCTATGATAGTCAACACATACTTGAATATCCACTATATCTTTCTTTCTCTTGATTAATATAGGGATGATCCACTCATATTCATCTATGGGAAATATTAAACCAACACAAAGCATACATCCAATTTAATTTTTCACCATTTGTTTCATGCAGGGATTGAGTCTATATGGTCAATGCTTTAAAGGTTTGGTGTCCAACATCAGTTCAATTTTGATTTTTCCCAAATCCTGTTGGATTCCCTTGATCTCTGTGAAATTATTTGTGAATAGGTCCTCATATTTCATCAAGAGATATGATATCTCAAGTACAGTTTCTACATCCTAATAATCTCTGATTGCCATTATTTTTGGATTATAGTAAATGCCAATATTTATTTTGTGCAGTTTTAGATGCTAGGTGTAAAGTACTCTATCATCATTTGGTTTTGTTTATCACACTTCCCTTGATCCTTCATATTCTTTTAAAGTTTAAGTGTTGTCAATATTCCAATTCATTTGGTTTTGGGTCTTCGTTCTCCATATTCGCACAATAGAGTGATGATACTATTATAAGGTTCCCTAGACTAAGTTTCAGACGTGCTTGATGGGTGAGAAAGATGTATGAGTGTCATATTTTCTGCACTCAATCTTTGAACAAGTCTCCACTGATTCCAATCAAGGATTCTATAACTTAGTTAGTAGTAGAGAAAAAAAATGTATAACTTTCCACACATTTTATTCGAAGATCGATTCTATCACCTTGTCTCCTCATGTTAGGTACCAAGCCTTAGTAATCGGTCCCATCTCATGGAAAAACTGATGAACCCAAAATTATGGATATAACTTATTTGATTCCTGTTGATGTTTGAACAACTCAATGTGAGTGTAGGCATTTGTATCAACCATGTAAACCTTTGTCGCTCTGTTAGAATGTGTAGATAGATTGAATCTAAGCATCAATGCAAACTAGGTTGTATTCCAATTATGAAGGTCATGTTTATGCATCACCCACCATATTCAATTATGTTGTATTCCAATTAGGAAGGACCTCTCAATAATAACCATAAACTTTGGAGTGAACACTACATAGTTGTTTGAACCAAAATTAGTGATTTGGTATATTTGCTAGAGATTGTTTATTATGTAAGAACAAAAAAAGTGCACTATGGTGTTATCTGTGTGAAGATATCCTCTCTAATAAACCTCAATAAATATTTTATATCACATCAAGATCTTTGGCATTATATAGGGATCCAAGGATGAAAAATCATCACGACTTGAATTCAGGTGGTATCATTGATGTTCTTAAGCCAATTAATTCCCACGATTAGGAAGGTTGAGATGCACATGCTATAAGTGCTTAAGCAATGTGTTTTCTTATTCTCTTGTTGTTCCCATGTCCCTTGGAATACTTCTCTTCCAATGAAATCTCATTGAATCAAGAACCTTGATATGCTTATGATAAATAATGTGAATTATATGATTAATTTTCTACCATATGGACTTATGTTCATCATGTCCAATCATATTGCAATAAGAAAATCTGGCCCTTTCATTCTTATGATTGCTACCTTCTGAATGGGAGTATTCATGAGAAACTTTAGGTGATTTATGTCCCTTTTTATGTTCATCCTCCTTCTTATCTCTACTTTTATGTTGCTTAATACTATTGTTTGAATCTTTCGAGTCCATTTTACCTTGATCTACAACAACGGCATGGGATTTTGAGGACTTCAAGGTACCCACCTACACAAATTTGTCTTGCTCCCATGTAATTATAGTAGTAAAGTCATAAAGAGATGGACTTTTCAATGGAGTACCAAGTGCATCCTTAGTGTCATGGGATGTAGAAAAAAATTAGAGTATTCAATACCATGTTTGAAAATAATGGAAAGCAATGGGGCTACCCATTGCTTCCTCAATCTTATGCCACATTAGCTACAATCTTAGTGATTTCAATTTGGTGAATAAATCTTCAGTAGTGTAGAAAATTTTGGAGCTCAAATTGATGAGATCATTTTTGAGTTATTTTTCTCTTAACATGCCCTTCTTTCAAATGATCCTTCTAGTTTAATCTAGATTTGATTAAGTGAGTTAATGAATTCAATGTGGAAAATAAGAAAAAGATCTACATATATGCACAAAAATCCATAGGACTCGTCACATATACTAATCCACTTTCATCTTTCTACAACAAATATGGGTTTAGTTGTTGTTCTCATTATTCGCTTGAATGATACTTTGCTTCTTAGAGAAATTGGCATTGTGAATTTCCACTCATAATAATTTAATGGAGTGAGGAGATGAACCTAAACTTAATCCATTTCACTTAAGTGTCACATCACTTCATATTACATAGTCATATAGCTTAATGGATGCACTACAAAACGTTAAATTATGTATTTCAACAGAAAAAGATGTTGGAGGAACTCATATTGTTGTAGAACAAATTGTTTTGTAGCTTAAAGTAACAACTTTATTTCATGCATACAAATTCACTAGAGCCTATGAAGAGTTAGTTATATTTCCTTTCCCAAATTTCTATAATGATAAGAGTCACCACACAAAGTATTCTCTAATGGATTTACGTAGATAGAGAAGGTATTTCAATGATATCCTTCAAAAAGGGAATATTGAAAAATCCCACCATGAATTATTCCCCCGAAAATATGGTGTTCCTTTAGTTTTTATGATCCTTAAAATAATTCACAAATGAAAGAAAAGAACACGGTTGGTGAAAAGAAAGAAACAATTTTATCCGTGGACACAACATTCGACTTAAATGTATTCCAGAATATTTTATGTCCAAGGAACAATAGGTGGAAGTAAGGAAACAAAGGCATAACACCTTACCACATTAGAAAATCAAAGAAAAAATAGAGTATTACAAATGTTAAGGGTAGGGATGGTAAATTTCCAATGCTCATGTCCTCAAATCGTGCAACCTTTATAATGCACTCACCACTAAACTACACTGAGTTATATAATTATTCTTGGTTTGTAAAGTCTACGAATCTTTAAGGACTTTTGTTTAGGGAATGTAAAATCTTAGGTTTGAATGGCTAATGGTATCAATAGAATCTCGGTCAGTTCCATAGAATCATCTACATTAGAGAAAAAGTACTTAGAGCATGCTAGATTTTGAGGGTGAATAATGTTGGTGGTAATAGCATGTTAGAAAGGTTGACCATTGGGTGGTTATATCAAGCACAACCGACCAAATCCATATTGTCGACATCATCATGCTAATGTGGAACCCTTGATATTCCATGTAGAATCCTTCAAATGCTGGCCATGTTGAACTTGGTATTCACCCCCATAATATCAGGTAAGCAATGTTTCTTTTTTTATATTGATATGGAATACCTTTAATGGTGGCAAGGTTACTAACACAACCTTGATCTAAGATTTTTTTAGGAACAATTGCATTGTTGAAGCATAAGATCTCACTTTATCTTGCAAAATTTGTGATGTCGCATAACATGGAGTTCCTTCGTAATCCTACTAGATCACACATGTTGAGGTTATGATGACATGCAATGAGGTATGTTGGGCTAGGAAAGGAGCACAAGGAAGAAGTTCACGCAAGCAAAAGAAGGTACGTCGCATGCGCAACAGGAAGGAAGAGAGGTCGCGAAGGAAGCAAAGAGACAAGCGTAGGAGAAATAAAGATGCACGCGACGACATAAAGCCAAGCGTACAAGCGTATAGATGATAATGGTTGGAAAGTGACAGGTGAAGATCATGGCCGTTAAATATAGTGTAAGCCTACAACAACGCATGTATGAAGGAATATTTTGTAAGTCATGATGATAGTGCCTTGTGTCAGTCCATGACAGCATATTTTGACGGCTTATCATGACCTGTAACTGATGAGTAGTATGTAGTTGACCCTGTGTGGTCTAATACAAGTTATGAATAAGAAGAACCTGTTCAGTATAAGGGTTGGTCATTAGTCGTTGGTGGGTTTTGGTTGTTCTTGGTCATTCATTGGTCATCCAGAGCCAAGGGCACCATTTTTTTGTGTTTGAATTAGAGTTAGCAGAAGGGAAGACTTAGGGAGGAGTCTAGTACCAGTAAGAGGCTATTGAGCCATGGATCTTGCAACTATGTGCATAGACCACTAGGAATAAAAGGGAATATGTAGCTGAGTATGCAGATGGTAGATAGAAGAGTCGATCTAGGCTATGTGTGAATCAGTAGGAGTAGATAGAAGAATAAACTAGAGAGCATGAGAGAAAGAAGTCTGAGTCATAAAAGAAATATCATAAGATCAATCTACAAGTAGCAGATAGCAAGGTGCTATATCCATTTCTCATGTCAGATGAAGAGCACCTTGGTGGTTTTTACCAGATGGGTTTCCACATTATTCCTTGTGTTTAAATGGTTGATTGATGTTGTATATGCTGATGTGAATGTTTGTTATTTGCTTACTATGTGTTGATGAGCTACTGTTGAATGGATAACCACCATATTGTTAATCAGTGAATGAATAATTGTTAAGGCATTGTTGGGATGCGTAAGCAAGTTTGTGGTTGATTTCCTAAGTTAAAACATAAGTCGCAATGGCCTGTTAGTTTAAGGAATCAACTACGTTGCACAAGTTGCGCCAGTTGTTAAGGTTAAGGATATGGTGGCATCGCGTGCATTGACATACAGTTCTGTTCAGTCACACAGGAACTATCCAGCTATTTAAGCTTCCTTCGTTGAGCACCTTGGCTGCACGCCATGGGACTATAATACCTTTCCAATTACAGAAACATCGTTTTGGAAGTTACCCATTAGATATCTTAGGTGAGACTGTACCTTCCTCGTAGGTGTTGTCTATGGATTTTCTCTATCGGATCGATGTCTTGTGGTTTATTGTTGGTATTGTGGTTTTGTTGAACCATAGGTCAAGACAAGGAAGGTGATAGAAGCCAAAAAATGGTTTCATTTCTAGGACCCCTAATCATTTGAGTCAAGGGAAATGTTGTGGCATCCTATGAAGAAAGAGATAGAAGATTGGATGGGCTACAAAACGTTAGCCTTCGCGCAAGAGGAGAGTGTAGGATAACGGTTGAGCGTAGAAAATTGGGTAGACGAGTATATATATTATGATATCCATGAGGTCTTTTTTGTAGAATTCTTTGTTATACTACACCAATGGTTGTCAAGGTTGGCGACTACACAAACAAATTCCCAAAGAAGAGAAGTTGTTGAATGGAGTGATCAGTTGGTTCATGAGGTAACCAACGTAAGTAACGCTATCTCTAGAGCTGTTGATTTTTGGGTTGACAGTATCTTGCAATGATACATTCCTGAGTTCATCGTAGAAACTATAACCTCGTATAGGGAGGCTAAAATAATTTTTTTCCCAGGACCCCGAAGAAGGTATTTGCTATCTGTTAGTGCATGGATCAAGATTCTCACCTATGAGAAGGGTATCTTACAGTTGAGTAGCTAAGTTGTGTGCTCGTGAAGGATGATATGTCACAGATGAACTAGTAAGAAAATGGGAAAAGGTGAGTTGAGATGTTCCCTGGAAATACATAACTTGAACTAGAAGCGGGATTCCTAAGGAGTGGAAGGATATTTAGATCATGGAAAAGAAGAAAGATCGAAAGAGGGTGATGAAACCCTATTTTTTTCGAGGAAAGTGAACAATAACTTCAGTTGCATGAAGACGAGGGGTCTTGCGACGAAGAGGAGGAATATAGCCCAATTTCAGAAGGGTCAGAGGACTCTGGAGACTCTATTGAGACACCAAGGTCAGAACACAATTACATCACACTAGCAATATCCCCAGAGGTGAGATCTAGAGTCTTGTCCCTAGAGAGGACTCCTAATACTGATAACGTTGGTAGTGCGACTAATACACCGGAAAGTATACCTCCTTGAATCCCTTACTAGAGAACCCCGACGCCAACACAATGGCCGAAGCGGATATTTGATAACCCACATTCAATGGAAATGGAGCAAAAGATCCAGAGTAGCATTGGTTCCTCTGTGAAGCTACTTGGATGGTTTGTTTGGTCCATAATGCAGACATAAAGAAGGCACAAATGATCACGACTCTGAGGGGTCATGTGCTAGATTGGTTTATGATGTTCTGTTCTGCACTGATCGAAACACCACAGAAGAATATGGACAAGATTCAAGCCGTAATGATCTCTAAGTTTAGAAAACCGAAGTTTGAGTCGCAATGCATTACTGAGATCAAAGAGATAAAGCAAGCAATGGCAGAATTAGTATGGAAATTTGACCAGCGGTTCAAAACTTTGATGGCCAAGGTAAGCTTCCAAATGTCGGATGTGTAGCATAAAGAGTGGTTTATTGCTGCGCTATTACCACACATCTGAGGGCCGTTAATGCAACAAAATATCGAGTCTTATACAGAACCATTGGAGTTAGCAATGAAGCTAGAGGCCTCACCCATTGGCAATGCTGCTGAAGGAATGGTACAGATTCAATAACGGTTGGTTTTTCTAACAATACAGCTTCAGGAAATCAAGAAGGGTAAGGAAGCACAAGAATATTCATGGTGCATGAAATGCAGAATGGATGGGCACACTAAGGATAACTACCCGACCTTCATGAAATATATCGCGTCATGTGCACCAAAATCCATTAAATGGCCATGTGATACCATGTTGTCGCATATGCCAGTCTAGAGGGCATCGTGACAAGGAGTGTTTATATTTGCAAAAAGTTGTACGTACCTTAGAAAATATCTTTTGTAAATTTTGTAAGTCAGTAGGACATGAAGAAAAAGATTGCAGAGCATACCAACTCTTGAAAGAAAATATCGTCGACACCTACTTAATGAAAAATGAAGGGCCCGCTCAGGATGAACCAGTACAAGCATCATATCAGCCTGCACAGTTCCCACCCAAATCAATACCAAAATCACTATCAACCTCAGTACATGCCTCAGCAGCCATACATGCAACAAAATCACTACCAGACACACCAACAGAACCAGTACCCACCACAACAACCACACCCACAAGGAAGGGGTGGTGGAAAATTTAGAGGAAGAAGAGGAGGAGGAGGATTTGGTAGAGGAAGAGATCAATTTACATGCTATAACTATGGACAACTGGGTCACTATGCCAAAAATTTCTTAGAACCTGCGAAGACATGTTCATATTGTAAGGGACAGGACCATAATGTGGAGCAATGTCCTCAGTTGATCGCAAAATGGCGAGCAAGGACTATCGCAGGACCTAACCCTATGCAGAACGCAAACCTAAATACCAACATCAATGTTCATATGATTCTAGCTAAACCACGAGATCTGAATGTTGCTATCGTAACATGAGGAGGGGATGCGACCAAAGTTGATCAGGATAAACCACAAGAATAAATTCAACCGCAGGTATGAGCTACGACACAGAAAAAGGTATCATTCGACGTCCAGAAACAGAAGGAAGTATTCTTGGAGGTGTGATCAGAGTTTGTGGACACAGTAGAACCATCAACGTTAGAAGAAGTAAAGGAGATGCCTGAACAATTTTAGTGCATATTTCAAAAGAATCTCCCACATAAGGTTAATAAGGTCAAATCCTTCTTGTCAATTTTTCTAACACTAATACAAGATAAAGATGTTATTCTAGAACTACAGGAAATGATAAAAGAGATACACATAGAGCCACAACCTGAAAATAAAGTTAACCAAGTGAGAAATAAGTTTGAAATTGGTCATGAATTAAGAATGACTGCGCAGATAGGAGACTACAACATGGATTACATCATTTTAGACCTAGAGTCTGATGTCAATATTTTGACACAAAAAACCTGGGAATGTATGGGAAAGCCACACTTGGATTGGTCCCATGTCTAGCTGTGACTTGCAAATCAAGAAAAGGTCCTACCCATTGGTCGACTAGCTCAAGTCCTTGTTGACATTAAAGGATTACACACATTTGTAGACTTTCAAGTCATTAATATTGTTGATGACACAAACCCATATCCCACATTATTGGGGATATATTGGGCTATATATAACCAAACTATTATAAACTTCAAGAAAAGAATCCTCTCGTTCGAGGATAATCAGATCAAAGTGGTGTCACCCATTGATCCACTAGAGGGACAGAGATATTTCTAGCCTATATATAATGATGGAAAGGCTAACTACCTCGACCAAATCTACAATGTTACTGCATTACAAGAAGACTACATCAATCTGACAGCAGATGGAAACTTGAGCTAGAAGAGTGCTAGTTCATGCACATCTAACTTTAGGGGATGCTTTGGAGAATTGAAAAAACAAACTACATGAAGTCTCTATGAGGGGGTGTGCAAGAGTTACCAGGTCTATGCGACAGGTGGAGAATGAGTTGTGCGAGCTACCCACCTATGAGGGTTTACCTAACATTGTGAACTTCTTAAATGACTTTGAAGGACTTGTAATGGAGTCACAATTCTTGTTCGCACTAGATCATGCACTAAAAGCTACTCCTACTAGATGGTGGGGTGCGCATAAGAAGTCTATAACAAACTGGACACAATGCAGAATATTGATGGAAGTCAAATTCGGAGAAGAGGTCACCCTAGTAAACCATAAGTATTTAGGGTTAGCAAACCCCATGGAGCATCTTAATCAATGTCACATCGTATTTGCAGAATAACCGAGGAAGGAGTGGATCCATCATTTCATACATACATTGGAAATTACACCTAGAACCTGGTATGCGTCTATGGAATTACGACAAGGAACCCAAGAGTGGGAAGGGCTCACTAAGCAGTTTGCGCATACATTTGAATTTGTTGATGAGCACCCTAAAGTTGATGCTGCACTTCAGGAAATAAAGGAGAGTATATTTGTTGAGATCCTTGTCGAAGAAGCTAACTCTCATCAGTGCAGTGTGACCATTCAGCAATGGATGTGTTTCTCTAATCTAGTTGGGGATCCAGATAATGATTCGACTAACATAAACATACCAGAATCATAAGGCACGTGCGAAGTAGAAGGAGGTAGCATTTCAAGCAACGAATTACTCAAGCCATTAAAAATTAAGAAAGTAAACATTGGGTCGCCAAAGAACCCAAACTTCGCCAATATAGGAGATTATTGGGATGAGTAGACAGTTGCAAAAAACATAGATTTACTACATGAATATCAGGACCTATTCCCTACCAACTTCTCAAAAATGAAGGGGATAATAGGATATCTAGGGGAGATGAAAATACCCCTATGACCAAATGCTAAACCCAGTAAGTAGCGACCATATAGGATTAATCCCAAGGATAAAGAAATGGTAAAAGCAAAACTAGATCGTATGCTTGATGCCAAAATTATTGAACCTGTTGAGGAGTCAGAATGGATCAGCCCTATAGTGATCCAGGATAAGAAGAGAACATGAGAAGTTAGGATCTGGGTCGACTTAAGGAAGTTGAACGACACATGCTTACACGATCCATTCCCAACTCCATTTACAGATGAAGTTCTTGAAAGTGTTAGAGGGAAAGAGATGTATTCATTTAATAATGGATTTTTGGGCTATCATCAAGTCAGAATCGTGAAGGAGGATTGCCACAAAACAACCTTCATCATTGAATGGGGATGCTACTAGTATACGGTAATGCCCTTTGGACTCAAGAATGCACTTGCTATTTTTTCTAGAATAGTAGTCTCAACTTTTAAATATTTTATTCATAAGTTTCTTGAAGTATACTTTGATGATTGGACTGTGTTTGGTCTAGTCAGATACCATATTGAGAGTCTACGTATGATGCTGGACCATTGTCGCTAATATCAGATTGCGTTGAATTCTAAGAAATGTATTTTTTACTCGCCATTTGGCATGCTGTTGGGTCATGTCGTATGTCACGACGGTGTCTTGGTTGACCCAGAAAAAATTACAATTATCCTGGACTTACCACTGCCTACATTAGTTACGCAAATCAGATCAGTTCTAGGCCACACAGGCTACTACCGAAAGTTCATAAGAGGATATGCAGTGATCACTGCTCCTATGGAGAAACTATTGAAGAAAGATGAAAATTTCTAGTGCAAGACAGAATTCTAGGAAATCCTAGATAAATTGAAGACTGCAATGTTCACTATGCTAATACTTGTATTCTCGGACTGGAAGAAGGAATCCCATGTACATGTCGACGTGTCATCTTTCATGCTTGGCATAGTTTTGACACAACGAGGAGAGGGTGCGCTTGACCATCCTATTTATTTTGCAAGTAGGAAACTATCAATAGCAGAAAAGAACTACACGATGACAGAAAGAGAAGTCCTTTCTATGGTTTATGTGCTTCAGAAATTCCAACACTATTTGTTCGGTGGAAATGTTTAGATGTACAATGACCATTAAGCGCTAAAATACCTAGTCAACAAGCCAGTGTTGGGGGGGAATATCTATAGATGGATTCTCCTATTTCAAGAGTTTGATTTTGAGGTCATTATTAAACCTAGTCAACTTAATGTTGGACTAGACCACCTATCCAGGATAGAGCATGGTGAAGAGACAACCATCTTCGAAGACAATTTACCTCACGCACAACTATTTGCGATCCACATGATGAACGACTAGAACCATGAGTTCAATGCCATCATTCACTTTTTGATTACAGGATATGCACCTGAAGGAATGTCCACCAACCAAAAGAAACAGTTGGTCATCAGAGCTACTGATTATACATTGATCACGGGACACCTCTATAAGCTCGGTGCGGATGAGATATTGTATCGTTGTGTCTTTGACTATGAACAACCTTCGGTTATGAGTGAAGCACATGTTGGTGTCATAGGAGGACACTATGCAGGGAAAGAAATAGTGCACAAGATATTGTCGGTAGGATTATGGTGGCCAACCATACACATGGATACTAAGAGCTTTTGCAAGCGCTATGATATTTTTCAAAGGACAGGAAAACCATCACACCACGTCGAGATGCCACTTGCGCCACAAATAACTCTTCAAACATTCAACAAGTGGGCAGCTTATTTTTTTGGACCAATCAACTCACCAGGGAAGAGAAATCACATGCACTACATTGTAATTGTGACAGAATATTTAACCAGATGAGCTAAAGGTGCACTTGTTAAAGACTATACCGCTGTGACTGCAGCAAAGCTTTTGTTCAAAAATGTCGTCACCCAATTTGGTTTCCCAAATATACTACTAAGTGACCAAGGTACACATTTTGTTAACAAAATGATTACTGAGCTGACTGCAGAATTGTAGATCCAGCATAAAAAGACAACTCCCTACCATCCTCAAGCGAATGGAACGATCGAAGATTTCAACAAGATTTTGGAGAATGCCTTGACCAAGGTATGCAACGTGCACCAATATGACTAGGATCAGAAAATATTAGATGTGCTATGGGCGTATCGCACAACCTGTAAGCGAATAACAGGGAACACCCCATTCTGACTAGTATATGGGCAAGAAGTTGTTGTACCAATGGAGTACATTGTACCAAGTTTCAGAATCGCTGCGGTGAAGGAGATGACTGACAAATATGCTTTCGAGTAGAGGCTGACACAACTAGTGCAAATGGAAGAAGAATGCTTCATCATAGGATTCCATCAGACAGTTGATAAAAAATGACAGAAAGCATGGCATGATCGCCACATTCAAGTTAAGCCTTTTGAAGTCAGAGGACTTGTGTTGTTGTATGACAACAAATTTTTGAAACACCCCAGCAAGTTAAGGACACATTGGCTAGGGCCATATGTGGTCGCACACATGAATGATGCCGATACAGTAAAACTTCAGAAGCTATACAGTACCTATGTCGCATGCATGGTGAAAAGCAGTCGCCTGAAACCATACTACAATAGTCATAACATCCTAGGCTAGAACCATGCCGCGGAAAAAAAAAATATGAAAGACCTAAAAATTGCTCTGTCACACGTCTGTGACTGGGCCATGCAAGTTTGATGAACCTACTATTTATGCCCCATTTCATAGATAGTTTAGAAGTCAACACTTACATGAAGCAACTGCTAGTATTCTTTCACGGAGGATGCCTCAGTTTAGAAGTCAACACTTACGTGAAGCAGCGGCTAGTATTCTTTCACGGAGGATGCCTCTGGCTTGATCAACCATATCCGGTCGACATCAAGCTGATTTCAGTGACAACAGGCCTCCCAAATGAAGGAGATGACCCTACACCATACTTGGCCATGAAAGACACCACCTGGATCAAACAGAAGTACAACTTGTAACACGCAAAGAGGGGCTTCCTAATTTGACCAATTGAGGATGAAAGTGTGTGATTTGCTGCATAGATCTTATCTTGTAAGTTGTTGCACAAGATACGACCCAATTAGTGTTTGGCTGCAATGGTGGAACTTGCAGAGTTATGCGCACT
This sequence comes from Pseudotsuga menziesii, assembly GCA_001517045.1. Lineage (NCBI taxonomy): Eukaryota > Viridiplantae > Streptophyta > Pinopsida > Pinales > Pinaceae > Pseudotsuga > Pseudotsuga menziesii. The sequence goes on along the minus strand of LPNX010292601.1, from coordinate 162,760 downwards.
GGGTGGAGTGTTCAATTGGTCACGATACCTATTGAACAAGCTCATAGATGATGAAACACAATCCCATCATGAACCCACCTACAAATTCCATTATTCTTGGCTGCTCATCTCTCATTCACCTGTGGGCCAAACTGTCGGACTATGTGCAGATGGATGGTGCAAGGTATCAAAAATTGTGGGATGACAGAAAATACCTGGCCCAAGGAAAGGAGAACAAAATCGAGTTCCTTTTGCATGGAGAGGCACTGCGTGATGTTTTCTTCTAGTCCCACTGAATCTGCGCTATGACAGTACATAGGTACGTATAATTTATTAACTATCAGGCTTGAGCACATAATATCATTCTAGAGCCGAAAAAGGACTCGTCCATAAAAGTGCACCATGCAGAATGCATGCTGAAGGATGAGGACATGGATCAAATCATCAACCTATGGTTGGAGGAATGGTGCAGCCCACTGGTAGAGCTGCTGCCCGAAAGACAAAATGAAGAGACCACCACTTCACCAAGTTCATGGTGAAGGAAATGAAGCAGGAGACGGACAGGATAACTAGCCATGGAATAAGGAATAATAGGATGATGACGATAGGCATATCTTAGATCAAAGTGATTCAGAGCACACACCAAGCCCAGAGCATGTGCAAAACCAGAAAAAAACTAGGCAACAAGAATTCCAACCACATCGCAAGAAGAAAAAAAAAGACAAGGCAGTGAACACAAACACCCTGACAGAAGATGATGTGGGGGAGCTCGCAACAACTGTTTCTAAATTCATGTAAGACAGCCTTGTCATCCTAAAGATGCAACAATCTAGCATAGCTGAGTAAGTTGGGGGGCATCTGAATAAGTTGATTGAAGCAATCAATGAGGTCAAATCCACTATTCGGGCTGAGACGTATGGCGTCGACCCCAATGTCCAAGTAGTCATACCATAGTTATTGCCGCCCATCAAAGTGACAATCCAAACAAGCACACAAGAAACCAAAATAGGCCCATGTGCCTTTGAAAATGTTGTGAATGATTTTTCCACACTCCAGTTAGACTTCTCAAAGCTACCCATGGGCGAAGTCTACAAAGTACAGCAGGAAGCCGCGAGGGAAATTCGACTAAGAGAGTATGTTGTTTCCTATCAGGTAACAAAATAGTAAAAGAATTAAAGGAAAGCAAGGCCCTACTAAATGAAAAAGAACAAGAACTTCAGGGGCGTATCAACCTTCGTGTTGAGAGGGAACAGGAAATACTAGTGCACAAGAAGAACCGCCTCACACTAGTAGAGACCATCAAGAGTGCCATTGTAGAATTCCCACTTGAGGTAGGCCAAGAAGATGAGGACTCCATGACTAATGTAACTAGGCTAGCAAAGATCATGCAATATCTTTGGAAGCAAGCAGAAGATCTGCAAGCTAGACAAGTGATGAGAACACCTCCGGAGGAGCTCAAAGAACGAAGGAAAGCAGCGTTTGAGGCTGTTGGAAAAATAAAACAAGGAGAAACATTGTGCACTAAGGAACTAGAATACTTTTCCATGGTATGGGAAGCACTTATGGATGATGCAACTATTGAAAGAATAAGGGAAAACATGTGCGCAACTGATGAAAAAATCATCGCAGAGAAAGCAGACATGAAGAAACTGGCCTTCCAAGAGAAGATGGCCAAGATGACCGAAATCAAGCGACTGCAACAGGAGGTATAGGCTCTTCAAGTTAGAGAGCAAAATAAAAAAGCAGAAGTTGAAGTGCACCATTCAGAAGCAGCACGCATCGCCAGCATTCTTGAACCGCTGAAGGAAAAACTTGAGACTATCGCAAAGTCAGTAAACACAGGTCCGTCGGAACATATTAGTTTCGACCAAGTAGAACAATTGGTAGCATAGGAAGAAGAGGTATCAGATGAAGTTGTGGGGGTGCAACATATGGTGAAAAATATTAAGGACAAGGTTGGTCCTGCGGTGTAATCAGCACCAGAGTCATAAAATTTTGCGGGAAAAGGAGTAAGTTTTGCGACTGAATTTTTTTGAAAATAAATCCATTTTTTCTTAGTAGCTCGGGACGAGCCACATGTGAGTGTTGGGGGCCTATTGGGCTAGGAAAGGAGCACAAGGAAGAAGTTTTTGCAAGCAAAATAAAGTACGTCGCACACGCAACAGGAAGGAATAGAGGTCACAAAGAAAGCAAAGGGACCAGTGCAAAAGGAATAAAGATGCACCCAATGGAGGAAAGGAAAGTGTACATGCATATAGGTGATAACGGTTGGAAAGCAATAGGTGAATATTGTGGTTTTCAAAGATGGTGTAAGCCTACAGCAGTGCACGTATGAAGGAATATTTTGTAATTCAAGCCGATAGTGCCTTGTGTTAGTCCACGGTAGCCTGTTCTAATGGCTGATCATGACCTGTAACTGATGAGCAGTATGTAGTCGACCCTATGTGGTCTGATAGAATTTATAAATAAGAAGAACTCATTCTTTATAAGGGTTGGTCATTAGTCATTGGTGGGTTTTGGTCGTTCTTGGTCATTCATTGGTCGTCTAGAGTTAAGGACGCCATTTTTGTTGTGTTCGAACTAGAGTTAGCATAAGGGAAGACTCAGGGAGGAGTCTAGCAGCAGTAGGAGGTTTTTGAGTAATGGATCTTGCAGCTGTAAGCGGAGAATGCTAGGAATAAAAAGGAATATGCAGCTGAGTGAATAGATGGTAGATATAAGAATCGATCCAGGTTGTGTGCGGATCAGTAGGAGAAGATAGAATAATAAACCAGAGAGCATGAGAGAAATAAGTCTAAGTCATAGAAGACATATCATAAGATCAGTCTGTAAGTCACAGAATACAAGGTGCTATATCCATTTCTCATTCCAAATGAAGAGCACCTTGGTGGTTTTTCCCATATGGGTTTCCACGTTATTCGGTGTGTTTAAATGGTTGATTGATGCTGGATATGCTAATGTGAATGTTTGTTATTTTCTTACTATGTGTTGATGAACTATTGTTGAATGCGTAAGCACAATATTGTTAATTAGTGAATGAATAAATGTTAAGGTATTGTTGGGATGTGTAAGCAAGTTTGTGGTTGATTTCCTAAGTTAAAACATAAGTCACAATGGCCTGTTATTTTAAGGAATTGACTGCATCGCACAAGTTGCACCAGTTGTTAAGGTTAAGAACAAGGTCGCATCGCGCACATTGACATACAGTTGTGTTCAGTTGCACAAGAATTGTCCAGCTACCCAAGATTCCTTTGTCGACCATCTTGGCCACATGCTAAGGGACTATAATCCCTCACTAACTACAGAAACATGGTTCTGGCAGTTACCCATTATATATCTCAGCTGAAATTGCATCTTCCTTACAGGTGTTTTTGATGGAGTTTCTCTGTTGGGCTCATATATTGTGGTTTATTGTTGGTATTTTGGTGTTGTTGAACTACGGGTCGAGACAAGGAAGGTGATAGAATCCAACAAGGTTTGATTTCTCTCTTTATCACACGAGTTGTCTTTAATTAACTTTGTCAAAATAATGCATGATGATGTGATACACTTTATGCATGTCACATGCCTCTCAAATCATTCTTATATGTATATTTCAACATCCTTTTGTACTTTTTAGTGTACACATGGTGCACTATTATTGGTCATTGGGATCTTAGCATTGTGGGGAACTCAACCACATTGACGATTAGTATGAGGATTATAAGAATTATGACCATTGTCTTTCACACAATGCAACAAAATAAAATGTTGGTCTCATGAAAATATGCATGCACGACGAAGCACAAGAATTGTGTTTTAAAAATGATAAAACTTAAAAATAATAATAAATAAATAAAAAAACAATAATTTTGAAATTGATAATATCCAAGGCCAAAAGAACATGTGTTATTTTCATACATTAAGGTTTAAACTTTTTAAGAAAGGAAGTAGTACATGTTTCATTTGATTTAAGGGAATTTTGACCTTGAACTTCTTAACTCATTTTAATACACACATGTACTCTTAAATAAAAAAAATGAAAAAATAACATATTTACCTAGAAAGTTGAGTTTGTTTACTTTTTTCTGAAGGAAAAAGGGCTTTTTCCTGCTATTTTATTAAATCAAAGAAAATGTTTTTACATATCAAGATATTTCTTTCATACTTCATACTTCATACATAAACTCCCTATAGTAAACTACTATCCCCTTATCTTATCTCACTAAAAACATAATTTGTACATATAGTCCAGATCTATAAGAAAAACCAAAGGATTACATAAGTCTTCACATCAATAATTTCTTAACAAAATTGGGCCCTATCTATTAACTCAACTTCTCCTTCATTCAAAAAAAATACCCTCCAAACATTGTTGATACTGAAGCGAACCCACGTTGAGATTAATAGCCCTTTTAGAAAGACTATCAACCATCAAATTGTATGATATGGAAACATGTCTGAAGGATCTCTGAACAAAAAATATTTTTAAAAGATGAATTCTCTGAGACTAATGTTTAAGAAACAAAACCTATAGGTTGTAGTTACCATTAATCCATTCTATTATCACTTTAGGGTCCCCAAGGATACAGATATATGAAACTATAATATGAGCAGCAAACTGTAATAATCCCCATAAAATCAATTGTTCATCTTTAGTGTTTGTTTCCTCCCTCCACCCAGACTTAAGTGAAATAATGTTCCATATTTAGGATAAGAACCATTCCACATACACAAGTGAAATTTGTTTAATTATCGTCGAAGTAACCTTTAACACATAAGGAAATAATATCTAAAGGGCATATCCTTTTTGTCTTATTTGAAATATTCACATCCATATATTCTTTAAAAGGACTAATTCCTTTAATCCCATAGATCATTTCATTGGGTGAGGTATTTTGAAAAGCAACCTTATTCCTCATTATCCAGATAGACCAAGAAATAAAGATTGGAAGAAGAATGAATAACTCATGTTCATGGAACCAATGATTAAAGGAACCTTACAGTTCCTCGAACCCCCACCGATAACTGATTCCCAATCAAATTTTTGCTAAATACCAGACTTTTATGCAAAATAAACAATTAACAAAAATATGTATAAGAGTTTCACTCTCTTGTTTGTACAAAATACAGTAGCTTTGGCCCTTCCTACCCCTCTCATAAGGTTTTTCCAAGTTAAGATCTTGTTTTTGAGATCTAATCACCAAAAACAATTTTATTTTGTGGAACATCCAGTTCCACAACGTTTTTTACCACCACCTGGTGTCCTCCTTAACCCAATTTTTTTCAATAAAGTCATAAGCCAACTTAGTAGTGATAATCCCAGTTTTTTCGTTCTCTACCAAGCTAATTTGTCTTCTTCAATGTTTAGCTTAACACCTACCTCCTTCAGTACATCTATATAATTATCCCATTTAAAATCCCATTCACCTGTAACACCCACATCTCTATCATTAAGCCAATATCCACCCTTTAGGACCAACCATTTGGGTCTCTTAATATGATCAGTACTTTTAAAACCAATCAGCTTTGAATGATAAAATAAAATATGGAACAAATAAAAAATATCATTATTTCCAAGGAAATGATCCACCCTAATAAGAAAATTTATTCCATTTCGAATATCCCAACTAATCCCATTTTTTATCCAGTGAAAAACCTTAAGAAAATTGTTCCATATCATAGAAGCTCCATTGTAATCAATTTCTATCAATCTGAACCAACTATTAACAGTCATCTTCTTCACATATTTAGTTCTCATCACCATACTCCACATACCTTTGTCAAAAATGCACATCCACATACTTTTTAAACAAAGAGCAGTATTAAAACATGACAATTTTTGTATGCTGCATCCACCTAGATAATAAGGTAAAGCAAGTTGTTCCCAAGAGACCAAATGAAGCTTTCTTTCATTCCATATCCCTACCCACAAAAAACAAGTTTTTTTCTCTAATAATGTTTATGATGGATTTTGTAAGCATAACAAGAGACCACCAAAAGACTGACATACTTAGCAAAACTTCCTTGACTAAAGTAAGTCTTCCAACCAATTAGCAATTATTTTCTCGATCCTCTTAATCAACCAAATCCAATCCTTCACACCGTAATTATATGGTTTTAAAATAAAACCCAAGTATCTGAATCGTTCGTCCATCTTATGAAACTTAAAGTAAACAAACTTTTTTTGTTCTACCAATGCCTCTATCTAAACCTTATGAGTATAGATACATGATTTTTCATCATTGAATTCCATACATGCTGCATTACAAAATATTTCTATGATATAATGCAAAACCTTCCAATCTTTAATATTACCCAACCCAAAGAAAATCACATCATCAATTAAAAGAAAATGATTAATTTTGATATCTGCTGAGAATTTTATACCTGAAAAGTGAACTTCTTTGCATCCTTTAGTTACCTTTCTGCTTAACCCTTCAATCATTAGAAGGAGTAACAAAGGTGGCATAGGGAAACCCTTCCTTAAACCTATTGTGCTTCTAACAAAATATGTATGAGATCAATTTATCAAAACCACAAAATTTGTAGTTGATACACATACCATGATCCACTTTAATACTTTAGCAGGAAAACGAGTCTGAAGCAGGACCAAGATTACGAAACCTCAATTAACCTTGTTGCAATCCTTTTCCAGATCAATTCTCTTCACAATAGAATTAATAATTTGTGTCTAGGACAAATGTAAACATTCCTGAGTAACCCAATACTGTTTAAAATTTGCGTGTTAGATAAGAATCCAAATTTCTCCTTTGGGACTAACTCTGATAGCTTTAGTTTTAGTTTGTCTTCTATTACTTTTCTCATCATCTTATAAACCAAGTTGCAAATTCCAATAGGCCTAACGTTTGAAAAGGTATCAGGAATGTTCTTTTCCATAACAAGGTTGATAAAAGTAGAGTTTAGAGACCCTATAATAAAGCACTCTTTCCTAGAGAACTTTGCAACTTCCAACAACTCCTTACCCATGATATCAAATAATGCCAAGAAAAGCTCAACAGTAGAAACCATATGATCTAGGACTTTTGTCCTTGGAAAAGGCAGATAAAACCTTCTTTATTTCATCAACTGAAATGGATTTATGAATCTCAAGACCTTCTTCCCTGGAGAAAAAAGAAGGAATGTGCACTAGAAACTTCATTTGATTACCAATAAGAGCCCTTTTGTTATATTTAAAGAGTGTTTTGAAATGTTTTCCAACTGCTTTTTTTATATTTACTTGAGATGTTACCTTGTTCCCATCATCATTCTTGATTTCCCAAATTGTATTTTTATTTTTGTGATATGATACATATCTATGAAAAAATGAGTGTTATTATCATCATCTTCAATCCAAAGTGCTCTACTTTTTAGTCTCATTGTTTCTTCTTCTTTCTTAAAAATAGCATCCTTTTTACAAGCAAGATCCATAATTTTTTCTTTATCTTCCACAAAGAAAGCACTTGCTAAGTTTTCTAGAATAAGATCAATAAATTCACTCTCTATAAGTTGCGAAGAGTTTTTTTCTTCAACATATTTCGTTTTTAACCAAGATGTAACCTTTTTTTAAGGATCTTCAGTTTAACGAATACGAGTTCCATCGAATTCAAGTTATCTGGATACAGAACCAATAACCAAAAATCGCTAATCATCTGACAAAAATCCTCATTTTTTAACCATGCATGATTAAACTTGAAAGGAAAGTTTGAGTCAGATGGTTGTTCTTCAAACTAGAGAGGTATCAAAAAATGATCTGATAAATTTGTATGTAAGACCCAAGATAGATATCTTGAACAATAATCCACCAAGGTTTCCCCCATGAGGAAACACTCAAGTCTTTTACTCACTCCTTCACCTTCACTCTTACGGTTTTTCTAAGTAGGAGATAATTTTGTGGGAACAATATCCACTACCTGATGTTTCTTAAAAATATCTAAGAAATAATTTGAAAAAGGATCCAGAGGAAAATTCATACCCCAATTCTCATATGAGTGTAAGGTAAGGTTTAAGTCCCCCAGAATAACCGTATTTTATAAGATTAATAAACCACTATCATCAACGTTATCCCAAAAAATCCTCTGGTCCTTGTAAGGAGCATGCATATTCAGAAAATGTAAATTCTTCTCAATACCCTACACTTTACCTTCCAACAGAATTCGAACACAAGTATTGTAGGGCTTAAATTTGCAAATTCTTGGGTTCCACGCTATCACCAAACCACCAGGAAAACCATCTACATCAATTGTACATACTTCCCATTCTTTTAAAATTCTTAGAATTACTTCACAAGCCTTAGAACCCAAATTCATATCTTCTTGGAAAAAATAGATGTCTTGTCTGTTACTTTCAATAAATCTTTTGAGGGCTCAAAATTTGGGACCACCCCCTAATCCCGTAACATTAGAAAACAATAAAACCATTCTAAAATTTCCATCAAGGGCTTTTGCACTCTAACAACCCCATCTTTTTTAGTAGAAATTATGTCTCCTTCCTCTTCTAAGCAAATTCTATTAGGTACCAGAACATATCTCATTTCCTCTAAGAGATCTCTATCTTCTTTATCCAAAATTTTGTCTCTTAATTCCTTCTTCCTATTTTTCTTTCTAATAGTCACATTTTGGCATTTGATTGAACTAATAAGAATCTTACCTAAAGGCTCTATAGGTCTATTAGCATAAATAGTAAGAGGGGTTTTAAATTTTTCTCCTAAAAATGAGCAATCCTCTGATACTGCCATACCATTAACACACAGACCCTTCAAAAGGAATAAATCCTCTGGTTCCTCTATACTAGAAATATCAGGGTTAGAAATAGGGGGATCCTAACATCTTAAAAATGAGGGTTCACTAGACAGGTTACAAAAAAAATTAGAAACTTCGCCACAGAAATCCTTCCCATTCCCAATATCATAAAAATCAAATCCATCAATTGTATCCTTTAAAATAGGGTCCCCTTCCAAATTTTCCTTTAAAGTATGAAGAACAGGCAAATAACTATTTCTATGCGAGTAATCCATTTCAATCAACTTTACATAGAATAATTCTTTAGAAGAAAGGTATTCATAAGGAACATGGGTGTTGCATAGAGACATACCTTCAGAAAAAGCATCTTCTTCATTCGACTTTATACCTCGAGCACATTCAAAATAAGGTGGATATAAACTATTTTCCTCCTAAATCTGATTGTGAGTGAAAGTCTTCATCAAAAGTGGGAATTCTCTCTTTGAGTGCCCTGTATTTTGATAGGTCAGGCATCTAAAAGGTAAACCCCTGTAATCCAGTTGCTGCTCAAATGAAATTCCCCACCAATTGAAGTTTAAGGAATATGGAAGCCCTTCCATCATATGAAACTCCACTGATACTCGAGCCATTCTTTTATCACCTGATCTCAATGCATATTTATCAACAACAATATACTTCTCCAAATGATTAGCCAACCTTATCAATATCTCTTCTAATCAGAACTGTATCGGCAGACCCGGTAATAGTAACAAAAAATGTCTCTTAATTTTTTTTTGATTCAAATGGTTAAAATTCATAGTCCAGTTCCATAACACTAAAGATCCATCTCTAATCACCCAATATTATTTCAAAATGTTTTGAGCGTGTTCTTTCGTCAGAAAATATAAAACAAAACCATCTACAAGGTAACCAAAGAACTTGTGGATTGTAGTCTAGAAAAGGTTTCTTTTTGTCACTTATCTAATGAATCATATCAAGTCAATTCATCTTTATATACTCCAATATTCCTACAAGTTCCCTCTCAACCAATCCTTCAACCTTTTTCAATGTAATATCCCTATAGACCAAGAAGTCTTCAACATATTTCTTGACTTTGACAACTTTCAATTTCCTTCAGAATCTAAATAATTCACCTATGTAGGGTTTTTTAAGAAAACCCCCTTCTTGCCTATCCTTCTTTCATTCACAATCTACTGCAATAACCTGACCCCAAACCTTCCCATTATTACACTGTGAACTCTTAATATCTGGGTATGGCGTTTTTTCGGGGTCATTCAGATTGCCATTCTGTTTACAAACTTTTTGAGAAGAAACCTGTTATCTCCCAAAATATATTTATTTTCAATAAGTTCACTCATATAATTTATTTTTGATAGGATGAAGATTTCAAGTCATATTATTAAATATATTGGGATGACTAAAAAATTTGGGGTATCTAATGTTCTGTTATTTGACAAATTTGAAATTTTTAGCTTTCAGTGGCTTAGGCGAGATTTTCAATAACTCATTATCCACCGAAAAGCCTAGCTTTTAGTAGCTAATACTTTAATGTAGGACCATGATTATCCACTCAAAGCTTGCTCATCATATTCCTATTAAAATTTTGGGAAAGGACTTTCAGTAGCTTAGGCGAGTTTTCCAATAGCTCATTAGCCACCGAAAAGATTTGGTTTTGGCAACTTAGCGAGTGTTTGCAGGGGGACATTAACCATTGAAAGCAAATGAGATATGTTTTTGGAAAGGGAAACTTTCGATAGCTTGGGAAAACTGTCAAATAGTTCATTAGCCACCGAAAGCACTGCCTTTTGGCACCTAAACAATGAGATCTGGAAAGACAGTAAATCACTGAAAGCTTGTTACACATGTTATTTTGGAAAGAAAGTTTCGGTGGCTTAGGAGAACGTGGGGGTGGTTCATTACCCACCGAAATCCCAGCTTTCGGTAGCTATCGAACTAAACCCTAAAGTCTCTTAACCACCGAAAAGGATGAAAAGTGAAATCGGTTGTTTGAATGAGGCCTGTCATAATTTAGCATGATTAGCCACATAAAATATCAGGGAGTTGCAGTAAAGCATGAGTTGATGGCTAAGAAGTCATTATTGATCTCAAAAGACTGATGGAAATCTAAACCCTATCCTTCCATAGGGTTTGAATTTAAATTTTGCAGGTACAAGGAGGATGACCCACTCAAAAAAATAAAAACACCAGTTTTCGTGGCTAAGCGTGGTTTCAAAATGGTCTCTAAGCCACCGAAAGCAGACTTTCATCAGCTAAGACCAAAATTTCAGGGTGCTCTAAGCCATCGAAATCGGCATTTTACTATGAAAAGGCATCATTTTAAAACGGTGATTTTGAGCAACTGGAGAACCATTTTGAAAAAACTAGGAGGTTTTTGTTCCTAACATGTCAGAGAAAAATAACATCTCTCAGCTTTCCTACAAGTATTTCATATTGGGAGAATCGAATCCATCTCTAAGCCCTAATTTTCGGATCACAGAATTTCCCTGTGTTACACGTGTTTTTGAAATATAGATATCTAGAAAATGGAAACGAATTTCAAAAAATTGAGAGAGGTTTTTTCTCAGAACAAAACAATATACAAAAATGTTTTTCAGTTTATACACAGGTGTAACATATTTGGAGAACCAAATGCATCTCTGAGCCCCAGTTTTCAGCAATTTGGCCAAATTTTTAGGGCAAAAGTTGACCTAATAGGGATGGTTACAGTAGAAAAATGAAGAGTTTACTTCGCCAACACCTGGGAAAGAATAGGATGATCATGATTTTGAGGCTATAGATAAATAATTCCAGACCAAACCCTAGCACTAATGTTCCACTGGAAACCCTAGTTGAAGCAGCGGTAAGCCTTCAAAATCCAAAATCAAGCCAGGCCGCTGCTGATCCTCCAAACATTGAGCAAGCTGAAGAAAGGTTGGAAGGTAAGAAACAAAACTAAAAAATGTAATCTGGGAGTTTGCTTTTTTTTTGCAAAAATAGGGCTTTTAGTGGCTTAGGCGGATGCTGAAGCGATTCATTAGCCACCGAAAGCAGCGCTTTCAGTAGCTAAGAGACCCAAAAATTTTAATCCTTAACCACCAAAAGCAGAACGAGGCACAAAAAGTAATTTTTGCATAAAATACCAGTTTTGGTAAATATACCTAGCTCAGGGATGAAGTGTAAAAGCTGAAAGTTGTTGAAGTACACCATCAAAGGAGGTTTGTTCCAGTTTTGGGGAAACATCAAAGAGGAGAGGGTCACAACACCCTACCTATTTTAACCAACAATGGCTCATCCATCAGAAGACCAGTTACAGCTTTCCTCCAGTACTCACTACATTCATCGAAAGGTTCAAAGAGTGAACAAGTGTTAGAGTTAGTTAAACTAGTAGTTAAAGTAGGGTTTCTAACCTAATTTTGCAGAAACATTAATTTTATCTATTTTTAGTAAAACATATCCATTTTTTCAGGATCCAAATATTTTTGTAAAGGCCATAAATCCTAAGACTTATGTTATAGAAAAGGTTTGACTTTAGGGACTTGTAGACCATTACTATTGTCAAGCTTATCATATTTCTCATGACTTAATATAAGCTCTTCTTCTATCATATGTCTAGCTTCCATTTCTTGTCTATTATGTGCTTATGCTCNATATATATATATATGTATGTATGAATCTTCCAGCACGATAAGTTCTCCATCTCTGCACCATATTATCAAACCTATGAACAGTGGTAGTTAGAAGCCTTATCCTTGATTAAGTTTCATGCATGCCTTGAGAGTGTGAGGTCCTATAGGTAACCTAACTTGATCCAATTAGAAAAACCATAAAAACATTTAAGTTACCAGGAATCCTCGAGCTGCAACCTAGAGGAGTTTCTTGGAGTGATAACAAATTGGTGCCAATGTCGGTGAGAGGAGACTGAAGCTCAGCTTCCCTGGGAGATGACATAGATCCTACTTTGATGATAGATAAAGTTTGGACACTATTCTAGTTGTAACCATCTATCTGGTTACTCCATTGGAATAAGGTGGCTTCAAGAAGACCAAGTACCAGAGAAAACCCTAAAGGGCCACCAGTAACACCTATTTCAAATCGAGAAGAGATTCTAAGAAGAGCTAGGGTTTCACTAAGACAGACCTCTAGAGCTACAAGGGGAGCTACATTAGGTATTTCGAGAGGTATTTCTGTAGTTATATCAAATAGACCTCCATTTCAATCTTCTTATGCTGAAGCACCTAGTTCTCATAAGTTTATAAGTAAATCAGAAAATTTTAGGGTTATGTAATCTTCAAGCACTACTGCTTATGAAGATCTCATCCCTGGCGAATCCATTGAATAACTGCGGCTACGCGAAGGGATCATACCAGAGAAAATCAAGAGAGGCCACCAACAACACCTATTGCAGACCTATAGAAGATCATTAGAAAAGGAAGAGCTCTACAAAGGCAAACTTCCAGAGCAGCAAGGACATCTAGATCAGAATTGTTGGTAGAGGGAGAAGAAAACCTAGCCCTACTTCTAGGGAATATTTATAAAGACTTCTATTTCCCTGATCCATCTGAATTTAATAAATCTACACTGGGGAGGACTCAGTTGATAAAATATGAAGAGGATGAATTCAAAATCTGGGTATTAGTTCATCAGTTTACTTTATGTACTGTTGTTATTTTTTATCAGCTCCTTTATACTTTTCCCTTCACATGTTAAAATAATCATCCTATGTTTTATATATTCTGAATATTATTAGCCATCTTTTACAAATCCATATGTAGAAGAATATTTGCAGCCTAATTGTATTATAGAAGGTGAATTAGTCTTTGTGCTGCAACTCAGTTATAAAAATGACCTCTGCATCCAAATTCCTTCTAAATCTGATCAACCATGTAACCTTGAAGAAATCAAAACTGATTCAAAACCTATGCAGAGCTCAACACTCGTTGCCATAACCTTTGAACCTTGTCAACAGATTATTATCCCTCATGATCAGCCCATAGCCTTTCAAATCAAAATCAGGATGAAGATGTTTCAGCCATTAAAAATGCCCTCTTGTCTTCATCCTTATCCTCTTGACTGCTATGAATATCTCCCTTGGTTTTTTGGAGAGAATCAAGCTTTAGCTGGAAGGAACTTGGAATCTTTCGAAGATTTTATTGACTGTTTTCAGATTGTTCATGAGGATGCAATCATGAGATTTTTCTCTAAATCATTTATTAGAGATGCTGCTATATGGTTCAAGAGTTTAAGAGATGACTCCATTGGCTCTTGGATAGAATTCACTGATGCATTTTTTAAGCATTGGGGTTAGAACAAATATCTTCATTTGTATCTCGCTGATTTCTATGCTTTGAAAAGAGAGGAAGACGAAACTTTTCCTATCTTCAATCGAAGATTCTACAACAATTATCATGATATGCCTTTGGAGATCCGACCCATAGAGATAGTGGCCATGATATATTATGTGATGGGACTACATTCAAAATTTTCCCTTCTTCTGCTAGAAAGGAAATCTTCATCATTAAGCATTATGTTTGAAGATACTTTAGAGGTGGAGGAGAACATTTGTGCTTCAAGGAGAACCCCAGAGCAGCTTGATTTTTAAAATCATCATCTACCTGAGCCAGATAAATATCAAAATGATTCATATTTTGAACAGGAAGATTATGAGTATCAAGCAGATTTGGAACAACAGCAAGCATGTGAGGTCTTTTCAGATTTAGAATCAGATTCTTCAGTGTTTTCAAAGTACTCCCAAGACAAGTATGAATTTGGATTTTATGATGAGTTTGCAAACCAGGATGAGCCTATGATAATTGATGATTGTATAGGCAATTATATGTCTTCAACTGATCGTTATTCATATGATGAAAAACCTATTTTATAATCCTATTGTGAGCACTATTCTCAAAAGTAATTTTTAATGATTGATGATCAAGATCTTATCATAATAGAACAAGAAGGTTCAGATCAGCTATTGAGCTTGCATTTTGATTCGATAAAGGTTGAGCAGTCCACCTTCAACATTGACATCAGTGAAGGAAAAGATCGACAGCATAAAAAGATATTTCCTATTGGATTTTATGACCCTGTTGCTGACTATCTAGAACTTATGAGCAGCATAGATATCAAAATATTTTTGTCAGATGATAGCGGGTTCTGTCACCCTTTGAAACTACATTACTGCATGCTATGGTTTCATTTATTTTTCGGTTCAAGAACAAGGATAAGTTCAATAGATCAGTTTCTGACATGGCTCCATTGGAAGCATGATGTCATGTGATAAGAAGCCTCTACTAATTAGAATTAGGAGTAGGAATAGATAGGAAAATAAGCTGTTAATATGAGCAGCTAGGTCATTTTCTGTTGTTTTCATCAATAAGTGAAGCGGGCTATAGGCAGGTTGCAATGGATCAGTGATAAAAGTCAAATGGCTCCATGCCCAATGGAACACTAGAAGATAGCCTTAATTATTCTTTTTCAGGAAAGGGATTTTGGTCTGGGGTTCTTGGGACCTCACGAGGAGGTTCTCATCCCCGAGTAGGTGCCAGATGCTATCTCCCAAAAGAAATTTATTTTCAATAAGTTCACTCATATAATTTATTTTTGATAGGATGAATATTTCAAGTCATATTATGAAAGATATTAGGATGACTAACAAATTTGGCATATCTGATGTTCTGTTATTTGATAAATTTGAAATTTTTAGCTTTTTGTGGCTTAGGTGAGATTTTCAATAGCTCATTGGCCACCAAAAAGAATAGATTTTGGTAGCTAATAGTTTAACGTAGGACTGTGATTATCCACAGAAAGCTTGCTCATTATGTTCTTATTAAAATTCTGGGAAAAGACTTTCGGTGGCTTAGGCGAGTTTTCCAACAGCTCATTAGCCACCAAAAAGATTTGGTTTCAGCAACTTAGTGAGTCTTTGTAGGAGGAAATTAACCACTGAAATAAAATGAGATACATTTTTAGAAATCGAAACTTTTGGTGGATTGGGCAAACTTTCAAATAGATCATTAGCCACTGAAAGCCATGCCTTTCAACAGCTAAGCAATGAGATCTGGAAAGATAGTAAATCACCAAAATCTTGTTATGCATGTTCTTTTGGAAAGAAAGTTTCGGTGGCTTGGGCTAACATGGCGGCGGTTCATTAGCCATCGAAATCCTAGGTTTCGGCAGCTATCGAACTAAACCCTAAAGTCTCTTAACCATCAAAAAGGACGAAAAGTGAAAACAGTTGTCTGCATGAGGCATGTCATAATTTAGCACGATCAACCACCTAAAAGGTCAGGGAATTGTAGTAAAGCATGAGGTGATGGCTAACAAGTCATTATTGATCTCAAAGGACTAATGGAAATCTAAACCTTATCCTTCCATAGGGTTTGAATTTAAATTTTGCAGGTACAGGGAGGAGCACCCGCTCAAAAAACTCAAAAAACAGGTTTCTCTTGCTAATATTGGTTTCAAAATGGTCTCTAAGCCACCAAAAGTAGACTTTCAGCAACTAAGACCAAAATTTCAGGATACTCTAAGCCACCGAAATTGGCGTTTTACTGTGAAAAGGCATCATTTTAAAACTGTGATTTTGAGCGACTGGAGAATCATTTTTAAAAATGATCAGACATTTTTGTTCCTAACATGTTAGAGAGAACAATAACCTCTCTCTATTTTCCGACAGGTATTTCACATTGGGAGAATCCAATCCATCTCTGAGCCCTAATTTTTGGATCTCATAATTTCCATGTTTTACATGTGTTTTTGAAATACAGATATATGGAAAATGGAAATGAATCTCAAAACAATGAGAGCGGTTTTTTTTAGAACAAAACAATATAAAAAAACCTCTTTCAGTTTATACACAACTGTCACATATTTGAAGAACCAAATGCATCTTTGAGCCCTAGTTTTCAGCAGTTTGGCCAAATTTTTAGGGCAAAAGTTGACCTAACAGGGCAGGTTGTAGTAGAAAAATGAAGACTTTACTTCACCAACACCTGGGAAAGAATAGGATGATCAGGATTTTGATGTTGCAAGTGAAGAAATCCAGACCAAACCCTAGCGCTAATTTTTCACTAGAAACCCTAGTTGAAGCAATGATAAGCCTTCAAAATCCATAATCAATCCAGGCTGCTGCTGATCCTCCAAATGTTCAGCAAGTTGAAGAAAGTTCAAAAGGTAAGAAACAAAACTAAAAAATGTAATCTGGGAGTTTGCCTAAATTTTTTGCAAAAAGAAGGCTTTTGGTGGCTTAGGCAGACGCTGAAGCGGTTCATTAGCCACCAAAAGCAGCACTTTCGACATCTAACAGACCCGAAATTTTGACTCCTTAAACACCAAAAGAAAAAAGAGGCAAAGAAAGTAAGTTTTGCATAAAAGATCAGTTTGATAAATATACCTAGCTTAGGGATGAAGTGTAAAAGTTGAAAGTTGTTGAAGTAAACCATCAAAGGAGGTTTGTTCCAGTTTTGAGGATGCATGAAAGAGGAGAGGGTCACAAAACCCTACCTATTTTAACCAACAGTGGCTCATCCATTAGAATACAATTTACAACTTTCCTCTAGTACTCACTGCAGTCATCAAAAGGTTCAAACAGTGAAAAAGTTTTAGAGTTAGTTAAACTAGTAGTTAAATTAAGGTTTTTGACCTAATTTTGCAAAAACATTAATTTTATCTATTTTTAGTAAAATAGATCCAATTTTTTAGGATCTGAATATATTTGTAAAGGATATAAATCCTAATACTTATGTTATAGAAAAGCTTCGACTTCAGGGACTTGTAGACCATTACTACTGTCAAGCTTCTCATATTGCTCATGACCTAATATAAGCTATTTTTATATCACATGTTCAGCTTCCATTTCTTCTATATTTTGTGCTTATGCTTGAATGTGTTATTCAGGTTTATTCAAGTTAAATGATCTCTGATAGCTGTCATCCTATTGGCATATTGATTATTTGAATTATAAGTACCTTCCTTGTCATGATTAGCCATTTATATATATCTATTTTATGTATGAATCTGCCAGCATGATAAGTTCTCCATTTCTGCACCATATTATCAAACCTCTAAACAGTGGTAGTTAGAATCCTTATCCTTGATTAAGTTTCATGGATGCCTTGGGAGTGTGAGGCCCTATAGCTCACCTGACTTGATCCAGTTAGAAAAACCATAAAACCATTTAAGTTACCAAGAATTATCAAGCTACAACCTAGAGGAGTTTCCTGGAGTGATAACAAATTGACGCCATTACCGAGGAGAGGAGACTGAAGCTTAGCTTCCCTGGGAAACAACATAGATCCTGCTTTGATGATAGACAAATTTTGGACACTATTCTGGTTGTAATATTCTATCTGGCGACTCCATTGGAATAAGGTGGATTCAAGAAGACCAAGTACCAGAGAAAACCCTAAAGGGCCACCAGTAACACCTGTTTCAGATCCATAAGAGATTCTAAGAAGAGTTAGGGTTTCACTACGACAGACCTCTAGAGCTGCAAGGGGAGCTACATTAGGTATTTCCAGAGGTATTTCTATTGTTATATCAAATAGACCTCCATTTCAATCTTCTTATGCTAAAGCATCTTGTTCTCAAAAGTTTATAAGTAAATCATAAAATTTTAGGGTTGAGGAATCTTCAAACACTGCTTCTTGTGAAGATATCATCCCTGGAAACTCCATTGAATAATTATGGCTCCGTGAAGGGATCATACCAGAGAAAATCAAGAGAGGCCACCAACAACACCTTTTGTAGACCCAAAGAAGATCAACATAAAAAGAAGAGCTCTACAAAGGCAAACTTCCAGAGCAGTAAGGACATCTAGATCAGATTTTTTGGTAGAGGGAGAAGAAAACCTAGCCCTACTGCTAGGGTAGATTTACAAAGACTTCTATTTCCCTCATCCATATGAATTTAATAAATATCCACTAGGGAGGACCTGGTTGATAAAATATGAAAAGGTTGAATTCAAAATCCAGGTACTAAATCATCAGTTTACTTAATGAACTATTATTATTTTTTATCAGCTCCTTTATACTTCTCCCTTCACATGTTAAAAGAATTATCCTATGTTTTATATATTCTAGAGATTATCAACCATATTTTACAAATCCATCTATAGAAGAATATTTGCAGCCTACTTGTATTTTAGAAGGTGAATCAGTCTTTGTGCCGCAGCTCATTTATAAAAATGACCTCTGTACCCAAATTCCTTCTAAATTTGATCAGCCATGTAACCTTGAAGAAACCAAAACTAATTCAAAACCTATGCAGAGCTCAACACTCGTTACCATAACCTTTGAACATTGTCAACATATTATTATCCCTCATGATTAGCCCATAGCCTTTCAAATCAAGATCGGGATGAAGATGTTTAAGCCATTAAAACTGCCCTCTCGTCTTCATTCTTATCCTCTTGACTATTATGAATATCTCCCTTGGTTATCTAAAGAGAATCAAGCTTCAACTGAAAGACACTTGGAATATTTCAAATATTTTATTGACCATTTTCAGATTGTTCATGAGGATGTAATCATGAGATTTTTCTCTAAATTGTTGATTAGAGATGCTGCTATATGGTTCAAGAGTTTAAGAGATGACTCTATTGGCTCTTGGATAGAATTCACTGATGTCTTTCTGAAGCATTGGGGTGAGAACAAATCTCTTGATTTGTATCTCACCGATTTCTATGCTTTGAAGAGAGAGGAAGATGAAACTTTGCCTATCTTCAATCTAAGATTCTACAAAATTTATCATGATATGCCTTTGGAGATCCAACCCATAGAGACAGCTGCCATGATATATTATGTGATGGGACTACATTCAAAACTTTCCCTTCTTCTACTAGAAAGGAAATCTTCATCATTAAGTATTATGTTTGAAGATGCTTTAGAGGTGGAGGAAAACATTTGTGCTTCAAGGAGAATCCAAGAGCAGCTTGATTTTGAAAACCATCATCTACCTAAGCCAGATAAATATCAGTATGATTCAGATTTTGAATAGGAAGATTATGAGTCTGAAGCAGATTTGGAACAGCAGCAAGCATGTTAGGTCTTTTCAGATTTAGAATCAGATTCTTCAGTTTTTACAAAGTACTCCCAAGACAGGTATGAATCTGGATTTTATGATCAGTTTGCAAACTAGGATGAGCCTATGATAACTGATGATTGTATAGGAAATTATATGTTTTCGACTGATGTTTATTCATATGATGAAAACCCTATTTTATCATCCTATTGTGAGCACTATTGTCAAAAGGAAATTTTAATGATTGATGATCAAGATCTGATCATAAGAGAACAAGAAGGTTCAAATCAATTGTTGAGCTTGCATTTTGATCCAACAAAGTTTGAGCAGTCCACATTCAACATTGACATCAGTGAAGGAAAAGATCATCAACATAAAAAGGTATTTCCTGTTGGCTTTTATGACCCTATTGCTGACAATATGGAACTTATGCGTAGCATAGATATCAAAACAATTTTGTCAGATGATAGCTGGTTTTATCACCCTTTGAAACTACATTGGTGCATGCTATGGTTTCATTTATTTTTCGGGTCAAGATCAAGGATAAGTTCAGCAGATCAGTTTCTGACATGGCTTCATTGGAAGCATGATGTCATGTGATAATAAGCCTCTACTGATAAGAATTAGGAGTAGTAATAGATAGGAAAATAAGTTGTTAATATGAGCAGCTAGGTCATTTTCAGTTGTTTTCATGAATAAGCAAAGCGGGCTACAGGCAGGTTGCAACAGATCAGTGATAAAAGACAAAGGACTCCATGCCCAATGGAACACTAGAAGATGGCTTTAATTATTCTTTTTCAGGAAAGAGATTTTGTTCTGGGGTTCTTGGGACCACACAGGGAGGTTCCCATCCCCGAGTAGGAGCTAGATGTTATCTCCCAAAATAAATTTATTTTCAATAAGTTCACTCATAAAAGTTATTTTTGATAGGATGAAGATTTCAAGTCATATTATGAAAGATATTGGGATGACTAACAAATTTGTGGTATCTGATGTTCTATTATTTGATAAATTTGAAATTTTTAGCTTTTGGTGGCTTAGGAAATATTTTCAATAACTCATTAGCCACCAAAAAGACTAGATTTAGGTAGCTAATAGTTTAACGTAGGACCATGATTATCCACCAAAAGCTTGCCTATCACGTTCTTATTAAAATTCTGGGAAAGGACTTTCGGTTTTTTAGGTGAGTTTTCCAACAGCTCATTAGCCACCGAAAAGATTTTGTTTCGGCAGCTTAGTGAGTGTTTGTAGGAGTAAATTAACCACCAAATTCAAATGAGATACGTTTTTGGAAAGGGAAACTTTCAGTGGCTTGGGCAAACTTTCAAATAGTTCATTAGCCACCGAAAGCCCTGCCTTTCAGCAGCTAAACAATGATATACGGAAATATAGTAAATCATTGAAAGCCCGTTCCGCATGTTCTTTTGGAAAGAAATTCTTGGTGTCTTGCATGAACGTGGTGGTGGTTCATTAGCCACCAAAATCTCAGCTTTCGGTGGCTATCGAACTAAACCCTAAAGTCTCTTAACCACCGAAAAGGATGAAAAGTGAAAATGGTTTTCTGCATGAGGCCTATCATAATTTAGCATGATCAACCACCTAAAACGTCAAGGAATTGCAGTAAAGCATGATTTGATGGCTAAGAAGTCATTATTGATCTCAAAAGACTGATGGAAATCTAAACCCTATCCTTCCCTAGGGTTTGAATTTAAATTTTGTAGGTACAAGGAGGAGGACCCACTCAAAAAACTTAGAACACAGGTTTTCATGGCTAAGCGTGGTTTCAAAATGGTCTCTAAGCCACATAAAGCATACTTTTGGCAGCTAAGACTGAAATTTTAGGGTGCTCTAACCCACTGAAATTGGCATTTTACTATGAAAAGGAATCATTTCCAAACGGTGATTCTGAGCAACTGGAGAATAATTTTTAAAAACACTCAAACATTTTTCTTCCAATCATGTCAGAGAACAATAAATTCTCTCATTTTTCCTACATGTATTTCACATTGGTAGAATCGAATCCATTTATGAGCCCTAATTTTCAGATCTCAGAATTTCCCTGTTTTACATGTGTTTTTGAAATACAGATATCTGGAAAATGGAAATGAAATTAAAAAAACCAAGAGAGGTTTTTTCTCAAAACAAAATTTTATACAAAAACCTCTTTCAGTTTATACACATGTGTCACATATTTGGAGAACCAAATGCATCTCTAAGCCCTAGTTTTCAGTAGTTTGGCCAAATTTTTAGGGAAAAAGTTGACCTAACAGGGTAGGTTATAGAAGAAAAATGAAGAGTTTACTTCACCAACACCTAGGAAAGAATAGGTTGATCAAGATTTTGAGGCTGCAGGTGAAGAATTCCATACCAAACCCTAACACTATTTTTTCACTAGAAACCCTAGTTGAAGCAGCGGTAAGCCTTCAAAATCCAGAATCAATCAAGGCTGCTGTTGATCCTCCAAACATTGAGAAAGCTGAAGAGAGGTCGAAAGGTAAGAAAAAAAACTAAAAAATGTAATCTGGGAGGTTTCCTAAAAATTTTGCAAAAACTGGGCTTTTGGCGATGCTGAAGTGGCTCATTAGCCACCGAAAGTAGCGCTTTCGGCAGCTAACAGAGCCGAAATATTGACTCCTTAACCACCGAAAGTAGCGCTTTCGGAAGCTAATAGAGACAAGATCTTGACTCCTTAAGCACCGAAAGAATAAATAGGCACAGAAAGTAATTCTTGCATAAAATACCAGTTCTGGTAAATATACCTCGCTCAAAGCTAAAAGTTGTTGATGTACACGATTAAAGGAGGTCTATTCCAATTTTGGGGATACATCAAAGAGAAGAGGGTCACAAAACCCTACCTATTTTAACCAACAGTGGTTCATCCATCAGAACACCAATTACAACTTTCCTCAAGTACTCACTACAGTCATCAAAAGGTTCAAAGAGTGAAAAAGTGTAAGAGTTAGTTAAACTAGTAGTTAAATTAGGGTTTCTAGCCTAATTTTTCAAAAACATTAATTTTATCTATTTTTAGTAAAATAGATCCAATTTTTAAGGATCTGGATATTTTTGTAAAGGCTATAAATCCTAAGACTTATGTTATAGAAAAGGTTCGAATTCGAGGACTTGTAGAACATTACTATTGTCAAGCTTCTCATATTTCTCATGACCTAATATAAGCTCTTTTGTTATCATATGTTCAACTTCCATTTCTTGTCTATTCTATGCTTATGCTTGAATGTGTTATTCAGGTTTATTCATGTTAACTGATGTTTAACAGTTGTCATCCTATTGGCATAATGATGATTTGAATTATAAGTACCTTCCTTGTCATGATTAGCCATTTATATATATATCTGTTTTATGTATGAATCTGCCAGCATGATAAGTTCTCCATCTATGCACCATATTATCAAACCTCTGAACAATGGTAGTTAGAATCCTTATCCTTGATTGAGTTTCATGCATTCCTTGAGAGTGTGAGGTCCTATAGGGAACCTGACTTGATCCAATTAGAAAAACCATAAAACCATTTAAGTTACTAGGCATCCTTGAGTTGCAACCTAGAGGATTTTCCTAGAGTGATAACAAATTAGCGTCGTTGCTGGGGAGAGGATACTGAAGCTTAGCTTCCTCGGGATATCACATAGATCCTGCTTTTATGATAGACAAATTTTGGACACTATTATGGTTGTAATCATCTATTTGGTGACTCCATTAGGATAAGGTGGCTTCAAGAAGACCAAGTACCAAAGAAAACCCTAAAGGGCCACAAGTAACAACTATTTTAGATCCAGAAGAGATTCTAAGAAGAGATAGGGTTTCACTAAGACAGACCTCCAGAGTTGCAAGGGGAGCTACATTAGGTATTTCCAGAGGAATTTCTGTTGCTATATCAAATAGACCTCCATTTCAATATTCTTATGCTAAAGCATCTAGTTCTCAGAAGTTTATAAGTAAATCAGAAAATTTTAAGGTTGAGGAATCTTCAAGCACTGCTGCTTATGAAGATCTCATCTGTGGCGACTCCATTAAAGATATGTGGCTCTATGAATGGCTCATACCAAAGAAAATCAAGAGAGGCCACCAACAACACCTATTGCAGACCCAGAGAAGATCATCAAAAAAGGAAGATCTCTACAAAGGAAAACTTCCAAAGTAGCAAGGACATCTAGAACAAATTTGTTGGTAGAGGGAGAAGAAAACCTAGCCCTATTGCTATGGAATAATTAAAAATACTTCTATTTCCTTAATCCATCCGAATTTAATAAATCTCCACCGGAGAGGACCCGATTGATAAAAGATGAAGAGGATGAATTCAAAATACAATTATGTGTTCATTAGTTTACTTTATGAACTGTTGTTAGTTTTTATTAACTCCTTTATACTTTTCCCTTCACATGCTAAAAGAATTATCCTATGTTTTATATATTCTTAATATTATCAGCCATCTTTTACAAATCCATCTGTAGAATAATATTTGCAACCTACTTGTATTTTAGAAGATGAATCAGTCTTTGTGGCACAACTCATTTATAAAAATGACCTCTCTATCCAAATTCCTTCTAAATCTAATCAACCATGTATCCTTGAAGAAACCAAAACTAATTCAAAACCTATGCAGAGCTCAACACTCACTGCCATAACCTTTGAACCTTGTCAGCATATTATTATCCCTCATGTTCATCCCACAGCCTTTCAAATCAAAATCAGGATGAAGATGTTTAAGCCATTAATACTTCCCTCTCATCTTCATCCTTATCCTCTTGACTATTATGAATATCTCCCTTGGTTTTCTAGAGAGAATCAAGCTTCAGCTGAAAGGCACTTGGAATCTTTCGAGGATTTTATTGACCGTTTTCAGATTGTTCATGAGGATGTAATCAAGAGGTTTTTCTCTAAATCGTTGATTAGAGATGCTACTATATGGTTCAAGAGTTTAAGAGATGAATCCATTGGCTCTTGGATAGAAATCACTGATTCCTTTTTGAAGCATTGGGGCGAGAACAAATCTCTTGATTTGTATCTCGCCAATTTCTATGCTTTGAAGAGAGAGGAAGACGAAACTTTTCCTATCTTCAATCGAATATTCTACAACACTTATCATGATATGCCTTTGGAGATCCGACCCACAGAGATAGCTACCATCATATATTATGTGATGGGACTACATTCAAAACTTGCCCTTCTTCTACTAGAAAGGAAATATTCATCATTAAGCATTATGTTTGAAGATTCTTTAGAGGTGGACAAAAACATTTGTGGTTCAAGGAGAATCCTAGAGCAGCTTGATTTTGAAAACCATCATCTACCTGAGCCAAATAAATATCAGTATGATTCATATTTTGAACAAGAAGATTATGAGTCTGAAGCAGATTTGGAACAGTAGCAAGCATGTGAGGTCTTTTCATATTTAGAATCCGATTCTTCTGTGTTTGCAAAGTACTCCCAAGATAGGTATGAATCTAGATTTTATGATTAGTTTGCAAACCAAGATGAGCCTATGATAACTGATGATTGTATAAATAATTATATGTTTTCAACTAATCTTTATTCATATGATGAAAACCATGTTTTATCATCCTATTGTGAGCACTATTCTCAAAAGGAAGTTTTAATGATTGATGATCAAGATCTTATCATAAGAGAACAAGAAGGTTTAGATCAACTGTTGAGCTTGCATTTTGATCCGACCAAGGTTGAGCAGTCTACATTCAACATTGACATTAGTGAAGGAAAAGATCAGTAGCATAAAAAGGTATTTCCTATTGGCTTTTATGACCCTATTGCTAGCTATTTGGAACTTATGAGCATCATAGATATAAAAATATTTTTGTCAGATGATAGCTGGTTCTGTCACCCTTTGAACCTACATTGCTGCATGCTATGGTTTCATTTATTTTTTGGGTCAAGATCAAGGATAAGTTCAGCAGATCATTTTCTGACATGGATTCATTGGAAGCATGATGTCACGTGATAAGAATCCTCTACTGATTAGAATTAGGAGTAGGATTAGATAGGAAAATAAGCTCTTAATATGAGCAGCTGGGTCATTTTCAATTGTTTTCATGAATAACCAAAGTGGGTTATAGGCAGCTTGCAGTAGATCAGTGGTAAAAGACAAATGACTCCATGCCCAATGGAACACTAAAAGATAGATTTAATTATTCTTTTTCAGGAAAGGCATTTTGTTCTGGGGTTCTTGGGACCTCACAGGGAGGTTCCCATACCCGAGTAGGAGCTAGATGTTATCTCCGAAAATAAATTTATTTTCAATAAGTTCACTCATACAATTTATTTTGATAGGATGAATATTTCAAGTCAAATTATGAAAGATATTGGGATGACTAATAAATTTGGGGTATCTGATGTTCTGTTATTTGATAACTTTGAAATTTTTAGCTTTTGGTGGCTTAGGTGAGATTTTCAATAACTCATTAGCCACTAAAAATCCTAGCTTTCGGCAGCTAATGGTTTAATGTAGGACCATGATTATCCACTGAAAGCTTTCTCATCATGTTTTTATTAAAATTCTAGGTAAGGAATTTCGGTGGCTCAGGCGAGTTTTCCAATAACTCGTTAGCCACCGAAAAGCTTTGGTTTCTAGAAACTTAGCAAGTGTTTGCAAGAGGACATTAACCACCAAAAGAAAATGAGATACGTTTTTGGAAAGGGAAACTTTCGGTGGCTTAGGCGAACTCTCAAATAGTTCATTAGCCACCGAAAGCCCTTCCTTTCGGCAGCTAAACAATGATATCTGGAAAAGACAGTAAATTACTGAAATCTCATTACCCATGTTCTTTTGGAAATAAAGTTTCAGTGGGTTGGGTGAATGTGGCGGTGGTTCATTAGCCACTGAAATCCCAGCTTTCAATAGCTATCGAACTAAACCCTAAAGTCTCTTAACCACCGAAAATGACGAAAAGTGAAAATGGTTGTCTGCATGAGGCCAGTCATAATTTAGCATGATCAACCACCTAAAAGGTTAGGGAATTGTAGTAAATCATGATTTGATGTCTAAGAATTCATTATTGATCTCAAAAGACTGATGGAAATCTAAACCCTATCCTTCCCTAGGCTTTGAATTTAAATTTTACAGGTACAGGGAGGAGGACCCACTCAAAAAATTGAAAACACAGGTTTTGGTGGCTAAGTGTGGTTTCAAAATGGTCTCTAAGCCACCAAAACTAGACTTTCGGCAGCTAATACAAAAATTTCAGGGCGCTCAAAGCCACTAAAATTGCCGTTTTACTATGAAAAGGAATCATTTTAAAACGGTGATTTTGAGCAACTGGAGAATCATTTTGAAAAATGCTCGAATTTTTTTGTTTCTATCATGTTAGAGAATAATAACCTCTGTCATTTTTCATACAGGTATTTCACATTGGGAGAATCGAATCCATCTCTAATCCCTAATTTTTGAAATACAGAAATCTGGAAAATGGAAACGAATTTCAAAAAACTGAGAGATTGTTTTTTTCAAAACAAAATAATATAAAAAAACATATTTCATTTTATACACAGGTGTCACATATTTGGAGAACCAAATGCATCTCTGAGCCACAGTTTTCAACAGTTTGGCCAAAATTTTATGACAAAAGTTGACCTAACAGGGCAGGTTATAGCAGAAAAATGAAGAGTTTACTTCACCAACACCTGGGAAAGAATAAGATGATTAGGATTCTGAGGCTACAGGTGAAGAACTCCAGACCAAACCATAGTACTAATTTTCACTAGAAACCCTAGTTGAAGTAGCGGTAAGCCTTCAAAATCCAGAATCAATCCATCCTACTACTAATCCTCCAAACGTTGAGCAAGTTGAAGAAAGGTCGGAAGGTAACCAACAAAAATAAAAAATGTAATTTGGGAGGTTGCTTAAATTTTTTTCAAAAACATGGCTTTCGGTGACTTAGGCGGACGCTGAAGCAGTTCATTAGCCACTGAAAGCAGCACTTTCAGCAGCTAACAGACTCAAAATTTTGACTCCTTAACCACCGAAAGTAGAAATAGGTGCAAAAAGTAATTTTTGCATAAAAGAACAGTTTTGGTAAATATACCTAGCTCAGGGATGAACTGTAAATGCTAAAATTTGTTGAAGTACACCATCAAAGGAGGTATGTTCCAGTTTTGGGGATACATCAAAGAGGAGAGGGTCACAAAACCCTACCTATTTTAACCAACAGTGGCTCATCCATCAAAAGACCAGTTACAACTTTCCTCCAGTACTCACTATAGTCATCAAAAGGTTCAAAGACTGAAAAAGTGTTAGAGTTAGCTAAACTAGTAGTTAAATTAGGGTTTCTGACCTAATTTTTCAAAAACATTAATTTTATCTATTTTTAGTAAAACAGATCCAATTTTTTAGGATCTGAATATTTTTGTAAAGGCTATAAATCCTAAGACTTATGTTATATAAAAGGTTCTACTTCTGGGACTTGTAGACCATTACTATTTTCAAGCTTTTCATATTGCTCATGACCTAATATAAGCTCTTTTGCTATCATATGTTCAGCTTCCATTTCTTGTCTATTATGTGCTTATGCTTGAATGTGTTACTCAGGTTTATTTAGATTAATTGATGTCTGATAGCTGTCATCCTATTGGTATATTGGTTATTTGAATTATAAGTACCTTCGTTGTCATGATTAGCCATTTATATATATCTTTTTTATGTTTGAATCTACCAACATGATAATTTCTCCATCTCTGCACCATATTATCAAACCTCTGAATAGTGGTAGTTAGAAGCCTTATCGTTGATTGAGTTTCATGCATGCCTTGAGAGTGTGAGGTTTTGTAGCTCACCTGACTTGATCCAATTAGAAAAACCATAAAAAACATTTAAGTTACGAGGAATCCTCGAGCTGCAACCTATAGGAGTTTCATGGAGTGATAACAAAACCTTCTAACAATCACGCCAGGGAGAAAAACATTTTTGACCCTCTCCCTTCTCTAATTGACACAAAGTTATAGGTAAATCAGTGGTAGCAGGGTTTGTGAACAAAACAATTTTCTTTTCGAGAACCCCAACTATGGAATCAATGCATTGTGTAAAGAGGTTTCCAGGAAATCCATAGAACCAACTCTCCTCTTGGCATTCGATGTAGCTATCACTTTAGATCTAGGGTCAAATGTAAAAATGTATTTATGTACCAAACACTTGTCTAGGACCACAAAGATACACCTCTTCTCCTGCCAGGTGTCTAAAGTCATACTTAAAGGAAGATCTTCATTAAATGGTTAATATAGGGTAGTTTTAAAACTGAGATCAGCCCAGAAGGGTTTAAATCCTTCTTTTGTCTTTTTCTTAGACATAGTTCAAGAACCCCACTTAAAAAAAGAACAAACCTATGGAGGAAACATTCCGACACAAAACCTAAGGTAAAAAATGAACCTTGAACAACTGCAGAAGTACTCAATGTTCCCACTTTTTTTAATCTTGGTTGGTACTAGGCCAGAATGACTTAACTCCAAGCAACAAATTGTATAGGTTTTTCAGAAACACCATCCTCAAAATCGACTGTCTCAAAACCTAATTGAAAACTTGTTTATCTCATTAGAGAACTTTCTAGTTTGTTTACTTATTAACTTGTTGTATCCATACATACATATCTAAAATATATGACATTATTTAGTTTATATTATTACTTATTTAGTTTATGCTTTCTTGGTTATGTAAATTAAGAATAAATCTACAAACTTAATTTAATTATTTTAAAATTAAACGGAAAAATTTAAATTGCAAAATTTTTCAAAAAGAATGTAAATAAAAACAATTATATTACTGGGAAATCATGAATATACAGAGCTTATCAAAATAGAACAGAACCATCACCCCAAACATAGTGCAGTTCCATCACCGCTAGCTTTAGCTAGATTTACAAATACCCCCAAACAGTTGCCTTCTTTTCCCAAAAAGGAAGAGCCCCCAAAGAACATTACAGAGCTCCATCCCAGAGAGAGTACCAGACTATAAGACTTGCGATAATTAACCCTATTCATATGATTAACATTAGCAGATTGCATAAAGAAATGGAAATATAACAGAACAAAGGAATCACACCTGAGACTAAGGATGAAGACCCAAAATTAAAAACACGCCAGCCGGCTAGGTGACCTTAACCCCTTCCGTTAGCTTTGGATATTTTCCACCTGCATTCTCCATGCCTTGAGGACTTGTTTCCCTATCGGTTCCACCAAACCCTTGATGCTACATCCCCAGGTGGTAGAGGTGAATTCCCATTCAAGACGCCATCAGGTCAATTTTCCTGTGCATTAATCGACAATCCATGTTATGGTCTTTCCTGGCCCTTACGAGCTATTCATCTCCTTCATTCTTGGCCTCTTGGCTTAGGGAAACATGCAAGACAAGGTTCATAATCACCCAGTAGAGCATGATCATACAATCATAGGAAGATTCCCTCCCAGGCATGGATCTAGGGTCCACTACCCTATCTTCAACCTCTTGATGAACCTCCTCAATATCAATGACCTTCAGTTGCTCCCACAGGTCCTTCTCCACCATCTCGATTTCTCTCCTAATGGAAAGCAGGTTGACTTCTTTGAAGAAAATAGTGGCTACTTGGATAGGGATCTATGCATGGGTAGTGCCACCCTTCCTCTTAACCACTCCCTTCTCGGTCCCCCTACTAGCAATCAAAGCTTCACCCACACTCAACTTCACAGTGTTACCAGGCTTAGGCACCATTTTTCCTAAACCCACCCAGTTCAACTTTGCACCACTCTGAGAATTCAAAGAAGGGTCACGACCTCTCACAGAAACAGGGATAACATGTCTCTTCCATAGACAACAAATGAAAAGTAGCAAGCCCTCATCTTTATTTAAGAAGGGGAGAACAATGATTTCCCTAATTGTTATGTACAAGCCCACAATCTCCCAAATCCTGCCCTCACATCCTCAAATACCCAGCTCGATATTTGGCATCATTCCCAACTTAAATGCCATATCCCAATTTCACAGTAAATCCATCTGATCGCTCCTCCTGAGCCAGAATCCATACCAGGATTTATGGACAAGGTGATCAATCAAAAATATTATGTCCTTCTCCTGCATGGTCACATGTGGAGGTGTTCCGGCTCCGTGGGAGGATCTCCAGCCTGCTGGTTAATATTCAACTAGACGAGACTTTCTCCATTGATTTTCCATTGGCTAGTTGTCTGGCCATCTAGATCAAAATTTTTGAGTCACCCTTGATGATTACCGGGATCCATCCTTCCCTAACCATGATTTTGAAACCCTATATAAGGCCCTCAATCTCCGCTGAGTTATTGGTGTCGAACCCAAAGGACCCATAAAAAAGATGCAAGATATCCTCTGCCAAATTCCTGCCAACCCCACCATATCCTATCACCCCCGGGTTACCCTTCGCCACCACATCAAAATTAAGTTTGAAGACCAGACAAGGAGGTGGATCCCAGGAATTTGGGCAAGATGGTTTACAACTTTTTATCTTTCGTCGCAGCCCATCCATAACTCCCCTGTCCAGACCCCATCTTTCTGCAATGAAATTTTACATCCCTGAAAAATTCCTTGTCCTTCTCACTCCATTGCATACTCCATATTGTTTCCAGAAGGTTCGAGGTCAGCGTTTTGTGGACCTCCTCAACTGTATGCTTCTTTTCCTAGAAAATTTGGTGATTTCTATCTTTCCAAATGACCCACAGAAAAATTCCTGAGAAGGTTGTCCACAACATTCAAAGAATGTGATTTTTGAATATTTTGGGGTTGCAATCCCTCAAGGTTTGGCCCAGGCCACCTCGGCATCGATCACTTCTCCTGAAATATTTCCTCATGACTTAGGAATAGGTGACACTATGAAGGACCCTGAACCCCTATACTCATTAGGTTTTCCCCTGTTAGGATTATGCGCATGACTACCAGCCAACATAAGGTGGAAACCTTCAGCTAGGGATTGGTTTCCCATACTTTTTTCTAGATTCCATCCTCAGCTTCTTGGTTGCACAATCGGATGTCATAGGATTCTTTGATGTTGAAGGTTCCTTTTTGAGATTATCCCTCTAGCAATATATCCGATCCATATTTGGGAAAAATGCACCTCTCCGGGAGTTTAGACTTAAACGAGCGAAGATTGTTCTCTGTAATCAAGCCTTCAACCCTATCATGAATCAACCACCTTATTTTGTCCTCCAGGGCCTCGGACTCCCAATATTGGCTTACTTTCACCTTGCCCTCCTCAATCCCTTTGGATCTGATGTGCTTCCAGTGGGGTTCAGCCCCCAATTTAGGAATTTGATTCCAAGAATCATCCCAAAAATTAGCACCATCCCCCTTCCAAAATCTATGCTCCTGAACCAGCTTACACTCCGCAAGAGATTTTACCCATATGTGTGATCCTGGTGGTTCCCTATTAGACCTAATAAGCTATTTATTAGTCCTCCCTCTAGCATACTTGATATGCCACATCTTGTCCCATGGTTCATTCATATGGCTACACCATTGCCACCAGATTTTAGCCTCTTAAATTTCTCCCATGAATTTAGGGTCCCAAAGTCCTAGACCTCCTCTCTCCTTGTGGCAACAGACCGTGTACCAAATGACGAGAGAAAAATTGGCCTTTTCTTCCCTACCATCCCACAAGAAGTTTTAGTGAATACTCCTGATATCCTTTATGATAGACTTTGGAGCAAAAATCACTGATAAAAGGTAGACCGACACAGCCTGCAGGACTGATTTGACTAAGACCATTCTACTGGGCAAGTTGAGGGGATGTAGAACCCAACTTGAGAGCCTAACCTTCAACCTATTCACTATATCCTTCCAATAAACTTTTTTTATATCACCCATCCCCAAAGGGACCCCCAAATACTTGGATGGAAAAGATGCTCTGGAGAAACCCAAAATTCTGATGATATTCCTTTGGATAATGGGATTCGTGTTGAGAAAGAAAACCGGAGATTTGTCGGCATTAATTGCCAACCCAGAAGCTTTTTCAAAGAGAGTGAGACTCTTTTTAAAATCTTGGGCCTCTTGGATTGAAGGGTTCCCCATAAGCATTGTGTCATCCACAAATTGTTGGTGTGTCTTTTTTTCCATTCCTTCATGGAGAGAAATACCCTGAATCTCTCCCCCTACTTCCTAGCCATGGATGAGCCTACTCAGACCTTCCACCATCAAAATAAAGAGAAAGGGAAACAAAGGATCTCCCTTCCTGATTCCCCAGGAATTCTTGAAGAGTTTGGTCACAGAGCCATTCAGCATAATGGAGAAGAAGGGGGTAGTTACCAGAGACATAACCCACTCCACCCACTCTGGGCCAAATCCAAATGCTTCCAACACCTTCTCTGTATATTTCCAGCTGAGTTTGTCATAGGCCTTAGCTATATCCATATTAATGAGCATTTCATCCCTTTTGGTCCATTCTAGAGAGTGGATCGTCTCATAGACTGCTATGATTCCATCCAAAATCTATCTACCCTCGACAAAGTCAAACTATTCTAGACTAATCATGGCTAGGAGGAGGGGTTTTAATCAGCTCACTATCACCTTGGAAATAGTTTTATATATCACATTGTAGAGAGCTATAGGTCTGTAATTACCTGGAGTATCAACACCCTCCCCTTTCGGAATTAAGGACAAAAAAGTCGCATTGAAGGCCTTGAGCACCCATCATTTTCATTTTGACTCCTCGACTATTTCCAGAACCTCATCCTTAATCAGGTCCCATAGGAAATGGAAGAAGTTAGTGGTAAATCCATTAGGACCAGGGGCTTTCCCTTAGACCATATGACTTACCACTTCTTCCACCTAATGCATGGATATGGGTTTGGTGGGCATCTCATTATCCTCCCTAGTAATCACCCTGAGGATGAGCGCAGTGACCCAAACGATATCCTGACTCTTGTCACCTCTATCCTCAATCATTATCTCCTCAAAATAACTAGTTAACTCCTCTTCAATTTCTCCCCTATTTTCCACGTGTGACCCATATGAATTTTTAATCATATGGATCTTCGACCCCTACCTATTGTGGACGACAGAGTTATGAAAGAATTTGGAGTTCTTCTCCCCTTCATGTAGCCATTTGACTCTAGAATTCAGCATCCACTATATTTCTTCCTATCTTTCCCTTGTGTCCAATTGACCAAGCAGATCTTTCTCTTTATCTTTTATCTTCGCATCCCACCTAGTTTCCATGCCTTGCTTATCAGATGAGCTCAATGTCCCCAATAAGTCTCTTCTTATATTGAAATATGTTCCCAAAGTCTTCTCTATTTCACGTGCATATTTTGGCCTTAAGAGCCTTAAGTTTCTACTCGAAACTGTACATTCTTGTTCCAACTAGAGGGAATAGATTCTGCCACCACTGTTCCATGAGATCTTTAAAGTCCTTGTGTTCCATCCAGAATTGTTTGAAGAGAAAAGGTTTGCTCAAGGTGGCATTCGACCAATCCTAGTTAAGATTGATTGGCCAATGATCTGAACCCTCCGCATGGAGGACACTTGCATTAATCTCTCTTGTCCCTCACACTATGTATCCTGACACAAGGAATCTGTCAATATGAGAGGCTACAAGGTTCTCCCCCCCACCCTTGTCATTCCAAGTAACCCATCCATCTCCTGTTTCAAGATCAGCTAGGGGTCTATGGGCCAATAACTCCCTAAACTCATCTTGGAATTTGTCCATAACACGTCATCCTCCCTTGTTTTCCTTTAGAGAAGTAATTAGATTAAAATCCCCTCTTATGATCCAATTTCCTTTGTGCGCAAGCCCCATCAGCTAATTCAGGAGATGTAGGAAAGTCGACTTCTCAGGGAAAGCACTGGGGCCATAGACATTGACCAGGGTCCCCCTGGCCCCAAACTCTAGAAACTTGAAATTGGCCATCATGGAGAAATGATTGGCCCTCGAATCTGATAGGTCAATGGTGCTTGGGCACCACAACACCACCACACTCCCAGCCATACGCTCCGTATCCTTCGCCATCACCCTACTTCCTTTCCAAATCTTCTTCTTGAGTTTCTCCATTACTTCAAAACTACACTTTATTTGTTGTAAAAATAGAACGTCCAACCTCTCCTACCTTACCTTCTTAGCTAAGCTCTTAATCTTCTGGGGATCGTTACAGCCCCTTATATTACATGAAACCATCTTCATCGAGTAACCTTACTGACTTCAGATAAGGTCGCTCTTATCATTGAGTACTGACCTGATTCAATTAGATTTACACCAATTGTTGTGATCCTCTGCTTGTTCGTCTTCCACCCTCTTTTCATTTCCTCCTCCAAGGATTTCCTTTTACTTCCTTTTTAAGGTTTTGTAGTAATCCCCAGGTGCTGGTGAGCCTTGGTGTGGATGATGGCCTCCTGGAGTAGTTCCAATTTATTTCGGGATACATTCCCCTAACACACTGTATCACATTCCTTCTCAATCACATCTAGATCTAGTTCTCCAAGCTCCATTTCCTCCACTTCATCTTCATCCATTGCTTCAGTATGGATTTTCATCTCATCTCCGCTTATGATCTCCACCACCTCAACTTCCTTGTGCTTGGTCAGGGTTTCTTTCCCAACCCTTTCTTTCTCCGAGTTAATCTCCTCCAAAACGTGGAAGGGTTTTTTATTGGTTGATGCCTTCCTCGAGCCTTCCTTGCTCGGTTTTTCCCCCACCCGTGCCTTTTCCCTTGCTCCTTTTTCTCATTTGTGTAAACCCCTCATTCTCTGGTTCACCACCCCATTCAAGGTTTGGGGCAACTAGACCATGGACCCCCTTTGGGTAATTTCTTCCCATATTCATGACAAAGTCTGCATCTGAACAAGAGTTGTTCATAGCCGATATTTTGGATCCATTCTTCATCCTCCCAGTTCAGACTTATTTCCTCTGGGAGATCCTTTGAGAGATCCATATAGACACAGATACGAGCAAAATTTGTGTACCTATGATGCTTGATCTACTCTGCTACCTTCACAAACTCCCCTATTCAGTTACCTATATCTCTTAGGATCTCCATCTCCTAGTATTCGCATGGAAGGAAAACCAAATAGATCCATACCCATGCCACCATCACATCCTTAGTTTCTAGGTTGAATCTCTCCTTCTAGGGCCTCAGGTAGAGCCCTGCAGAAAAGAAGAAGTATGGGCCTCACTCCAGAACTCTCTCTCTATCCTCCTAGTTAAAAAAAATTATAGTGAAAAATCCTTTCGAACCTAAATGGAGATCATAATGGACTTTAGGGTTCGAAGTGCTCTTAATCCACCTAACTAGATCTCTCTCTCTAGGCCATACCCCCACAATCTCGATAAGGGCCTTCTCCTTCCATAGTGAAATCTTCTTCTCGATTGTGCTCGATCGAATCTAGATAGCCGGAATCAACTGGGCCTTCGGGAGGCAACCTCCTTGGCCCAATCTCCTCCCTGCTCCCGAATCGTCCCTATTGTCGCCTCCACTACCCTTGGAAGCCTGGCTCTGGGGGATCTCCGATGCCATGGTTCGTAGGGGGTATTGCAGCCCCCACCCCTAGCCTCTTCATGCATAGAAAGCTCGAGGGTAAGCAGAAATTGCAAATTTTAAAATTATTTTAATATAAATTCACAAATAAATTTTAATTTTAATTATTTTTCTTAATTTATGAATTTTCTAACCCAATGCATATATTAACATAAACGCATTTCATAAGATCATAGTTATTTTATTTATAATTATTATTAATTTTATTTTATTTATAAATTATTATTGATAATCTTCGCATATAGTACCATTCACAATACCCGAATAACACTTTAAATGTGTTTGATTTACCTAAATGGTCACCAAGGATGCTTTCCATTTGTATGCATAAATCGAACATCAACTCCGAAATAACCCAGTTAGTTAACAATCATATCGAGTTAATCAACTATTATATCCAGCTTAGCTAAGGCTTAGTGGAGAGTCAAGTAATCCATAATTTCAAATAATGACCAAAAATGTAGATAATTTGCACTTTCTTTGCTGATCGTCCTCTCTCCACGGAACTTAAGCGAATCAACCCAAACGAAAGAAATGAAACATTAAACCTACTCTCAAACAAGTGAAATTCATGAGCAATTTGTTAGCCAGTTCTTCTCTTCTTGTCACGTAAGATTCATTTCTGTCCGAGGATATTTCGAAATCAGTAGAGAGTTGAAATCCCGGAATAAATCTCGAAAAGTGGGTTTGTTTTCCCACATTATTGTAAATATAGAAAGTTTCTTATGTAAGTTGCGTGAGGAGACTGTTACCTCATTTAAGGGAAAGATGGTCAAAGAATGAGCAGTGCTCAAACGCCTTAGTATAAAACTTTCATGACTTCCATAGGAGTTTCACCATTTTTTTAGTAGGATTTGCAAAAAACAATTGGTAGAAATTTTGCAAAATCCTTATTAAAGTTGTCAAACTTAAAAGAATTTAGGCACACTAAACTTTAAAGTTCTTGAGTGTGGAAAAAACCATTTCTACTAATTTCAAAAACCTATTAAAACACTATTTGGTTCACATTTTGGAAATGAACCACATTTTAGAAACACGTTTCTAGAAAAAAACTGGCAAATAGTCAAAGTCTGTCTAAATTCTTTAGCTTATAAAACACTTACTAGCTTATATCTCCAAACAGCCAGTGACCTTTACTTGTCTTAAGAACGATAGAGGGTGGACACTAGTTGGTGTTATATAGAAACATAGCACTAGAGCATTTGTTATTATACAAAAATATCATAGTAGAGCAGACGCAGCTCGGAAAGTCTAGAGATCATATATAGAAATATTCAGCGGATCCATGACTTCAGAGGGAGATCATAAGAGGAGCATGGAGAAGGAGAGTGAATCCATGTTATTTGGAGTGGATCTCACTCCGCGCTACAATATTTTAAGCCGT
This sequence comes from Pseudotsuga menziesii, assembly GCA_001517045.1. Lineage (NCBI taxonomy): Eukaryota > Viridiplantae > Streptophyta > Pinopsida > Pinales > Pinaceae > Pseudotsuga > Pseudotsuga menziesii. Next base: position 125,173 of record LPNX010292601.1, on the reverse strand, counting down.
GATGACCTCCCACAAAAGGTATTAGGAGGAGAAACCTGTGCAAACAAGGAATGCCATATTGAGGTGCCAGACTTAGAGGGTTCCTCTTTGACGAAGAGCACAAGGGTTCCTCTTTGACGAAGAGCACAATCTCCGCCCAGGGCTTCGAAGGCCACATCTTTGCTTGCCGCTATTGTTCAAGAAAGTTCTACAATTATAGGGCATTGGGAGGCCATCAGAATGCCCATAAGAAAGAGCGGGCTGGAAGGAAATTGAATCCCATTCTGCATTTCGCAACTAACTGCTTTGATCAATATCCTGTTACAAGGAAGTAGCCAACTCCTGCTATGTTTGCTTCCAATGGCAGAGTTTCTCACAATTTTGAGATGCAGAGAGAGTACTTATCAAACAATCAACCTCACTTTGATCAGTGCTCACACAAATTTCCTGGTGAATTGGCATCAAGCTCATTAACTTCTGTGAAAAGCGCCAGAACTAACTTCGAAATGGCGTCGAGTTCTTTACTTTCTCTGAAGAGGTTAAAAAACGAAAATTCTCAGCAGCAGAATACAACACCTGGTCATATGGTTACCCTTGGCACAGAAGCTGTGGAGCTCGATTTGTCTTTGCATCTTTGATGCATTGAAAATTTTAGATTTTTTGGTCTCATTTTGGAAACATTCTCACTATTTTGTTTCCGTTCAAATTTTGAGCTTGCATTTCAGTACCTAGACTGGCTATGAAATTTGTATAATGCACTTTTTACTCATCTTCTTCGTTATAATAATATGTACATTGCACTTCTTACTCATCTTATTGGTTATGATAATTTGTACACTGCACTTCTTCTTCATCTTCTTGCTTATGATGTTATGATAATTTGTGCAGTGCACTTCTTATTCATCTTCTTGGTTATGATAATCCATACAGTGCACTTCTCACTCATCTTTGGTTATGATGTTATGATAATCTGTATAGTGCACTTCTTATTCATCTTCTTGGTTATGATACTCTGTATAGTGCACTTCTTACTCATCTTCTTCATCTTCTTGGTTATGATAATCTGTACAGTGAACTTCTTACTCATCTTCTTGGTTATGATAATCTGTACAGTGCTTCTTACTTATCTTCTTGGTTATGAGTGCCTTCTTGGTTATGATGTTATGATAATATGTACAGTGCATTTCTTACTCATCTTCTTGCTTGTGATATTATGATAATCTGCACAGTGCACTTCTTACTCATCTTCTTAGTTATGTTATAATGAGTGCACTTCAGAGCTGTATTCTTTCATATGATATAATCAGTCTAGTACATAAAATTGGTAGGCTTGGATATGAAAGTTGCATGAGCACTTCACTGTTAAACAAAAGCACATTTATTCTTTCATATGATATAATCAGTTCAGTTCATAAACTTGATAGACTTGGATATGAAAGCCGCATATATATCAGAGCACATTTAGTGTTAAACGAAAGAACATTTATTCTTTCATATGTTATAATCAGTTCAGTACATAAACTTGATAGACTTGGATATGAAAGTTGCATATCAAAGAACTTCACTCTTAAACAAAAGCACATTTATTCTTTCATATGATGTAATTAGTTTAGTACATAAACTTGATAAACTTGGATATGAAAGCTGCATATATCAGACCACTTCACTGTTAAACACAAGCACATTTCAAGAGAAGATATCTTCTCTTGATAGTTTTAGTTTAATACTAGTAACAACCACATTAAATTAATTAATGTGTCTGAATACGCCAATAGGCATAAATTTAAGCACATACCATAGGGAAAAACATTAATATAAAAAGTATGCGCCTAAATTTACGCCTATCGACGTATTCAAACACATTAATTAATTTAATGTGGTTGTTGCTAGTAACCGGTGAGCCCATAGACATATCTACAAAGTATTAATCGAAATAATATTGTTTATTTAATTATTTAATTTAATAAATAATATAATTTATTTTATTTATTACCATGATATTTAATTAATATAATGATTCTAATACTATTTTCTTATTTTAAAAGCTCATATTATGGAAGGGATCTAAATAGTATTTTCTTAAAACATATTTATATAGAAACCATTTTTAGGTTTCAAGACACAAGATACAATCAAATTGGACATACCATTTCAATTTTATAATAAAAGGGTAATAGCTTTCCATTTAAAGCGTTAAGCTCTATGCATTCTTGATTCAATAAATTCATATCAACACTAAGTTAAAAAAAAAAAATCTTCACAAACATAAGATAAAGCATTAACTCCAAAATAGCAGTGTTAATGACATAAACGAAAAGACAAACCAGACATGTGAATTCAATTTGTTCTTTTTAAATAAACCATTTTGTGGATGAGAGATTATGACATGGCTAGGTTATCTTAAATTAATTCTGACGCAGAAATCTTAACAATGGAAAAATCAGAATAGATTTTGCAGCCTTAACCCCTTCAAATGTCATGATTTTGCGCCTGCTATTGAAGCACTTCAGGCGAGAACGATTTTCTGGCAAGGGTTATGGTGGTGGGTCTCTCCAACCCCAACAGTTTGCATTAAAAAATTCACAATTATCCATTAAATTCCAAGTTCCAGGGATTGATCATCAGAACCTTTCATCATCACACTTGAACCATTTGCAAAAACCCTTTAACTCTATTGCTTGGTAGCCTATGTGCGCCTGCCATTGAAGCACTTTAGCCGAGAACACATTCTTCACAAGACATATGATGGCGGGTCTCTCCAACCCCATCCGTTTTCATAAAAATCTTCACTGTAATCCAACACCAACATCTCTGTCAGTATTCTTGATGAA
>LPNX010292601.1:6410-120813 GCA_001517045.1 Pseudotsuga menziesii | reverse complement strand
TAGAATTGACAAACAAATGCCATGGGTGACTTAATTACCTACTATTAAAAAACCATAGTTTAGGTTTAGAATTGACAAACAAATGCCATGGGTGACTTAATTACCTAAGTAGATGACAATTCACCTATGAATTTTCCTCCCCTCCAACGAAATCGGCCTCCTCAAATATCACAATGCGACATAACCCTTGATGAATGTCGCTAATGCAACATAACCAGTGATAAATGTCACAATGCGACATAACTCTTATTAAACGCCCACTGTAACAAACCATGGATTAACGTCGTAATGTGATATAACCCTCGATAACATCACAGTGAAACATAAACCTTGATAAACATCACAATGCGACATAACCCTTCATAAATATGACAATGTGACGTAACCATTCATGAATGTCACTAATGTAACATAACCCATGATAAACGTCACAATGCGACATAAGGATTATTAAGCGCCCACTGTAACAAACCATGGCTTAACGTCGTAATGTGATATAACCCTCGATAACATCACAGTGAAACGTAAACCTTGATAAACATCACAATGCAACATAACCCTTGACAAATATGACAATGTGACATAACCATTCATGAATATCGCTAATGTAACATAACATGTGATAAACGTCACAATGCAACATAAGGCATATTAAACACCCATTGTAACAAACCAGATTAACAAAGGGATTCATTGTAATTATTCACTCATCTTGGTCGAGGGAGATGTGAATTTATTTAGAGATTGGGTTATTTTCATTTTTTCTTAATATTACAAAATTCGGTTGTTTTAAACTATTAAAAAACCATAGTTTAGGTTTATAATTGACAAACAAATGCTATGGGTGACTTAATTACCTAATTAGATGACAATTCACCTGTGAATTTTCCTCTCCTCCAATACTCTACAGAACCAAATCCACGCTCGTCCAAGCTAAAAATCGTCTAACTTAGATTGTATTGTTTATTTATTATATTTGGATTAGTTCAAAGAATATTTTTGATTAATTTCTTCTATTTGGGTCAACAAAAAAACAATTATCAAATTAAACTAATGGGTAAATAAATTAATTTATGGTTTTAATTTATGTAATTTGTTTACTTTTATATATATGCCATTTTAAATATTTTAAATCTAATTTGCTTCGACATGTTGGTTGATGAAACTTAAATTTTGATCTATTAATGTTCACTAATCACAAATTAAATCATTGTACTAATTGTAATTAAAAACACAAGTTAAGTAGCTATGATAGTTGTAATTTAAGATAATATAAAGACATGTACTAATTGACATAACAAGTGGAGTCCATGTTCAAGCGTTCCCTTACATATTTATATTCTTATTTTTAGTGGTTTAAGGTTTCATAGGGAGACATTGTTGTGTTGAAGACGAAATCGATTGTGACAACTTTAAATTATCTCATCAAGTATCAACGTAAATATAAAAAGAAAAATGATGATTTGAATTATCGTGATCTATTGATCTACTATAATCATTATTTCAAAAGTAAGATGTTATACGACATAAATAATTTTGTGATGGAAGTTTGAATCTGAAAACTTTGTTCATAATTTGAACTATGAAATTTTGTTGAGCAATAATTTTCAGATGGACATTTGAATCTGAAAACTTTGTTCATAAATTGAAGTTTGATATTCCGTTGAATTTGATTTGTGAGCTTTGTTCTTTTCATCCTGTCTACATTTTAATTGTTTTATCTATTGAGTTCCTTAGGGTTTGAGTCTTTTAGTCCTCATTGGCAAAACACATCCGAATGAATGGGTTTGTTTTATCTATTGAGTTCCTTAGGGTTTGAGTCTTTTAGTCCTCATTGGCAAAACACATCCGAATGGGTTTAGTAGTACGAGGATAGTAAATGCCAACAAAAAAACTAATTTCGAAACCACCTCTTTAATGATGGCACTGCTTGTAAAAGCCAAAGAAAATTCCTGAAAGAACACAAGAATGAGAACCAAAAAGACAAGACCTATCATTGCAAATTTAGCTGCTTTGCCATTTACAGTTCCTATCTCATTCACAACCCTCATGCTGCATTAACATGATACAAATTAATAAAGTAGAGAGAAATCCTTGTAGAAGAGGCTATTTGGTTCCATTCCATATATACTACACTGAAAATACCTAGTTGCAGCTAAAAATCCAAGTGTTATCATTAACTCCGAGTTGTTCACATTCATGCTGTAAGATATGAGAAGAAAACTAAAGATGTTAAATATGAATAAAATACTTCTGTATTGAATAAGAAATAAAATTATGTTTGTATTGAATAAGACAAATAAAATTATGTTTTGTCATAATTTAATATTATGAAAGATATTAAAACAATGAGATATATGAACACTGTACTCAAGTAATATTAAAGAGTATCTTTTAAAATAATACAAGTCACAATTCATTTGTACTTGTAGATTTAGGAAAAAGTTTATTATAGGAATTTAAATTAAATAAATTATTTTAAGGATATCAATACAATTAAAATTATTTTTAGAATATTAATATAATTAAAGAAAGAAATATTTAATAATAAAATTTTTAATTTTTATTAAAAAATATATTTTTAATTGAAAAGTTTTTTTTAACTATGAAAACAACAACCTTTTCCAAAAGTATATCTAATAACTTATAAAAAAAAATATTAAAAACAATTAGAGAAAAGATAAGGCGATGATCATTATTGAAAAAACGTACCTGTGTTGGGTAATGTAAAAATAGGTTCTAATTCATTTTTTATTTTTACGTTTTGAAGTATCATTTCATACTCTTTACGTTTCAGAAGTGAGCATATGATGGCGCTGAAAGAAATTAGATGAGGAGGGAGAGAAGAGGCGGAACCTCTACCTTTCGAAGGAGATTTATTTGTTGCATTAACTTTCCTTTGGCTGGTACATTAAAAAATGATCAGAAATATTAAATTTACAGCCCACTTGAAGCAAAATCATGGGAAATAATCTCAGAGTTTTCACATCCAGAATCGGTCGATCGGAAGGAGAATTATAATAGAGTAACTCTATCGCTATTGGTTTTAAGCAAATTCCTCTCCCTTACACTTATATTTATTGTTTTAATTAATTGTGTCGAACTCTAAAGGGTAGCTATCGAATGTGGAAAGCAGGAGGTTCGTTTTGATAGAGGGTAAAACCCCTTAATGATTTGGTGTACCATTCATGCTGTAAGATATGAGAAGAAAACTAAAGGTGTTAAATATGAATAAAATACTTATGCATTATATAAATAACAAATTTAATTTAATCACTAAAATCAACCATTAATTTTGTTATATTCTTATTAATTGTCTAATATTAATTAGTTAAAAATGAGTTTTTGAGAATGAAATAAATAAATTTTATTAAATTCTAAAGTCCAATTCTTAAACCTAAAAACAAAGTCTCATAAATAAAATAACTCTCAACTCATTATGGTGAAATTGACAACAAAGTCGATGTAATTATCTTTGTCGTTTGCATATCCATTTCGTAAACCTACATGAAAAAGTTGGTCCACTTCCATAAATAGAAGGACTCTCAGTATGTCAATTAAACTTCAATGAGTAGGTGAGGCAAACAATAAGAAGTGAGTGCACTTTAAAAGCGAGTTAAAAGTGTCTGTTATACATCCATCTATCTATCTATATATATATATATTCGCCAGAAATCACTCAATTTTCATTTTGTTATATATATATATATCCCTGCATTTTCCAGAAATCACTCAATTCTCATCTTGTCATGATAGGACCTTTTGTATTGCTTCATATTCATGAAAATGGACAGGAATTTTTATTAAAACTGCTCTAAATAATCCCTCTGGAAAAATTAAGAAATAAATAAACGTAGATTTTATTAGAAAGACAAATTCATAAACTCTTTTCAACAAAGTCATGCTTGCACATATCTGCCTTATAAAGTTCAACAAAGGTCTGCATGTATATAGTATTGTATGGCGTCGTCTGTTAGAGCAGAGCTAAAGCTTTATACATAGGTAGTAATCCTAGACGATCCAGAGATTTATTCCTTTTATATAAATCAAACATCATCAAAGGAACCCTGAAGCCTTATTCCACAACCAGAAGTCAACGAATAAAACTGTATAGAGATTGTAGCGACGATTTGAAATGAAAAATAATAATAAAAATGTTTCTGTAAATGTAGCACAAATTCACAACAATGTGGCATGCAAGTATGCAGCTCCACTTATTTCCTAGATGGCTAAACAATCCCACAAGCAATCTGACGAAATGGTGATCTCATAGTGAACAAAGATCACCCACCCTGCCTTTTTCCCAATAGGAAACAGAAATAAAAAATCAAACTCGAACCCTAATCGTACATAGAATATTTGAAACCAATCCGATGAGATCACCTACCCGGCCTTTCCCCAATACGATACATAAATAAAAATCAAACCCTAACCCTAACCCTAATCGTACATAGAAAATTTAAAACCAATCCCATCTACAGGAAGCTGTGATCAATATATACAATAGGAAACAAAAGGAGCAATTAAGAGAGCGACCAGGGATGGCAAAGAATAAGAGGAGGCTGCACCACCTGCTTGCGGACTTGGGATGCACTAACAGCAGCGGCCACTCCGCCTGCGAGTAATATAATCATCACCAACAGCGCCACCATGAATGCGTGCATGGTTGCCAGTCTCGATCTGTAGACCTCCATTGTTGTAAAAACTGAAAACCCTCCCTACGATCTTCCATAGCTTCTTTGATCCCACCCATAACCTTCTCCTTGCATCGTTTGAGCATATAATCAGTGACCATTTTTTGCCACGAGACTGCTCCGATTTAATATGGATACAAAAACGGTTAATGAAACTGAAACGGTTACGAGTGCGTTTTTGCATATCAGAGAAGCCCGCATGATTTATTGCTGAAGGCAGAAACGGATTCTTCCATGATCAGCCACACCTGGAGGCCATTTCGATAACAACATTTAACTGATCTTAAACAAACTCTAAATGAATTTAAAAGATCAGACGACGATGAACTGATCGTAGCTGTACAATTGTCGAGTTTTAGTGAATCTTGACGATCCGCTCGAGCAAGTCCGGCTCCCATAATATCAAATATAAACGCCTATCGGAGTAATAATTCTGAAAATTGTTGAGTTTAGAAGAGAAGAATATGGTCAATAAAAAAATTCTTAAAGTGTCTTCCATTCTATAACTATATTTCAACCATTTCATCTCTACCATTTGATCTCTATCCACCTGATAGCCACAAACCATATGGATATGCTAGTTTATTGTTTATTAGACTATAGATCATTTTGGAAATCACCTTGCTTTTGCTTTATTTTAAGTGGCTTTGTTTTTAAACAATTTATGGGAGAAATAATTTTTAAAAACTAATTTTAAGTATATAATTTTGAAATCTTTGAAAATTTATATATTACTTTCTAAATAATTTTTAGAAAATAAACAAAGCTGTCTTTAATAATATATTTATATTTTTAATTCATTATAATTTAATTATATTTTTATAATTTAATCCATTCTGTTTTAAAGTTCATAAATTAAATGAAATTGGACAATTTCAATTGTATATTTTTATTTTTAAAATATATTCTTGTTAAGAGTTTTAAAGATTACCTCGAATAAAACTTCATAAATTAAGCTTATGTAATTCATATTATTGGTAATTTTAATTTATTGTAGATTTATATAATAATGTTTTTATTTAAAGTTGAGTGTAAATTATAATTTTTTTTCATTGAAATATTTATTTAAATATATTTTACTTTTATTAATTTAAAACATATATATAGTTTTTAAACATTCTGAAAAGTTAAAAAAGATAAATTTAATCATTTTCATATATTTTTTCAATAAAACTCAAATTTATTATGTTATTTTCTTTATAATAACATGGATTGATGAACAACCGGCATAAAGTGGTAGGAGGCTTCAAATGGCTCCCACATAGCATAACCATGCCACCATCACTCACACGACACCTCACAAAGATGGAGGGATAGGTGGAAAAGGGGCAAGAAGATGTCGCATGCATCCACCCTAATATGTTAATGATGGAAGATAGGAGAGGATGACGGGTTTGTGACTGCTAGAAAGTGAAGTTTTTGTTACACAATCAGTCACCGTGACTGTGATTACCCCCTTATTTGAGGTGATAATGTCTAGTTTCCAAATGGGATATTGGAGCGTAATGAAAAATCAAGATAAGGAATATGGGGGCGATTTTGGGGTCAATGTTTATGTAGTTCCTTTCTCTAAAATTGTGAAACAACATGACTATTAAATAGAGTTTCAGAAGAAGGAAGCTTATCCCATAATGTAGTTTCATAGGATTCAGCGTGATATTAATAGTTTTAAGAGCATTGACAATGTTTTAGCTTTGTTCATGGATACTCATTTCTCGTTCTCTAGAACTATTGATAGTTTCACGATAAAAGCATCATTATTTGGTTTACACTGAGAGCAGACCATCCTTAAAAAACATGTACGTTCGGTCCATCCAACGGACCAAACGTACATGTTTTTTAAACTCAGGCCTGAGAGCATGGTGAAGGCAGTGCACACTCGAAAGGGGAAGAGTTGGAAAGGAAGAACCCACATGCCTCCAGTGCTCAAAAAGAGTGTTGTAGCGAAGGAGGTATACATTGGGGCGCCACAAAAGTTTACAGGAACCAGTGCTTTATAACAATATATGCACTGGTGCATGTTAATTATATAGCATCGATGCACACAAAAAAATTTAATGGTACTAGTGCTTTATAGCAATATATGCCCCGCTGTGGTAAACTAAATACAACGCTCGTGTTTATGTACTATCTAAAATAAATGGTGTGCTATGGGAAGGAAAACACATCGATGGAGTTGGCTAGCACATTGACTTTAGTTGCAATCTTAGAATTAAACGGTGTGATCATGAAATAGTGGCACCAACCACATTTATGTAGAAAGAATTAGTGCATAATAATAACAAAGCGTCAAGGCGCAACGAATATGTTGTAGCACCAATGCGCATTTGGTTTAAACACATCGACGCTAAATTTATTTGAATGCACTTGTGTGATTAAAACTATCAAAGGCATTGCCATTCATTTTTTCTTTGGTGAATAGGGCCCGATGACATTACACTTGAATATCTACATTTTATTTTTAATTTTTGAAGTTCCAACATTCATCTTCAATGGTAATATTTTTATAATAGTACTATTCATAGATTTTTATTTTTAATTATTGCATTTGAATATGATTTTTGGATTAATTTCTTATATCATAAATTCTCTAATTTTTGCATAGATATTGTAATATTTAGTCGACTATCCATATATTTAATCATTAATGTAGCATTTCACAAAGGTAATGTACAATGCAATAGAATAAGAAACTTTATTTTAATATATATGAATAAGAGGCTCGTTGTCATACAAAATGGGACAACAAAAAGTCCACAATAATCAAAATGTCAACATGTGTGTTATTGTTACACTTAATGGTAACGTGTTGTCTTTCAATTCAAACACTATGTCAAGTACATTATACAAAATGTTTTATTTTCATAGACAATTATTTTAAAATATAGAGCATCTTGCATTAACATCAAGATATATTAATCATCATTCTTTGTTGGAACTTTTGATAGTGCTTGAGCCACTTTCGTGACATGGGTTATTTGGTCGAATGTTTTGTTGATTTCCTCAATTGTTTTCCTCTTCTTCAAGTTCAATCTACAAACATAAAAATAAATTTTAATGAGTGTATCTATATTGGTGGGAATGCTGAAAATTAACATAAATAATATACATGAATGTAAATTGAAAAATAACATACCATATAAAAATTGAGTCCTCAATTATCCACATTCTTTCAAAACCAAATCTCATGCCCTCTCTCGACTACTCTTATGTTGCTTCCACTCCATACTTTGTTTCCTGAAGTTTTTTACCCCATAAGGTATCATAGATTTAATACAAAGAATTTTTGTTGTTCCATTGATTATAAAATGATAGAAGTAAAAAAACATAGATGCTTCAAATTAACCCATGCTTAACCCAATGTCATTTAATTATTCTGATGGCTCTTATTTGTATCTCAACACCTTTTTAGTACACCCAAGGATGGCCACGGTAAAACAATTCAATTAAATATAATTATCACAACCAATATGAAATCTTAAGACATTATAAGGAAATCACAACTACTCACAAATTTTGCTATCAACCTATTTTTTCCTTGTCATCCTATATTCTTATATGTTGAATGGGCTCCATTTTCTTTTCTTTTCTGCAACAAAACAATTGAACATTAATATTTAATGATAAATTAATTAATTTTATGTACATATTAAAAAAATCAACGATTCCATACATTTTAAACATGTTGTTTAAATGGCTCCTCTTGCGATGGAGTTATGTCCATTTCCTTAACCATCTCCTTATACAATTTTGTAGATATCCCTAATGGCATATTTTGAATATCACCTCATTCATCCTTTGATATTTTCATAATATTTGTGAAATTTTAAATTGACATTAAGTTATTTTCATATTGATATGAAAAATAAATATATCAAAATAAATATTAATAAACAAATTATTTGTAGTAGTAGATACATAATATATAAAAACATGTTTAGGAATATTCTTTTTTGAATGATTCTTTTTTGTTGTTGTATGTTTTTGCTATTGCAACTCTACAAAGTCTCATTGACCATTGCTCTTAAAATGCCTTCTATAGTTTAGAAATAACCTGATTCTTTGAATAATTTGATTAATTTATGTACAATAACTAGAAAGTATGTCTATATGTTCTTTCCAATACAACCATCATAGTTTTATATCATTTTTTACCCCTTTAATTAACTTCTAAAACCACTCTAGATGAGCTAAGGACCAATCCATCATCATTTATGTATTCCATAGTTTGTTTTTTTCTTATGATAGTTGTAGCATCCCCAACAACCTCCAGTGTCTTTTCAGGTGATAGAAGACTTCTTGGAAGAACCAAACCAAATTTTTCATTCCTTTGATACCATATTGTATGCTTTATTTGACCAAATTGATCACTGAAGCAACTCTAAGATAACTTAATCATATGCTTAATCAAATTTATAATCGATACGTATTGCTTGGTTTGGCTTAATGACCAAATCTGATGACCCTGATGCAATCCCGATGGTTTAACTATCGAGATCCAATGGTTGTTAATCACCTTGGTGGCTCAATCAAGTTTTTTTGAAATTTTTAGGTCGATCCAACTTTTCACCTACTACCTTTTGACTCCAACATCTCTACAGTCGAGAGTCGAAATGCAAGACCCCAATGTATTCACTCATGAACCTTGACTGACATTTTGACTACGATACTTCTGACATAGACAATCGAAAATCACAATGTATAATGGGTTTCACAACATGCACCCTCTGAATTTCCAACTCCGACATCCATGTAATTAGGAGTCAGAACTCGAAGCACATAACAAGTTTCAGATCAAAACCAACATGACATTTTGAGTCTGATGTTTCCAACGTCGGGAGTAAAAAATGTGACATTACTTACCTAACTTCCAATACAACCAATTTTGAACTTCTCGAATTCGACACTTCTGGTGTCAGGAGTCAGAATTCAGTGTTCGCCATGCACTTCTTACAATTTATATAGTGATTCTGATGTCGGTGTTGAAATCTTGGCAACCAAATCAATGGCACCAATTAAATTTGGCTGGGAAATTAGCGATCATGAATGCTTCAATTCTCATAATACAACATTTAGTCATTTTCCCATTTTTTGTTGTGCCCATTGTCTTAGTGGTTAGGCCATCGAACTCGACGATAGTCCTCTTTCCTTTGGACAATTTCTCCCAAAGAAATTTGACACTATCATCTATGAATTCCCACAATATCTCTGAATTAGTTCCCTTTCAGACTTTGGTGTGCATACAAGCCTCTACCTTTCTTAGCACAACCGTGCAGGGTTCATAACTTAAGAAAATAAAACTAATGATGCACATCAAACATTAACTCTATAACAATACAATTTATGCATAAAAACAAGCCTTTAATTTAGTTATAATAGAACGTAAACCAAGCACAAGGATGAATCCATTTATAGCCATGAATGAGTGTTGTATTAAGAAATTCAAACTATAAGAGTCATGCAATGAACCTAAGGCATAAAATGAGTCTCACAACTCTATGCAATAAGCTTCAGACAACTAGTTGACAAGTGAGCAATTTACCAAGTAAAAGAAAGAAGGAATAGATTGGGTTTTGCAAGTGAGATTAAAAGGTAGTGAAGGATATTGGATGCACATATTACTAACCACCTGGATTTTTGGTGCTTTTATCTTTTTCACATCATCCTAGATGAAGTATACTACCAGGATTTTGCAAGTCCCAACCGATGCAAACTGGAATCTTTACAAGAAGATCCAAGCAATAAATTGCTAAAAGGAAATTATGAGGGATATAGAAATCTATTTAGGATGTTTAAATCATTTTTTTCAGTTTTATAACATATATGAATGGTCAAAAGAAATCCTATGGGTCGCAATGTAGAAACTAGTCAGGAGGACTATGCAACAAGCTAAAATTCAATGATTTCCAAACACAGGAAATGAGAATATGATATTAAGTTTCATACATGGAATATCATAATTATAATGTTAATTAATGTTTATAACATAAAATAAATAAAATATATATGTTTATACTGTGTAATTAACTCGAACTGGAAAACTAGCCCATTTTTCATTGAAACCTAGGCAAGGTGTGAAAAATATTTATGAAACTTAACTAAACGAGTTCAAAATGATATGAAACATTCAGAGACATTAAATTACACCATAATGGATTAGTGAGGGTATAAATTCATCTCATTGGAATTTTAGAGATAACCTCTTATATCCAAAAACCCCATAGAATGGATCTGGAGCAAGGAAATTACATAGAATCGAATATGGAGCCTTCCAAACTCTACTAGTGGGATGAAAGTTATCTGAACCTGATATTACATGAAAAATAGGACATAAGTACATGAAATATATATTAATGGGGTATAAATTCTCATTACAATGCTCCAATATTTGTCAAAATAACATAGAATGCATAGGAGGAAGAGAGAAGTGTGAATATCACTAAACGGAAGCCTCCAAACTCTACTGGATGATATGGAAATCAACTAAAGGAGACATCAAAACCTGAAACAAAAATCCGTTAATGGCTGCACCAACTTCATTAACATGAAATAACAATAGTTCAAGGGGCACATCTACCAAATCCAGTTGACACACATCACTCAACCATTGAGTAACAGAGCTCTCAAGACAATCTTCAAATGACCAAAAGTTGTGATAGTGACGTGCTATCATTGTTTTATATCAATATTAGGATTCAATATCGAATTGTATTCATAGATATCCCACCTCCCTTTCGCAATGCGCTTTCATTATGAAATTAGGAACTTCCTTGCTTTGTCTCCTAGCATTCCTAACTTGTCAATTGTATTTCCTTTCCTCTATTGCAAAATCCACCCTCTTTCTGCCTACTTTATGGATGGCATGCCTTAGTATTTTTAGAAACTTCACCCTTATGCATTTTTTAATGACTTTCCTCTTTCTCTTTTAAAAACTACATCCTCCAAAATTTTCTTGCCTTTTGTCCTGGCAGATTTTTTGCAGTTGCCTTCTTTGTACTGGATTTTCTCTTCTGAATTATTTGGCAGGCTTATGTCTTTTTTCTTGGTTTCTTTTTGTCATTTTCTTGAATTGATATAGTTTTTTCATTTATGATTTCCAACTTATATTCCACTTGGACTCGGGCGCCCTCCTCGTAACCTAGGCATTACTTTGACATAAACATTTATTAAAATATCATGATTATTAATTAAAATTTAGAAATTACATCCTAGTCTAGTATTTGGATATGCGTGATTATTATTTTTTTACAAATAATCCCTACTAGGATAGAATAATTAGGGATTAGGACACACAAAATTTATATATCAATTGGGAGGGAAATTACAATCTTCCCTTCCTAAAATTTGTTTGTCCTCAAGCAAATGAAAATATGCATGATGAACATAAGCACTTCCTGCAATATGTTTGGAGCAGTCTATCTAATCCCACATTTCAAAATTTAGCCACAATGAATTATTTATTGAATGATGATTGTTTACAATAAGTGAAAAGACCTTTTATTGGTCCAACACACCGTTTCAATGAAACAGTGTGGCTCTACGTTTTATCCTAATTACTATTTACCTTTAATATTTAAAATTATTGATCATAAAATTTAGATACATAACATTGCCGCCCTCTTTCAGAACGCTTTGTCCTCAAAGCGAAGGTAAGGATGGATATAATTGACGAAATTGTTCTATCTCCCAAGATGCATCTTCGTCTAGAAAATTCTTCCACCTAATGAGATATTCCTTGAGTGTTCGGGAACGAAGCCTTCTTTCTTGAGTTGCAATGATTGCCTCTCATTCCCAAATAATCCTTCCTTCGTCATATAACATAGGAAGTATTGTTTGTACTGTTTAATGTTGCTCTAGCATTTTTTTGAGACATGATACATGGAAGACATTGTGGATACGACTATTATCAGGTAATTGCAATTTATACGCAACTTGACTAATCTTCTTGGTAATCTGATATGGTCCATAGAACTTTGGGGACAACTTGTTTTTTCCTCCACTTTTAAGGTATACTAGTTTATAGGGTTGTAGTCTTACGAACACCCAGTATTCTACTTCAAATTCTCTTCGAGTCATGCATTGATCTTCTTGTTGTCTCATATGGTTTTGTGCCACGACTAAGTTATCCTTGAGTAATTCAATCATTTTTTGAGATTTCTCTAGTTGGTTCCTTACTTCTAGCACATTAGTGTCGTTTAGAACTAACTCCTTCCAATTTGGAGGTTCATACCTATATAAGGCTTGAAAGGGGGTCATTTTTGTGGAGGTGTGGTATGTTGAATTGTACCACCATTCTGCTGAGTGTAACCATTGAGACCAATGGTTTTGTTTATCTGTTACAAAGCAATGTAGATATTCCTATAAGAATTTTTTAACAACTTCAATCTGACTATCAGTTTGGGGGTGGTAAGCTGAGATCATATTGAGTGATGTGCCTACTTGCTTAAAAAATTCCCTTCAAAATTTTCCATTAAATTTTGCATCTCTGTCGCTCACAATGACTTTTGGGAAGCCATGTAATTTGTATATATTTTTGCAAAATACATCTGCAATTTTTTT
This sequence comes from Pseudotsuga menziesii, assembly GCA_001517045.1. NCBI lineage: Eukaryota > Viridiplantae > Streptophyta > Pinopsida > Pinales > Pinaceae > Pseudotsuga > Pseudotsuga menziesii. The sequence continues at coordinate 107,560 of LPNX010292601.1, read as the reverse complement.
TGCCATGTCTGTTTTTTTTATTGCCATGAAGTGAGCAAATTTGGTTAATTGATCGACCACTACAAGAATCTTGTCCTTTCCTTTTGACGAAGGTAGCCCATCGATGAAATCCATTGATATCTCTTCCTATTTCTGGTTTGGAATGTGTAAGGGGTGGAGTAACCCAGGGGCTAAAACATTTTCTCATTGTTCCTTTGACATTTTTCACATTCTGCCACATATTGCTTGATATCTTTTTGCATTCCTTTCCAGAAAAATGACCTTCTTGCATTATAATAATATTTGAAGAATCCTACATGTCCTGCGGCTTGTGAATCATGGAATTCCTTCATCACTTTATCCTTGAACTTAGAGTTTGAGTTTAAATAAATCCTCCCTTTATACCAAAGGATATCATTTTTCCATTCAAACTTGGGGTCACTGTTGAAATTGTTAATTATAGTGCTTGTTTCTGGGTCCTTCGCGTATTCACTTTGTATTTCATCTAGCCATTTTGGAATTGCGACTGAGATGGAGTAAGAGGTAATATCCTCATCTTTTCTAGGGAGTGCATCTGTGACTACATTTTCCTTCCCCTTTTTGTGTATTATTTCCATGTCGAAAGCAGTTTTTTTTTTATCCACTTATGTTGTTCTATGGACAACATTTTCTATTGAAGTAGGTATTGAAGACTATTATGGTCTATGCAGATCATGAATTTTCTCCCTAGGAGGTATTGTCGCCACTTTACCAATGACTGCATAATTTCCAGCATTTCCTTATCGGATTGTAGACTTCAATTATTCTCGATTGTTTAATTTTCTGCTCTCAAAAGCTACCAGGTGTTCATCCTGCATTTGTACGGCTCCCAAGCCATACCCTGAGGCATCACATTCTATTACAAATGGTTTGGAGAAGTATGGGGTAGCTATTATAGGTGTGGAGCACATAATTCCTTTCAAGGCTTCAAAACATTTATCTGCTTCTACACTCCACCAGAAGGCATTCTTTTTAGGAGGTTGGATAAGGGTGCGGTTATGTGTGCATAATTTTGAATGAATCTTTGGTAGTATCCAGTTAGCCCAACGAATCCCCTTAATTTGGAGATGTTAGCAGGTTTGGGCTAGTCTGTGATTGATTTGATTTTTTCTGGATCTACCTTGACTCCTTTAGATATTACGTCACCAAGATAGTTCACTTCTTCCTTACCAAATGTGCATTTGGACATCTTAGTGTAGAACTGATTTTCTTTTAAAATAGAGAGCACTTGTTCTAGATGTATGAGATGGTCCTTCCATGTCTTACTGTATATAAGGATTTCATCAAAGAAAACTAGTACAAACTTCCTTAGAAATGGTTGAAATAGATTATTCATGGTTGCTTGAAATGTCGTTGGAGCATTAGTTAGCCCGAAAAGCATTACCTTAAATTCATAATGTCCTTCATGGGTTCGGAAGGTTGTATTTTCCACATCTTCTAGCCTTACTCGGATTTGGTAATATCCTGGTCTAATTTTGAAAAGTACCTTGCGCCATGTAGCTCGTCCAACATTTCATCGATAAAAGGAATGGGGAATTTGTCTTTAACGGTTATTTTGTTTAGTCCTCGGTAATCGATTCATAGCCTAAATGACCCATCCTTCTTTCGTATGAGAACTACTGGTGCAGCATAAGGACTCCGACTTTCTGTAATCACTCCACATTTCAGTAAATCGTGGATTAATCTTTCAATCTCTGTCTTATGATGGTGTGCATACCTATAAGGTTTAACATTGACAGGGCTTGATCCAGACTTGATTTCGATGATATGCTCGGTCCTCCTTTCTGGTGGTAACTCCATGAGAATATCTTCGAATACTTTTTGTACTTTTGGATTAATCCTTGGATCTCTGGATGACCTGGTTTAACTAATTGTGAAGTTAATAACTCCATCTCCTTGCATTGTACAACATATGTTGGTGCTCCCTTTCAAATTAGTTTCTCCATTTTGTGGGATGAAACAATTTGTGTGCGAGGGGGTTGGAACCCATACAATTTGTATCTTTCTCCTTGCCATCTAAACCTTATAAAGTGTTCTTGGTGGTTTTCTAAGTAGGTACCTAGTGTTTGCAACCACTGAATTCATAATACTATATCAACTCCTCCTAAGGTTACTGCGTAAAATTCTGATTCATGGTTATAACCTTGTATTTGCAGCTTAACTTTGTGGCATTTCCCCACTTTTTCAATTTTCTTTCCATCTGCTACCATTACCTTCACGTTGGGTACTGGATATATGAAAAGGTTAAGCCTCTTTGCAACACTAACGTCGATGAAATTATGGGTACTTCTTGTGTTGAATAGGATGACAACGTTGTTATTTTTTATATGTCCTTTAAACTTTAGTGTCTGTGGTTGGTGTATCCCTGTTATGGTTGCAATTGATATTTTGGGTGTTTCTTCATCTTCTAAATCTAACAAAGGATTTTCGATGTCACTTGTTTCTTCTATGTCGGATTCCTCACTATCTGATTTCTCTTCCTCTTCTGCTTCACATTGATATAAGTTCTTGGTTGTCTCATTTTTTAAACATCTGTGTCTTGGGTCCCACTTCTCTCTGCAATATTTACACTTTCCTTCTTTCATTCATTGGGATTCTAAGGTGGTTTTGTTGTCACTTCTCAGATATGGTGGTTGGTATTTGGTGTCGATTTTGGTGTTTTGGATGGGCCTTCGATCCTTGTTGTAGTTCTTGTTCTAGGTCTTTTTCAATTTTTCCTCAATGATTTTTGCCTTGCGTCTCGCTTTGTCCAAGGTTAATACATTTAGTAGCTCTAGTTCATCTCTGATATAGGGTTTTAGCCCATACACATAATACTGGAGGCATTGATCATCTATGAGTTCTGGCATACATGTTTCCAAGGCTTCCCATTCGTCGGTGTCTTCGTTGATGTCACCTTTTTGCTGCAGTCTGGTGAGTTTTGTGAAGAAGTCTTTTTCTTTTAAATATTCAAACCCATTAAACAAATGATTTTTAAATGTTTTCCACTTGTGCTTGGTTTTCTGTTTTGTAACCTTCCACCACATGTACCAGTTGTAAGCCCGATCTTCTAGTTGCATCAAGGCGTATTTTACCATTTCTTCGTCGGCTGTGATATTATGTATGGAAAAAAATTCTTCTGCCTTCTTGATCCACGCCACGCTCTGTTTTGTGTCGCCATTGAATTTTGACACTTCTAACTTGGGTTTTATTTGATATCCATTCCTTTTTGGAGGAGAGAGTAACTTCTCATGATTTTGAGAGAGATCATGATCGAACTCTTCTTGTGGACTTCCTCTTTTGGGAGGAATTGTCTTATGATGCCTTGAATTTGAGGATGGTTGGTCTACCTTTGACATATTGCACACTAATGTAGTAATTGTGTTTTCCAAATGATGCTCAAGTTTGCTTAACCTAGATTTGAACAATACTGTGATGTTTCTTTTTACACCTTCCATCTCCCAAGCTACTGCCTCATTGACTTCCTTTTTGACAATCTCTGATAATTCGTTTTTGCTTTTGTGTAGTTCCGTTTGGATTTGGTTAAGTCTTGATTGTACTCCTTCGAGATGTTTAGAACCTTTGGTTTGATTAAGCTCTAATTTCTCCATTCTTTCTTTAATTTCATTCATCTCTAATATTTTTCTTTTGCAGGGAGGAAATTTGTTTTAATATTAATGGTGATTTGTTTTTTTAATAATAATAATTAATTATTATATAATAAAATTTTATTTTATTATTTAATATAATTATAAATGTAATATATTATAATATATATTATATTATGTAATGTTTTGTTTGTTGTTTGTTTGTGCAGGTCGTGACGATGTGAGGGCGTGACTCTGTAGAGGCATGCATTGGTGGAGGCAACGGTGGTGGGAGGTGGATGGGAACGGCAGTGGGAGGAGGCTGTAGTGGTGGAAATGGTGGTGGAAGGAGGTGGCAATGGCGATGATGATGGTGGCAGCGCAGAGGAAAGAGTGCGGGTTGGAGGTGGAACATCGAGCAAGCACGTGAAGGGAGACGGAGGTGGAGGAGAGGTAGTGAAAGAAGGAGTGTGCAGAAGAGGTAGCAGAGGAAAGAGCAGATAAAGGTGGGTGTGAGCAGAATGGAAGAATGGGTGTAGCAGCACAGGAGGTGGAGAAGAGTGGAGCTGTGCGGAAGGTAAAGGTGAGTGTGATGGTGGAAGAATGGTGGAGCTGTGTGGAAGGTGCTAAGGAGCCGAACAATGGCTCTGATACCACTTCATAAAATTTAGATACATAACAATGTTGCTTCAATATTTCGGTGGATCTTGTTCTTGAGCATTATCTGCAAGTTCAATGATCAAGAAACATTTAGGTGAAGTATTCATGGGCACCATATTACCACTTCCTTTATTTCTTACTATATGTTTCGTACTAACTAGCGTTGGTATGTTCATCCAACCTAGCACTGAGGCCATCATGATTCAGATTCTCTACTATGGATAAAAACAAAAATTAGTGTGATAACCAAGTACCAATGATGCTAGGATCCCCAATTATTTATAAAAAACACAAAATTAAAGATACATCCTCCAAAGCACCCTACAAGTAAACCGTAATTTTACCCAAATAAGTATTCCCCATGTAGGAGAACTGGAACATGATACCACATATATGAACACATGTTAAGAAAGGTTGAATTTCTCCATCAAACCAACATGTAAATAGTTTCTCCAAAGATAAACAATGTTAGGGTCCCATTGCTTGCATTCATCCCCATAAGTGAGAATGTCACCCAACAAAACTCCTTAGGCAAAGTATGTTTGGATTCCACTTCCTCAACTGCAAGTATCCATGTGGTAGTGTCAAGGGTGGAAACTTGACATCCCAAGGAATGCCATGATCCCAGTATCTAGTGTTCATCCTCATAATTATAATCAACACCATGAAGAAATCATCACCATGAAAGGTACTATGAATCATAGAAATAACATCATGAAGAATGATTGGATCATGCAGGTGACATAGAAATATGTTACCTTCAAAGTTGTGATGAAACATACATAGATTATCCATCATAAAATACATGTCTCAAATGTGATTCCAAATCCAAACAAGTCTCTCTAATCTCCTAGGAAGGTTCTTATGTTCCCAATTCACACAATAATCAAATATGAAATCAATGAAGCTCAAGTAACAAGGGTGAAAATACCATGTTCAACCACAAGAAGGGTAGGAATCATACAACAAACAATGATGCCTATGATGCTCACAAGAAAAAGATGCATCAAAAAGGTCTTATAGAATGAAAGTAGAAAATACAAACATGTGTCTCCTCATCCAACAAGGGAATGGAATGCCTCTCAAACCAAAAGATCCATGTGAGTACATCCAATGGATCAACTCTCTACCACTGGTCAAAGGCTGCAATAGAATGAAGAATGCATCAAAGAATGTAGTGGATACCTATGTTGATGATGGGAAGGGAATGGTGCATTTGTCAATTCCTCATGAACACATGTGGGAACCTCCTACTCCTCATGTGGCACTAACAGGGAAAATCATTTCACCTAATTTTCATCCCCATGTGATATGTATGAATTAAAATTGTAGTATGAACAACTGTGAACCAACTATCTTCAATACTAATCCATCAATCTAATGGATGCATAAATTCCTCCATTAGTTGGCATAGTGAAAGTGTGATCATGTGCCTCCTCCAAAACCATGCAACAATATTCTAAAGGTAATTCATAATGTCTATGGCAATGAACAAGTTCTTGGTCAAGATTTTATTCATCATATATTTTCACAAGAATATGCAATTATGCACCTTATGTTTTCCCCCACATGAGGTTCATCTAACACATCCAAAGTACCTCCTACCATGTGCACATGATCATTTTCCATCCAAGATTGGGGGTGTGGTAAATTAAAATCCTTTCGAAATTGAGTAATATGCAACCTTGACTCTTTAATATCTTCTTGGGTTCTCTTCAAGGAATCATATGTAGCCTTTCATTTTCTATGGAGCCTTTCAGACTCTTCTGCTTCCTTCTTGAATGCATAATGGTACATTTTAACCACCATGAGTAGATGATCTCTATCAAATAGTAAGCTCATGTATCTCTCCTTCATATTGACCATGACTTATTTAAGTGCTATGAACTCTTCTAGAAAGGCTTCTCCTTATAACTCTCCTCCAAAATATTTCCAACAACATCTTACCACAAGGGCATTGGTGTCAACAAAGCTATTCATCGCTTCTATAAGTTTGTCTCTTTCCTCCTTTAGTGATCCACTAAAAATAATATCATCCACAAAAGTTTCTCCTTCCAATGGCTAACACATAATATCATCTAACTTGTGGCATGGATTCACAACACAAATCTCATTCTCAACATGCCAGTCGTCTTTAGAATTTGCTGCAAAATCACTTCCATGATATGAAGTGGATGTTAGATTTTTATCATTCAAGCTAGCATTATGATCTTAGGATCTTATCTGAGAGAATAACAAGCATAGAAATAAAACACAAGAGACAATGAACATAAACATTTTCCTCGGGAAAACCATAAAGGAGAAAACCCTGCAACTTCCTCAGAGATAGAATCAGCACCAAAAGTAAAACCCGAAAACAGTAAGATGATCTCCCGACAGTAGTAGTCTCTCTCTTGATCCCAACAACTTCTCTCTCTCACTCATGCACCCCAATGAGTGAGTGTGTGTGATAAATAGAGAGGCTCACTCTCTATTTATATTCTTTCATTCACTTGAAGCCCACTCTAACATGTCGGCCTCACTTAACAATTACTTACTAGAGACGACATCTCTAGGAATGTCTAATAACCCTACTGCCCCACAACTTGTTGGGACTTTGCTTCCTCTAACCAACAAGGAGGGTTATCCTTAACACAATGGTGGGGACTATTTCCCCAACTTGCAATAACTCACCTAGGGTCGACTTCTCTAGGATAGTCTAATAAACCTAGGGCCCTACAACTACGGGGAATTGAACCCTTGGCCAATATGAGGGTTACCCAAAATGACTTGACGTGACTTGTTTACATTATAGAACCTCCCAATAGGAACATTGGGGCATGACATGACTCAAATACATTACAGACACATCCCAGAATAAACATCGGGGTACAATACATAAGATATACGGATGAATAAATTCTGAAGTTACAAATACATTAACACTCCCTCTTAACTAGGAAGGTATTCTCTCGACACAGTTTATCAGCACAAGTCTTCTTTTTTGTATCATCTGGAACATCATTGAGTTCTTGTCATCTTCATCTTCAATTCATCTTCATTAGGATCTAGATCATCACTCGATCTGGATCATCATCACTAGATCTAGATCATCACTCGATCTGGATCATCATCACTGGATCTGGATCATCATCATTGGATCTGGATCATCACTGGATCTGGATCATCACTTTATCTAGATCATCATCACTGGATCTGGATCATCATTTGATCTGGATCATCACTGCTAGATCGTCATCATGGGTGTTATCTCATGATTCTTCTCATCATAGGAAGTTTTACAGAGCTAGCCCTTTTTCATGCCAGTTGTAGGCCTAGCCACCATGTAGGTCTTCTTTATCACTTATATCTGACCCTAAGTCAGAATGGCCCATCCAACACTTACATCTGACCTTGACTCATCAGAAAGTCACACCCATCACTCACATCTGACCATGAGAGGAACTTAATCCCCTCACCATGTCAGAATGGCCCAGCCCTTACATCTGACCATGGAAGGAACTTCATCCTCTTACCATGTCAGAATGGCCTAGCCATTACATCTGAGCTTGACTCGTTAGAATGGCCTAGCCCTTACATCTGACCTTGACTCATTAGAATGGCCCAGCCCTTAAATCTGACCTTGACTCATCAGAATGGCCCAACACTCATATCTGATCATGTGAGAACACATCCCATAGTCATATCAGAATGGCCCTCAATCCCAAACTGAGATTTCCTGGTAACTGACCAGGTGCCTCCATTCTCCCAAATAATGGCATCAGCCCTTATATCTGATCAAGTGGGAACCAATCTCTCAATCACATCAGAATGGCCATGCACTCACATATGATCATGTAAGACTACATCTCATAGTCATATCAAAAAGGCCCTCAGTCCTAGATCAAGTATTCCTGGTAACTGACTAGGAACCTCCATTCAAAGAATGGAAACAACCCTTATATCTGATCATTTAGGAACCAATCCTATAGTCATATCAGAATGGCTCAACACACACATCTGACATGGAAGGAACCAATCCTCTCACCATGACAAAATGGCTCAGCCCATACATCTGACCATGGAAGGAACCAATCCTCTCATCATGTCAAAATGGCTCACGGACTCATCACTTTCCCTTGGAAGTAACCTTGATTTGGAGAACACCAATCTTCTCCTTGAAGTACTCAAACTTCACTTTGGGTAATGACTTTGTCAACACATCAGCTATCTGTTCATCCGTCGTAACATACTAGAGCTTCACTACTCCTCTCTGCACCATATCCCTAATATAGTGATATTTGATCTCAATATGCTTTGACTTGTCATGGAACACCAGGTTCTCCAACAACTTCACACAACTCTAGTTGTGGCAATATATACAAGTAGCATCCAACTGGAGATCAAATAAATTAGACAATAGCTTCCTTAGCCATACCGCCTCACAACTAGATGAACAAGCTGCAACATACTCTGCTTTAGCTATACTCAGTTCCACACAGGATTGCATCCTGCTAAACCAAGAGATCACACCTGATCCCATACTGAAGCAACACCCAGAAGTGATCTTCCTATCAATGGAACTACCTACCAAATATGAATCAACATAACCCTCTAGGTTAATATTTTAACTCGCCTCGTACTTGAGCCCATAATCAGTTGTACCCCTCAGGTACCTTAGAATATGCTTTGCAGTAATCAAGTGAACATGTCTTAGATCTGTCAGGAACTGACTCAAGTTTTTCATAGCAAAGCAAATATCTGGTCTCGTGTTCGTCAGGTACATCAAGGACCCAATCATCTGACAATACATCATAGCATCAACCGCTTCTGATGAAGCATCACTCAATAGCTTCATGTTCAATGCCAAAGGTGTGGTCATGTAGTCCATCATCCTGGACCTCTTCAGGATCTCTACTGCATACTTCCCTTGTCCACACCTCCATGCCTAGAAAATAGTGCATCGAAACACGACAGGAGCATCACTCGTCTTCCACCTTCAACCTTGAAGCAAAGGTTGGAATTCACTTTACTCTCAGTAAAGCCTAGATTCTTCAGTAATCTATCCATCTCGTCATACCATGTCGAACCTCAGGATCTTCTACAGTCATTCTCTCTGAAGCATCATATTCCCTCTGTCTTCCGTACTCTATGCATTGAAACATTATGTACTAGAGTGACAAGTAGCTTTTTTTGCTACTAATATTCTATGTATCCATATAGGGTCACTGGTTACCAAGATCCTCTATCTTTGAAAGCATTCTTCTCACACCCATCTGTGAGCTTGTCATCCTTTATTAGCCTTGTAGCAAAGGTTGATATCTTCACCAAGCTCCTCGTGTATGTGTTATCCCATGGGTGTCTTCTGAGCTCATACAAGGCCTTCTTTCATTTACATACATGATTCTTCCTATCATGTGACTTCACTTCCAGTGGCTACAAATGTCTCTTCGTAGTTTATTCCTTCTTTTCATGAGAAGCCTCGTGCTATGAATCTTTCCTTGTATCCCACGATGTTTCCATCTACTGCATGATGGAACTATGAACTTCCCTTCATGTATTAATACTGCATCCTAGACATCATTCTTCTTGAGCTGGTCTTTCCTTTCTTCTTGGTTACTTCTTCATAGCTGGAAGGTTTTGCATCAATGATGTCGCTGCATTCATCATAGTATTCTTCATCTTGAATTGTCGTCACTTGTTCTTCGAAACAAGTCTCATCCTTCTTTGCTTGTAGGTGATTATGTATGCGATCTTTCCTACAAGTCAAATTCATTTGTATGGTGATAAACATTTCATAAGGAATATTCATAATGGCAAATTATTATGCATAAATATACGATCATGCAACTACTTTAGCCAATACAACATTCATCCATATCTCATAGAAACTTTTCTAGATTCCTTCCATCTCTACCAGGACAACATTGAGATTGTGCACTAATCCAATATGTCAGCAAAGAGGTTTCATTCTAGATAAGTAGCAATGGAGAGTTGTATAGCACCATGAGCTACTTACCCATCACATGGATATTAGTAGTATACTGTCATTAATGAAAACATTCTATCATGCATAACAAAACAATATCATGAAATGACAATTGAATACTTATCTTTATTTGTTTCATGGGTAGACTCCTTCTTGAGCCTTTAGCTTCATCATCTTCTTCATTCATAATAGCATCATTTCTTATCCAAATGCTAAGGTGGATAAGAGGTTCTTCAAGAGTTGAGATCTTCATATTCCTCATTGCTTGAGAGATCTTCTTTGGATGGTGAGATCTTGATCTTCAGTTGCTCCCATCTTCTCTTCTCTTATTATGAGTCGAGATTATTCTTCTTCTCAGAGTTTTCCGAAATTAATCACTTCCTTCTAGCACACATTCCTCAAATGAATAAATCCCATGATCTTGGGAGGCCATTCAAGGTGGCTATCACCACTTCTGCATTCTTCACTTCTTCTTTTACCTCTTCAATTTGTTCTTTGATTTGAGAGACCCTTGTCAAGTATGACTGTATGGTCTCTACATTGTGGATCTTCACATTCTTCAACTAGTTCCTTAAGTTCATCTTCTGATGTATGTTCTTCCCTTCAAATAGCTTAGTCAAGGAATCAAATATCTCTTTCGTTGTCTTTAGGGAAGACACTTGTGGTGTAAGGTGATCCATGATTGAATCAGCAATGATCTTCTTGGCCTTCACCAAGTTCTTCTTTTGTAAGGCTTTGAGCCTCATCTCCCTCTGGAATTAGAACCTCTCTAGTCATGTAGGTGTCCAATTCATTTTCTTCAGAGAGATCAAATAATTCCATGCTTGGAAGTTGTCAACTTCACCAAGCTTATCATCAAGCTGATGTGATAGATCACTTTGAAATGAGAACCTCAAATGGAAATAGAAAAAGATTAAATCTTACCGATTTGAGGTGTCCATCTTGGTTCCGGAGCTGGCTGATGTAGGATTTGTCAGAGAAACCCTAATTTTCAAAACTTGGAATATTTTAGATATGATTGGATAGAAAGATATATCTCTTTAAGTTGAGCTTTCCAATGTACTCCTTTTCTTAAAACAGTGGAGGGAAGCTCCTGGAATAGGAAGCCCTAGTTTTCCAATTTCTTCTACAGAAATGCCTGATATTGTTTCTACAGTATATCTGAAATTACTACTCCTCTGTGTTGGAAACTTAGTACTAAGGTAGCCTCTCCTGTCCCTATTTCAACACCATAGGTTTCATCAGAATTTATTTCACCAATTGGTACTTATGATCATTTTCCCAAGGTGACTTGTTACAAGACTGTTCAGAGCAGCGAAGTTGTATGGACTACCACATGTCACTGTTTCATCTTTTGGATCCGAAATTTGGAACATAGAAATTAAATTCCATTCCCTTTATGGAACATCTTCATAAATTTCATTTGGACCTTTGTAGCCCAAGATATAGTAATTATCCCTAGGTGTCCTGTTTAGAATGAATCCTGGAAGAGGCTAGAACCCTAAATTGGAGGGATCATATCTCCCAGAATATAGCGAATGAGAGGTGGAATTTTGGACACATTGTAAATCAGGATTTTTCTTCAACTTGTGAAATTTTCATCTCCTGAACCTTCTCCAATCGTGAGATATAGAGAATGTACCAAAACTTATCAGTTTTAGTATTTAGGGTTTTTTGAGCTCGGGGTCAAACAAGGGTTTCACTTTCCTGGAGTTTCACCCAACCAAAAATCTTGACCCAGGTCTCTAAACTTCTATTTTTATGAGGAGAGGAATCCTATGCTGGGCTCACTCAAAAATTCCTCTTCTGTAAGAAGCCTTAATTTCCTGCACCAAAAATTGAAAATGCTTCGAATCGAATTCTGCTTCGACAGAAAGATGCGCCCTTCAATGGAGAGTTAGCCTAGCATACTTTTTCTAATGGATTGTAGAGAGAGACCCAAAAATTAATAATCCCTACCTTCTGCAGCTGCACAATGTCTTCTTCTCAAGTTAGCTATGATACCATGTTATATTTTTATCATTCAAGCTAGCATTATGATCTTAGGATCTTATCTAAGAGAATAACATGCACAACAATAAAACACAAGAGACAATGAACACAAACATTTTCCTCAGAGAAATAATAAAGGAGAAAACCCCACAACTTCCTCAGAGATAGAATCAACACCAAAATTAAAACCTAAAAATAGTAAGATGATCTCCCAATAGCAGTAGTCTCTCTCTTCATCCCAGCAACTTCTCTCTCTCACTCATGCGCCACAATGAGTGAGTGTGTGTGATAAATAGAGAGGCTCACTCTCTATTTATATTCTTTCATTCACTTGAATCCCACTCCAACATGTCGGCCTCACTTAACAATTACTTACTAGAGCCGACATCTCTAGGAGTGTCTAATAACCCTAGTGCCCCACAACTTGTGGGGACTTTGCCTCCTCTGACCAAAAAGGAGGGTTATCCTTAACACAATGGTGGGGACTATTTCCCCAACTTACAATAACTCACCTAGGGTCAACTTCTCTAGGATAGCCTAATAACCCTAGGGCCCCACAACTGTTAGGACTTTAACCCTTGACCAATAGGAGGGTTACCCACAATGAATTGACATGACTTGTTTACATTATAGAACCTTGTGTTAGGAACACCGAGGCATGACATGACTCAAATACATTACATACACATCCCAAAATAAACATCGAAGTACAATACATAAGATATACAGATGAATACATTCTGAAGTTACAAATACATTAACAGTGGAGGGTATCTCTAAAGGTTGTAATGAAAGGTGATATTTGCACAAATAAGAAAGTACATCATATCTTGTAATTTTATCTTCATGTAAGTTGACTATGGTGACCTTCTCTTCCCTCAAATTCTCGATTTCACACCCAAGTGATGTGACCTTGTCTTCTTCTTCATTATGAAGCTCAAGAGGTGACTACAAATATGATTTATAGTATTCTTTTAGTTCCGATACAAATTATTTCTCACCACTCACACATGAACCAACATCCTTAGGAGTGATCTGGAAATCACCCATAAAGAAACTGGAAGTGCATTCATCTTCACTTTCTTACTTTCTATAATTCTCATCATTAAGGAGTGGATTTCTAACCTTTTCAAAGACAGCTTGGAGTGACTTATGCTCCTCCTTATCAAGATATTATTCTTCTTGACCACTTGAACAACTATCTTTGTCATGTCCCTTTTCAATGATTGTGAATGAATTTAGGGCCTCATCCTCCTCCTCCTTACTTTTGATATAACCAAAAGATATTTCGTCTCTTCTTTTCCCTCTTTAAGTTAGAGAGGTGGAATGACTTGGTTTCTCCATGGATGGTTTGTTGTTCGTGAAAGAATGATCATCAAAATTCTTGGACAAGAATACATACTTCAAATAAATATATTATTTGAAATAATTTTTTGCACAAATATCCTTACCCAAAGCTAGATACGCATGGTAGAAGCAAGGTATGATTTCACGTGCTTCTATCACCTTTGTCAAGTTTTTATTAACCATTAAAGGTTCAACCCTAATTTTTCTCTATATTATTTGATATATAAGTCATCATATTGATCTCTTGGTATGCTTCCATCAACATAGAGGACTTCTTCTTTGTCATATTTTCTACAGTACTCTTCGTACTGCTGATCATAGTCATCATCATATTGCTTATATGAATCATCATCAGAGTAGGACATGACTGCAATTTTCTTCAACTTGAGATGTTACTTTCCACCAGATTTTAGGAAGGTGTTATGACACCATTTTAATTAACCTTAGGCATAAAATCAATCTTGCTAACTCTGTGTAATAAGATTCAGACAACTAGTTGACAAATGGGCAATTTACCAAGTAAAAAAAGAAGAAACAGACTGGGTTTTGCAAGTGAGATAAAAAGGTAAGGAAAGAGATAGAGTGTTCATATTCCTAAGAACCTATATGTTGGGGCATATTATCTTTGTAACATCATCCAGGATGAAGTCTACTACCAAGATTTGGGAGTCCCAAACAGTGCAAACTAAAATATTTACAAGCAATTCCAAGCAAGTAATGGATAAGAGAACTTATGAGGGTTATAGAACTATGTTTAAGATGCTGAAATAAAAAAAATTCAGGTTTATAACATATCTAAATAGTCAAAATAAATCCTAAGGGCCACAATGTAGAAACTAGGTACTAGGACTATGTAGAAAGCTAAAATTTGGTGATTTCCAAACACAGGAAAGGAGAATCTAATATTCAATTTTAGACATGGAATATCATAACTAGAGACTTGCTTAATTTATATAACAAAAAATAAATAAAATTGATATTTTTAGACTAACTAATTAACTCGAACTAGAAAACTAACTCATTTTTCATTGAAATCTAGGAAGGGTATGAAAAATATTTATGAAACTTAACTAAACCAGTTCAAAATGGTATGAAACCTTCAAGGACATTAAATTGCATCATAATGGATCATTTACGGTCGAAATTCATCTCGTTGGAAGCTCAAATATAGCCCCTTATAGACAAAAACTCCATAGAATGGCTCCAAAGCTAGGAAATTACATAGAATTGAATTTGGATCCTTCCAAACTCTAACAGTGGGATAAAAGTGACCTGAACCTGATATTACATGAAATATATCATAATGGTTTCAAAATTCCCATTACAATGCTACAAAATTTGTCAGGATAACATACAATGCATAGGAGGAAGAGATAAGTATGAATATCATTGAAAGGAGGCGTCCAAACTTGAAAAAATAAAGCCATTAATGTATGCAAGAAATTCATGAATAATAAATAATAAGAGTTCTAAGGGGCACATCTCCCAAATCTAGTTGAAGCACATCACTCAACCATTGAGTAGTAGAGCTCTCAAGACAAACTTCAATTGACCAAAAGTTGTGATAGCGATGTTCTATCATTGTTTTATAGAAACCTTATTCTTTAAGTTCAAATTGGCTCCATTGATGGACCACTTCCCTCTCCCAATGCACCTTCATGAATAAATTAGGAACTTCCTTGCTTTGTCTCCTAGCTTTCCTGACTTTCCAATTGTCTTTCTTTTCATCTATTGGAAATAATTCCCTCTTTGTGCCTGCTTTTATGGCTAGCATGCCTTATTACTTTTAGCAATTGTGCCCTCCTTCCTTTTTTACTGACTTACTTCTTTCTCTTTTAGAAACTACATCCTCTAAAATTTTCCTACTTTTTGTCATGACAACTTTTATGGAGTTTCTTTCTTTGTCCTGGATTTTCTCTTATGGATGATTAGGTAGGATTCTATCTTTTTACTTGGTTTCCTTTTAGAATTTTCTTTAATTTCTCTAATGTTTCCATTTATGATTTCCAACTCATATTCCACTTGGATTCATGCGCCTTCCTTGTCACCTAGGATTTACTTTGACATAAAATTTATTAAAATATCATAATTATTAATTAAAGTTTAGAAATTGCATCCTAGTCTAGTATTTGCATATGCATGATGATTATTTTTTTACAAATAACACCTCCTAGAATAGAACCACTAGTGGTTAGGACACACAACATTTATATGTCACTTGTGAGGGACATTAGAAGTCCATACAGTCTCCATGCACATATAGTCGTTTAGAACATAACTATGCATATACATAACTTGATTAATAGCTATTATCCATATTCATTGACCATTCAAATCATGTAAGTGAATGAAGCATTCTTGAACAATACAGGGACATACAAACATGACAAAAATACTTATATTTTAATGGAATTGTTCAACAACTCGCTATGTGAGTGCAATGTTCCACCTAACCATAGGTGTCTACTTGGCCTATATTCTTTCATCACATACAGATCACCTTGGACTGGTCTATGATAATCCACTAGAAATGAACTAAACAAACTCACTTACAATGAAAAATATAACCATCCATGCTAAGCTAGTAATTTACTGTGCTTATCAAGGATACAGCAAGACGGAAGAATATAACACTAAACCAATGAGATTATCCACAAATATACATGCATCTCATTCAGTTCAACTAGACATATACCCACAATACCTAACAAACTCAACACAAGGAAGGCCCCCTTCACTGCTACATAGTCCCTTAGGAAACCCTTCCCTCCATTGTTATCTAGGATGGGCATAGAAAGGTTATGGATGCTAAATCCTGAATATTATCATGTTCACTTAGTTTATCAAGACATTCCACCCTTGGTTTCTCCCCAATTTGTGCTTTCTTTAGCTTTACACTTCCAAACCATGCTATATTCAACCACAAGACCCAGTTTAGATATTTTTCGCCCAATTTCCAAACTGGCCTTCATCACTACTGAGATCAAGTGCATCGTTAAAAAGAACTATGTTGGGTGTGTTTGTACACTTAGTTTTCCCTTACGCATATGGCTCAATGGAATGCATGTGTCCTCATTTGGATGAGAATACCCATGTCCTCTCTTCCTTGAATATTACTTCTCTTGCACAGGAATGATGGAATGAAATTCCATGAGTAACTTGACTTCCGATTCAATAAATTTGACACCATAACCTACCATACTTATCACAACACTCTTTTGGATATTTTCTTAAAGTATTGAGTCGATTTCTCAATTGCTCTCTTACAACAACATTTAAGAATAGCTAAGGGAGTGTACTTGGGTAGCTACTTTCGATTTGTGGCATAGGGTTTCTCAAGGTGACACTTGAAAATTCTGGATTGAATCCCACAACCCCTCATCTCTCCCTAGTGGGTATCATATCCTGTTACGAAGAAAACTTCCTATGGCTTGGGGTGGGCCATGAAAGACAGTATGACACCAGAAATTGACCCATTTCCAATATGATAAAGATATAAACAAGTCTAACACTAAGGGATGATAATCGTACCTTATTGCAGACATTCGTAGAAAATACTCATTGAGCTTTCAATCACACTTGTATGTACATTCCATCCCCAACAAGAATCAAACACACAAGCATGATAGATATTAAGTATTAGAACCTAATCTAGCATATACGAATCCAATTTATAATAAAATAAACTACATCCATGGATACAAATATTCATAGTTACACATATAATGGATGAGAAATGGATATTTCCATTAAATGTAAACTAAGATAAAAATGAAAACCTCTATCGGCACCTCATCGAAATCGAGAAACCAAGTCCTCCACCTGGGCCTGCAACACTTCAATCCTTCATATTAAGGAAATATCACAAGACAAAGGAAATCTTAGGAAGGAACACTAATGGATGCTCCAAGGACAAAGGAATGCAAACTCAAGTATGCAAGAATGGAGCACAATTACACTATAATTTCTTTGCTCTCACAAGTTATCCTCCTTTAATGTTTCCAAGTAGCTCAATATATATCCCCTCAATGAGAAGTGAATGGTCGAGTCAGAGCATTTCGATACATATGGAAGGCCAAGGGTCAATTTATTCATTACCTGATAAGGGAAAACTATGAATATCTATTTTGTGCACATTTCGTAATGTATGTGGGTCATAGTGGAGCAAGTTGTGTGTACACATGGACAGTAGGCAAGTGACCCACATATACCCATAAATATGCCTTTTTTAAGGGATTCTCGGGAGAATCAAAGTAATAGTGAGCAAAGGGGGTTCAAAGAGTCTGCATAGGTATATAGAGGGCCATAAAAACATGATCTACCAAGTGTGTAAAATCCAATTATAACATAGCCCCGCATTCATGTTTCCTCCATACCTAACATTGAATACTTTATTTGCATGATATAAATATTTACATATTTACATCTACTGAGGTTGTAAAGCACATAATTATTTCCTATATAAACCGATCATTCACTAGCGGGGCCTTGGCATTGCGCTCCTCGCTAGAAATTATACATTTCTTACAAACAACATTTACATTACAGGAGAATACAACAGGGATCAAAATGGGGACATTACAATGTCATTCCCTTATATTGTTTTCAGTCCCTACAAAACATTCAACATAAGTGAATTGATTATTTGAAACATAATAGTGATTATTCTCAAGTACAGTATTACTAAATATTTAAGAAAAAATTCACAATGATTACTTTATGATTCACTTGAATCATCCCTCTACAATTTTTCCATCGATGTTTTAAGCTCTTATGCACTTAGATTGCAAACAATTATTGAGCTTCCTAATTTTTTGGCTCTACATGTCATATATTAACCAATACACATGAGTTAGATTTATAAAAAATTCAAACACATTAATTTAATATAGAAATTACATAGAGCTTTCCTTCTTCACAATTTTGGATATGCTCTCATAATGTTAACTAGAATTATTGTTCTTTAAACTTTTATCACACATTTTATATAAATAAACAACCTGTATTGTTAAATAGAGAAGTTATTAAATACACTATACAAATAAATTACATAACTTCCAAATAAAAAACCAGTCTACCATTTCAGTGAACTTCAACCATAAAAATGCCCCGATGTGTCTCATACTTGAATGCACTATTGCACCATACTTGAACACACGGTTAACGAAAACTAAATAAACAATATCAAATAGTTTTTCATGGTGTTATTTATTTAATTTAAAGAACCTCTAAACAAAATGGTTTGTCTTTACTATAAACACATTGGTGTGTTATAACAAAACGATTGCACTAAAAAATACATAAGTGTTTTTTAGAAAAAAATAATAGTTCCAATAGGGTTTTAGATTCAAACTAAGTTTCCCATTCTCACCCAAAACCTTATATATAAAACTATAAACCCATGAAATTTAAAATTCCTATAAAGAAAAATCCTAATTGTGAAACAATAGAGGGAGTTAAACTCTACTGTAAAACTTTGTAGCCACATAACACGAAAGGGAGCAACAAGAAAAAAATGGTTCCAACATTAAAGGTAACTATGAATTTTTTTCTTCTAAATTTATTTAAAATCTAAATGGGAACATAAACAAATCATGCATTGGGATCAATACTAATAATTTACACATTTGAATTTTCTACAATGCAAGTTTTTGTATGATTCACCATAACTTACAAATTTTGATATTTATAATACTATGGTTGCTCCAAACTCCTCCCTAGTAAGTCTCTCTTCGAAAAATATCCCCTTGAAATTTCAGCAAAATGATGATATAGTCATTAGTTTTTTTTAAAACACTATAGAATTAATTTTTGAAAAAGAAATTCGCACTCCTTTTTCACTTTAAGGAAGAAATAATTTATGTGGTTTCTTATTTTTCATTTTTTAGATATCAGTGCATTATATATATAGGTGCATCAATGCATCATAACAAAAAATGCAATGCTAAAATATACCTTCTAGAATATCGATGTGCAAGATTGATGTGCGTGCAGCAGTGTGCTATGATTTTCATGGCACACCATATTGGCATACACTAGAAAAATGAAAAATGCATTTATCATACTATGGTGCATACTAAAAATAATGTTGCACTGATGTGTATCCATATATTAAGTGCATCGATGTCAATAATATTGAAAATTGCATAGGTAACTATCTTTTGTAAGATATAGAGGATATTTTCTTTTGAGGATTTTTTTTGTGGGTGTTCCAACATGGTGCATATGTTGTTTAGTCGCAATAGTGTGTACAATTACATATGATACGCTAGTGTCATTGTATTATTATCGTGCATTGGAATAACTAAAATGACCTATGAATTTATGTTTCAACTTAAAATGATATATTCATATCAAATGTTCTTTTAGGATTCAAACACATCAATTGAAATACTTCCGAATATACATATATGTATAAACTCACCTTATTCTTACAAAATGGTTTCGAACATTTATTGGAATTTAAATTGTGATATGGTTCTCAAAATTTATTTTAGGACTATAGACATGTATATATTGTTGATTTGGATCAAATGTAGGGGGAAAAGCGTTAGGGGATTTTTGAGGTCTAAAATGGGCCTCATAAGAGAAATAATAAAAAAAGATTTATAATCGTAAAATAAAAGTTTTAAATTTTGGAGGAGAAAAAAATACTATTTTTTCTTATCATATTTTTGAGATATCTCCTTATTGGTTCACCCGAATTTCGAGTTTGTGGACTCGTTGGATGCGAAGTTGATGTAGAATTCAATTTCGCATCCAAACCATACCCACACTGCATACTTATGAGGTACCCACGACACCCTAAAATGAAAATTTCATTAAAAAATGTTTTAATAATATTAAAATACATTTTTTTAATGAAATTTTCATTTTTGGGAGTCATGTGTACCTCAGAAGTATGTAGTGTGGGAATGGTTTGGATGCAAAATTCAATTCTGCATCCAGCAAGTCCCGAAACTCGAAATTCGGGTGAACTAATAAGGAGATATGTCAAAAATACAATAAGAACAAAATAGTTTTTCTTTTTCCCTCCATTTGTTTTACAAATTTTACCCTTGTGGTTGACATAATCATCTTGAATCCTATTCGTTCTTATAAAGTGAATTTAAATGGTACAATTTTTTTAGGCCGATTTTTTACCTCAAAAATCTCCTAATGGTTGTAATATCAAATGGTGAATTCTTCAAATTCCAGCTATTTTCGTATTGTTGAAAGTTCAACAAGTTCTCCATTTCCATCTCTAGTAAGTTAATATTTTATGTAAAATCCCTCTTAAAATATTTACTAAATTTTATTTTCCTCTATTATATTCATTGACACACCTTCTGTTTATCTTAACCACCTTGCGAATTCAATTAGTTGTTCATTGCTTGAGCCACTGATTGTTTAATGTATTATAGAATATGGTGTTCATTTAATGCTTGTGGTATTATTTGATAATAGAATTAATAATACTTGTTTGCATTAATGATAGAATCTCATACAATCAAGGCATTGACATAATGAGAAGTTTTAACTAAGAAATAGAAGACTAATGTTTTTATTAAAAAAACACATTATTCCATGCCTAGAAGTGTTTGCGGGCATATTTGGAACATGAAGCCCTTCCTAAGCATCAATATAATTATTCCTTTGTTGAAGTAGTCTCCTAATAACAATATAATGCTTCCATAGTGAGTTTCATGCTAAGATTGATAGGATGATGTCTATTATTGATTTTAAAACCAATGTATAGGTAGAGTACGGTGCAGTTTTATAGATGGAGGAAGTTGTGCCTGTGGATAGACTTGATCGATCCTTGAACAACATATATTATGGCTCTAAATGGAATTCATTATCGAACTAAATAGAGTAATAAGTCACCCTATATCTGTACACATGTCCCCTTTCCTCTACCACATTTTCCTAGCTCAAACATAATGTATTGTTGCAGATATCAAGTTAAGAATGTAGCTACAGAACTCACCCATAGAAGTTGCTAATATTTCATCACTTCCTTGAATGGCACCATGACTTGGATACACAATCATATCCTCCACAACAAGGGATACTTCCTATTCACAACTTGGGTTTGCAAGGATAATAGAGCCCTCCTTAAGTGGATCTCAATCTAGAAGAGAAATATAAGATAAATAACATAGTGATGAATGAAATGAAATATTCTTAATATTTTATAACTCCCCTTCACACTCTAAATTCTCCCTCCTACTTGGACAAATGCCGTTCCCTTCTTACTATTGATTCCACACTCCCAAGTGATTGTGCCCTTCATATATGATGCAATTAATCCCAACGTCTTGTCTTCTTGATTATTGGGTGATGATTTCATAAGAATAATGGTCAAACTCTTCAATAAGTGCACCCCCATACTATTCTTTGCATACCCTGCCCAAACCACAAATATGAAAATAAAATGTAATCATAAACCACTACCATGAAGATCAAATGAGAAATATGGATGATAATTCCTCAACAATAGCTATGGTGGGTTTGTTGCACCATCAAAATAATTCTCCTCTCCCTTAGGGTTTCGTCGAGAGAAAAAAAATCTATATAGTTCTCTATTTCAAAAATGGAGAAAATGAGATCTTGTGTCCTTTTTATAATTTGACGTTTCCCATCTTTGTTACTTTTTGTATTCCCTTAAAAATTTCTCACTTTTTATATTCTAAAATGACTTGACTATGAACATGACATTTCTTCATCATTTAATTTCATCTTAACCCCCCTCTTTGGGCTCAACTTTACCCTTTCTGATCACTTTATTATTTAGCTGAATTTTATAAAGTCACTTTATTAAATTGATTATTAATGTCACTTTATAAAGTGATTTTGGCCTAGGTTATGTTAAATAAATAAATAATTCCCTACCATGTCGGTTATAGCATATAGGAACTAGATAATCTAGTAAGTAATGACATGGTGGCCACCCGAAAGGGTAAATGATAATAATCCCTATTTTAGAGTTCTTGTCATTAGGAAATTGTAGATTGGCGTGCTTCATAGTATTTTTTGCCTCCCATAAGCCATCCTCCACTAGAATTTTCCGCAACTTGACCAAATATTCTTGGATCACCCTATTCCTCAACCTTTTCTCACTAACATCAAATATCTCTTATGGGTCCAAAATCAATTGTTCATCCTCATTAAATGGAGGTATTTCTATTGATGTTGTAATCTACTATCATAGTTCCTTCTTAAGGCACGACAGATAAAATATGTTGTGACTCTTTCTCCCCTTTAGAAGCTCTAACTTGTAAGCCACTTCTCCAACTCTCCTAACACTCTATAGTGTCCCTAGAAGAACGTATTTATCTTTTTTGCAACTTTTTTCTTTCTTGAGAACTAGTGATACAATTTAAATCTCAGAAATACAAATTCCCCCACCTCAAAACTACACTCTGTGCTGTTCCAATCAAAATATACATGTTATTGGTTTTGAGATACCTATAGATTTTTCGTAAGAGCTCCCATGATGTCCTAGAAATCATGTATCCAATCCTTCTCCTTGGGTTCCCTTCTATACAAAAAATCCATGTCAACAAATGATGGGGCATCATAATCATACAATGCATGGAACCATGACATACCGATGGACATGTGATAGGTGGTATTGTAGAAATGTTCTCCTAAGTGTAACCAGTTTATCCAAGCACTATAATTTCCCAATACATATTTATGCAAGTACTCTTCAACCCATTTATTCCCTATTTATTCCTTCCCATATATCTATGGGTGATAACTAGTGTTAGTATTTAGTTCAATATCCACCAACCTTCAAACATACTGCAAAAAAGACCTAAGAAATCTAGAATCTTTATTGCTAACAATGTTCTTCGACATCCCATATAAACATAATACCTTTCTGGAAAACACCTCAACCACTTGTGTTGTTTTATAAGCTGAGGAAATTGTGAAGAAATGTGTTAATTTCGTCAATAGATCTACCACCAGATAGATGCAATCTTGGTCTTGTATTCATGGTAACCCAATGATGAAATACATGGAGACACCTTCCAACTTCTACTCCATGGTAGGTAATGGTTGCAGAAGTACTATCAGATGGATGTGTTCGGCCTTGTTATGTTGAAAAACCATGCCTTCCCTCATATTCCACATCACATCATCTATGAAGCCCTTCCAAAAGAACCTCTCCATGATTTGACGGTACCTTTTAAAGTGCCCTTGGTGTTTTGCTATAGGAGTATCGTGTGTAGCCCTCAATATTTTCTCCTTTAAATTGGACTAAGGAAACAAGTATATCATGTCCTTGTAGAAGTGACATAATCAAATGGTATATACATTTCATACTCCATGAGCCCATCCAACAACTCACAAGAAAATTCGTTTTTGGAGTATTCCACAAGGAGATGGGATTTCCATTCAGCTGAAATTTCCATCAATGAACATGCGAATGGTTTCTTGGAGAGTGTGTTAGAAAACACATTGTTTTCCCCTTCACATATTCTATATCGAAGTCGTACTTATGTATCCTACTAACCCACTTCTATTGTCGTTTGTTTAAGTCCTTATGCCCCAAGAAGTATATCAAGTTGTTGTGGTTTTTCATCAATATAAATTAAGTTTACTTTAGCTGACTTTAGTGGTCTATCATTGGGATGTTGTGGTATTTCCTAACATTGACTTTAGTTTCATCTTTAAAATTCAATGGTGCGATCATAATATAGTGTCACCTAACTCATTTATGTAGAAAGCACTAGGCGTAATAATAACAAAGCATCAGGGAAAGCAATGAGTATTTTGTAGCACTAGTGCATATTTGGTTTAAACACATTGCCACTAACTTTATTTGAATACACAAGTGTGATTAAAAATATCAAAGGAGTCATCATTCATTTTCTCTTCAGTGACTCGAGCCCAGTGACATTGCACTAGAAAATATACGTTTTATTTTTATTTTTTGAAGTTCCTTCATTCACCATAGATGGAAATATTTTTATAATACTATTCATACAATTTTTATTTTTAATTATTGGATTTTAATATGATGTTTGGATTAATTTGTTATATTATAAATTCTCTAAATTTTTCATAGATATTGTGATATTTAGAGGACTATTCATATATTTAATCATCAATGTAACATTTCACAAATGCATTAGATAATGCAATAGAATAAGAAATTTTATTTTATTATATATCAATAAGAGTCTCTTTTTTCATACAAAATGGGACAGCATAAAGTGTTGGGATAAATGGGCAGACCCGGGTTTCACCTTTAACTTCGCACCAACAAAAGACCCACAGTGTTGGCCCTTTCAGCAGCAGCCTGCGAACAGGCTACAGTCTCACCCGAAACAGCTATGGGGTGCCACAGAATCAGGTTTCTGAAAGCAGAAGAGAGAATCTTACTGTACCTTTAGTCTTTAACTATTAACAATCACTTAACAGAATGCTTGTAATATCAATTATGCAGCTTCACGATTAGATAAATAAATAGTTACTTGCACAACCCTTATCTGGGAATTCACAGCGAAGCTAGTTATTAACAACAGTCTTACTTTAGCAGTTACTTACTTAACAGTGCATAAAATATAATAACAAATCACACAAATGAACCACAACACGAGATGTCACGTGGTTCACGCCCAGTGTAGGGGTTACATCCACAGAACTACGCTTTATTTAACTCTTTACAACTAAAACGACAGTTCTGATCTGTGCACTCTACTGCAGATCCCTTCAGTCCTCAAAGTCATGCACACAGCAGCAAGCCTCTACGCACACAGCTGCAGATCTTCCTTTTCACCCACAAAACCCCTCTGCACACACAGCTGCAGAGGTCGTCCCGCACACAGCTGGGACTTAACCTTCTTACAAAAACCCTTATACAATCTCTTATCTTTGCATTACAATAGCTTCATAAGATAATCATTCAAGACCTAACCCTACTTCTTTACATAAGTGCCTATTTATATAGTGCACTGTTACAAAACCATGGATTTACACCATGGGCGCCCAAAACCCTAACCCTGGATTTAACCCAAGGGTTAATTACAAAAAGGGGGTTCGACCGACCCGCAGCACCCTTAAGACTATTTTAGGCTGTAACTCCGCTTATACTTCCTCAAAAACTGTGGAGTTACCAAAACTAAGGACCTTTAGGGTCGGAGCCCCAGCAGGCCCCTAAGACTCACTTGTGACTCGTCCCGGGGCACTCTGCTGCTGTTCTGTAGGTTGGTGAAACCTCGTGCACTGCTTACTAGTGGCCTCCCTATTGCTGTCAGCTGCTCGCTTCCGTCCTTCATACTTTTTATGCTGAAGAGGGTCTTCCGGATCCATCTGAAACCCCACTTGTTACTCTATCTGTCGAGCACTTGACCATCCACAACTAAGGGTCCCGAAAATTGTTTGTCAAGATTCATAAGACAAACAGCTGCCTTGGCTCTGTCAAACCAGGTAAAGACATGGTGGGATCCTCCAAAGTCTTATTATGATGCCTTGTGCCTTTCGTCGCTCCATGTTAGAGTGAACTTCTGCCTGCCTTTGTCCAAATTAGAGCAAACTTCTGCCTTCCTTTTTACTTTGGTCAGATAGGAATGTACTGGCGAATTACTCAGAAGCTTCTGCAACCCTCTCTCTTTGAACTCTGATACTAACTCCTGGACTTCACAATTGTTTGACATGGTTCCAACTGAGCAATTCAAAGAAATGCTTAATGCGAGAGTCGCAGGCCGATGCGGTGTTTTATAGAATCCTGTAACAGAATCTGTCATCATGGTACATTAATGACACCAAATCTGATGGAATACTGGAAATCTTGTCCACACGATGCCAGGATTTCCCCCGAAATATCATTATTATAGGTATGGAGAGCAGTGCTCATGCCGGCTTTGCCGAGTTTATTTTGTCCCATCCATCGCATTTTAAGCTGCGACGCACCTTTGACCTTAGGCATAACAACTACCCACAACTTCGAAACCATATTAACCCTTAATCCTTACTACCCCATGCGGTACCCCCATTTCAACTGTTCTTGGGGTTTAGACTGTCCTTCTTAGAGCTGCGGCGGATTAGGGGGTCCTGGCCTGTCCCTATACTTCTTTAGAAGACTGCCATTTACCATCGAGGGGAAAATTTCTCCATTCAACTTAGCTAGCTGTATTGCGCCACCATCAGTAACTTTCTGTACTATGTATGGTCCTTTCCAATGTGTATTGAACTTACCTGGGAATTTCATGAATTTGCTGTCGTATAAGAGCACAAGGTCACCTATCTGGAATTGCTTCTTTTTAATATGCCTGTCATGCCATGCTTTTTCTCTAGCCTTCTGCACTTGCTGCTGGAACCCTGCAATGAATCTGTCTTCTTCTAGTTCTGTTATCTGGGTTAGCCTTTTATTCAACATACCTGGGTCATCCATTTCTATGAAAGAAACTATTATGAGACTAGGAACAATATACTCCATTGGCATGACTGCTTCTTGCCCGTAAACCAGCCGAAAAGGTGTGTGACCTGCCAATTTCTTGCAAGTGGTTCTATAAGCCCATAATACTGTCAAGATTCTGAGATCCCAATCATTTCTATTAATATTACAAACCTTGGTCAGAGCCTACTCCAGAATCTTATTGAAGGCTTCCACAGTTCCATTTGCTTCCGGGTGGTATGCAGTACTCTTCTGGTGATATACCTGAAATTCTTCGGTCAATGCTTCAATAGTTTTATTCAAAAAGTGTGACCCTTGGTCACTCATAAGAATTCTGGGACATCCAAACCTTGTTAAGATATTTTCAAACATGAACTTTGTAGCTGTAGCAGCGCTACAATATTTAACTGGTTGAGCTTCATCCCAACTAGTAAGGTATTCAATTGCTGTAATAATATACCGTGCTCCCGATTTCTTTGCAGGGGGATTTATAGGTCCGAAAAAATCAATAGCCCACTTGTCAAAGTCCTGTAGGGTTACCTATGGAATGAGAGGCATCTAATCCCTCCTGGATGGTTTTCCTATCCTCTGACAGATGTCACAGCTGTGGCAGTACTCCCTGGCATCCTTATGAAGTGTAGGCCACCATAACCCTGCTGCCAGAATCTTCTGTGCTGTAGCTTTCCCTGCATAATGCCCTCCCGCTGCGCCAGAATGTGCCTCAACCAAAATCAAGAGTTTTTCATGCTCCAAGACACATCTGCGCAGGATTTCATCTGGTCCCATCTTGTACAATTGTCCTGCTATCAGTGTAAAATCAGCAGCCTGAACCACCAACTGCTTCTTCTGTTGTGTTGTCATCTCCAAGGGTGCAAACCCTGTATCCAGATACTAAACAATGTCCTGAAAGTAGTCATAGACCATCTAGATAGAGAATAACTGAGCATCAGGAAGACCTTCTTCTAAGCTAGTAGGCTCTTCCCCTGATTCAAGCCTTGACAGATGGTCAGGTCCCAAGTTAAGTCTTCCTAGCTTAACTATAATCTCAAAGTCATATTCCTGGAACAATATTAGCCATCGACATATTCTTCCTCCCAACACATGCTTGTTAACCAAGTATTTTAAAGCAGAGTGGTCAGTGAACATTTTAAAATGAGAACCTAACACATAATGTCAAAACTTTTGCAAAGCATATGCCATAGCTAAACCTTCCCTTTCTGTCGTAGTATAGTTTCTTTGTGCTATGGATAATTTGCGACTTGCAAAGGCAATAGGGTGGTCAATATTACCTTTTCCTGTCTGATCCAGTACTATGCCCAAAGCAATCGAGGAAGCATCGACATGCACATGAAACTCCTTATTCCAATCAGGAAACACTAGGATAGGGGCAGTTACCATCTTTTCTTTTAGGATGTCCAAGCTTTCTTGACACTCAAGTGTCCATTCAAATTTACTCTCTTTCTTCAACTGTTTCTCCATCGGGGCTGTGATCTGGGCGTAACCTTTAATAAACTTCCGGTAGTACCCAATGTGACCAAGTGTAGTACGCAGTTGATTGACTAACTTCAGAGGTGGCAAGTTCACAATAATTGCTATCTTCGCCAAATCCACCATCAATCCTTGCTTACAAACAATATGACCCAACAGGATTCCAAAGGGTGCACATGAGATTCACTTTTTTAAGTTCAAGGAAATCTGATGCTGTCTACACTTGTCCAGCATAAGTCTTAAACTAGTTATGTGATCTTTTAGTAACCCAAAAATAGTCCAGTCATTAAAATACACTTCTAATAATTTATGTATAAAGTCTTTAAATGCACAAATTACGACTCGAGAAAACATGGCAGGTGCATTCTTTAATCCAAAAGGCATAATTGTGTACTGAAAGGATCCCATCTCTATAGCAAATGTTGTCTTATGTCAATCCTCTGGAGCAATTCTGATCTGATGGTACCCTGAAAATCCATCAGTAAAAGAGTATACTTCTTGACCTTCAACATTATCAAGAACTTCATCTGTAAAAGGAGTAGGAAAGGGGTCATGTAGGCACGCATCGTTCAGCTTCCTTAAATCAACACAGATTCGGATTTCACCCTTAGTCTTCTTGTCTTGGACTACCATTGGACTGACCCATTCAGACTCTTCAATAGGCTCAATAATTCCTGCGGCAAGCATCTTATCTAACTACAGTCTAACTTTTTCCTTATATTTGGGGTTCAGCCTATACGGCCGCTGTTTCACAGGCTTCACATCAAGTTTCAATGGGATCTTTATGACTCCTATATCACCAAGGATACCCTTCATCTCAGAAAACTTCATCTGAAATAGGTCTTGATACTCGTGGAGAAGTTGGGTCACTTTGCTTACCATTTCATCATCCCAATAATCTCCAATTGTAGCATACTTGGGGTTTTCTTCTGACCCAATGTTTACGGTCCGTGTCTTCAGAGGCTGAGTCACTTCAGGTGCTTCGACCACTGGTCTGTGTACTTCACAATTTCCTTCTGACTCTGGAATATTAATGTTACACAGATCATAATCCTCGTCAATTGCGAGGTTGTAACATTCAACTGCATTAGCTTCTTGTGCTTCCCAATCGGTTTGGTATTCCCCTATTTCTTGGTCATCAAATATCTTAGAATGGATCAATCTAATAGCTGCATCTAAAGTAGGACAAACTTCGTTAATAGAAAATGTAAGCATAAAACTGTCAACAAGATCATCCCAACTTATAGTACCGTGTCGAAGCTCGACCTCCGTGTACCAGTTTTTTGCTATAGGTTCCAAAGTGTGCACAAACTTATGCACCCATTCCTCATGGGGTACATGTTCCCATGCTGCATAACATTGCTTCAAATGTTCCTGAGGACTATTCTGCCCATTGAACTTGCTTCGCAGCTCTTGAGATTGGTCTATGAATCTGAGGCTTAGAAATTTTTGGCAAGCTTCCCAACTGTGGATATATTTCTTGTGGCCTTTCCACCATCTCGCTACTGTAGCTCTTAATGCTGCTTCCAGAGTCTACATTCTCTATGATTCTGGCACTTGTTCTAAAAACTGCGCAATGAATTTTCCTAGATCTGTCAACCCATCATATGTAGGCAAGTGTCTAACCTGTGCACTAAGGCATCTAAGAGATTTGGTAATTCATGCGCACCAATGGCCATGTAGCTCGTATAGTCAATTCTTCCAACTCTCTAGACCATCATCTAAGTCAGACATGCAGGAGCTATCACATTGCCAATCCATTACACCTTCAGCATTAGGCTCGACATAATCTTCTTCTTTAGCTGTGATATTATAGATGTGGTCTAGAATATCCTGATCTTCCTCTCTGATTGGCTCCGTATATCTTTCTCCTTGAGAAAGATCCAATGGTAGTATAGCTCTCAATCCCTTCCCTTCAAAAGTCATTTGTCTCTTTTTAAGATTGATGACTGCATCACTATCTATTGCCCACTCAATTTCTAGCAAAGCTAGATAGGGGTTACTATCATCAATGATCTCAATAACTTCAAAGTCTGCTACAGTACTGACTCCATCTATATCCACTGGTACCCGAGGAAATATTCCTAAAGGTACAATCCTCTACTGATTGGCTAGTCTCAACTGTATAGGCGACCAATCAAGGGTAGGTTTTCCCATTTGTTCCCATGTTTGCTTAGTTAAAATATTGACTTCAGAACCTAGATCTAAAATAATATCCTTCATGTCATACTCTCCTACCTGAGCATGTAGTCTCATCTCTCTTCCAGTTCTTCTAACTCTACTAACAACTCTTTCTCTATCAGGACTTTGATGAGGTTCACAAGACTGAATAACTTTTTGTAATTCATTTAAGGCATTTTGATTTCTTAATAGTTTGATGCAACTCTGTAAAAATGATGACAGAGTACTTACTTGGCCTTGTGAGTTTTCCTGGGATTGCAGCGGCTGATGCTGCTAGTTTGGTGCTGGTAAATCTGAATCAACAAAGTCTTGTCTGGTCTCCAAACAAGTTTCTTTTTCTTTTTCTCATTGAACATCAAATGATGGAGTCTTCTCTACGGCCTTGCGGACCCCATATTTGTCAGGCTGCTTCGCTTGACACTACGCCTCTGTCGTAGCTCCACTTCTTGTAACCACATTAACAGCTGGGATTGGTCGTGGTTCAATAGCAATCAACTGGACACTCGGACTAGATTTACTGGTTCTTTCTTGGATTTTAGCTAGTAACTATGGGCACTGCTCGATGACATGATCAACTGCTCTGCAGTATCGGCATGTCGTGGTTGGGTTTTGACAGTCTCGAGCTATATGTCCTGCCTGATTGCAGTTATAGAAAATAACTTGACCTCGACCTCCTCCAGGGATACCACGACCACGGCCTCTAAAACTGCCTTGACCACCTCGGTAACCATATTCATCATTTTCTTGTGCATCCGGGTAGATCCTATAAGTGTCGTAGGTCCGTTCCCTCATAAGGTCGAAGCTGCGACATTCATCTTCATTGTGGCCTACTAACTTACAAAATGTACAGTAAGGGTTCTTCAGGACTTGAACATACCTCTGTAGCAGATAGCAGTATTTCGGTCGATGCTGGCCAGTAGTTCGACAGATCTCATAGTACATAACACTAGGATTCGGCGGGTTTGGTGCGCCAGTATTCAAATAGTTTCTCAGCACCGGGCACTGGTCCTTGTCGTGGCCTTCTATTCAACAATGTATACACCATACCTCTTCACGGGTGGCTTTCCCTTTTTTCATGTCGCGAAGTTCTAAAGCCATCTCCGTGAGCTGCGCTTGAATTTGAGCTATGCCAGAATTATCTTTAACAGGTGCAGTTTCAAGCTTTATGGCAATTTCTAAGGCCTCTTGCTGATCAGCAACCTTCTGTTGCATGAGTGGAGCTCTGATGTGAGGTAATAATGCTACAACAAACCACTCCTTATGTTGTGCTGGTCCAATCATGAAGCTAACTTGGTCAAGTAGAACTTTGAATCTCTGATCAAAGTCCCACACAGATTCACCTCGCTGCTGCTGAATCTCTTTTAACTCAGTGATGCACTGCGACTCTAATTTAGGTTTCTTAAATTCTCGGATCAGTGCTTCTTTGATGTCAGCCAAGACAGGATTCTGCATGCTAGCAAACTTCATCAACCAATTTAGGGCTCGGTCTTTGAAAGAAGTGATCAGCTACGCTCGTCGAACATATATTTCCGTAATATTCTTTGCGGTCCACACAGCTTCGCATAGAAATCAGAACTGCTATGGGTCTTCTGACCCAGTTCCTTTAAAAATCGGTAGTTTGATGTCATCATGAACATAGGACATCTGGGATTTAGGGGGGAAAGAAGGGTTTGAACTAGCTGGGGATGACTGACCTGCGACAGGGATACTCGGGCTAGGGTTACTTTCAGACTGCGACAGGTTCTCAGGGATAATAGGTCTCTGCTGCAGGGTAATCGGAGGGTTTCTAACAGAGGGGTCCTCAACGAACTTAGAGGCTTCAGAGCTTAAAGGGGTATACTTAGTGGAGGGGCCAAGATCTCTCTTATATCTTTTGTCGTTTCGCAGCAAACCACTTTGCTCGTCGTAGTCCCAGTCACTTCCAATCATAGGTTAGTAATACTAGATCTAACAATCTGATTCGATAAGCAAGATTCCTTTTTCATCCAATAGTATTTTAATATTCAAACTAAATAGGTTCAAGTACTTACCCCTTGGTCCTTTGAAAAATTGTCGTTCAGCTTTGCTAAAGGAGGTACTTGTGTCGATGGCGAACTCCGTCACAAATGCTTCGAAAGTTCGCGCAGTCCAAAAATCCATGGCTCGCGAGATCGCGTTGTTCACTCTTTTCAAGATAGCGATTCTCGCGGGGGTCTAGGGAGGAAACTGATTTTCTTGGAAGTTCATCCTCCTTTCTGTTAACCTGGATAACCACTGGTGCAACTCTATGTGTATAGAACCAAAGAAAATTTCATGAACATCAGAAAAGACGTACCTTTGCAAAAATTGTTCCGCGCTATGACCGGGATCTTTGTTTTCCTGTTCTGCAAACTTGAAATATGTCGCTTCGATCCAATCACCAATTTCTTTTACAGAGGGCCACCAAAACATAGCCCTCGAGGTATGGCGTAGATCTCTCTTCAACAGATACTGAGTTCAACCGGCAACGGAACCAATTTGTTGGGCTAAATGGGCAGACCCGTGTTTCACCTTTAACTTCGCACCAACAAAAGACCCACAGTGTTGGCGCTTTCGACAGCAGCCTGCGAACAGGCTACAGTCTCACCCGAAATAGCTATGGGGTACCGCAGAATTAGGTTTCTGCAAGCAAAAGAGAGAATCTTATTGTACCTTTAGTCTTTAACTATTAACAATCACTTAACATAATGCTTGTAATATCAATTATGCAGCTTCGCTATTAGATAAATAAACAGTTACTTGCACAACCCTTATCTGGGAATTCACAGCGAAGCTAGTTATTAACAGCAGTCTTACTTTAGCATTTATTTACTTAACAGTGCATAAAATATAATAACAAATCACACAAATGAACCACAACACCAGATGTCATGTGGTTCACCCCCAGTGTAGGGGTTACATCCACAGAACTGCGCTTTATTTAACTCTTTACAACTAAAACAACAGTTCTGATCTGCGCACTCAGCTGGAGATCCCTTGAGTCCTCAAAGCCATGCACACATCAGCAAGCCTCTGTGCACACAGCTGTAGATCTTCCTTTTCACCCACAAAACCCCTCTGTGCACACAGCTACAGAGGTCGTCCCGCACACAGCTGGGACTTAACCTTCTTACAAAAACCCTTATACAATCTCTTATCTTCACATTACAATAGCTTCATAAGATAATAATTCAAGACCTAACCCTACTTCTTTACATAAGTGCCTATTTATATAGCGCACTGTTACAAATCCATGGATTTACACCATGGGCGCCCAAAACCCTAACCTTTGATTTAACCCAAGGGTTAATTACAAAAAGGGGGTTTGACCCACCCGCGGCACCCCTAAGACTATTTTAGGCTGTAACTCTGCTTACACTTCCTCAAAAACCACGGAGTTACCAAAACTAAGGACCTTTAGGGTCGGAGCCCCAACATAAAGTCCACAATAATCAAAATGTCAACATGCACGTTATTATTACACTTATTGGTAATGTATTGTCTTTCAATTTGGACACTATGTGAGTACATTGTACAAAATGTTTGATTTTCATAGACAATTATTTCAAAATATATACCATCTTCCATTAACATCAAAATATATTGATCACCATTCATTACTAGAACTGTTGTGAGTCATTGAGCCACTTTCATGACATGGTTATTTGGTCGAATGTTTTGTTGATTTTCTCAATTGTTTTCCTCTTCTTAAGTTCAATTTACAAACATGAAAATAAAGTGTAATGGGTTTATCTAGACTAGTCGGAATAATGAAAATTAAAATAAATAATATACATGAATGTAAATTGAAAAATAACATACCATAGAAAAATTGAGTCCTGAATTATATACATTCTTTCAAAACCAAATCTTATGCCTTTTCTCAGAAACTCTTTTGTTGGTTCCACTCCATCCTTTGTTACCTACAAGTTTTATACCACATAAGAGATCATAGATTTAATATTTAAAGAATTTTTGTTTTCCCGTTAATTATAAAATGACAGAAGTAAAAATTCATTGATAATTCAAATTCCATATTTAATTTTTGATATGTAAACATATACTTACAACCCATACTTAACACAATGTCATTTAATTCTTATGATGGCTCTTTTTTGTATCTCAACACCTGTTTCAAGACATCCAAGGATGGTCACGATAAAATAAAAAATATAAATATAAATATCACAACCAATATGAAATCTTAAGTCGTTATATAGGAAATCACAACTACTCACAAATTTTTTGATCAACACATTTTATTGTTGTCATCCCATATTCTTATCTGTTGCATGGGTTCCATTTTTTTCTTTTACGCAACAAAACAATTGAACATTAATATTTAATGATAAAATAATAGAAAGAATCCATGATTTGATAGATTTTAATCATGTTGTTGAGATAACTTCTCTTGCGATACAATTATGCCCATTTCATTAACCATCGCCTTGTATGCTTTCTCAAATATCCCTAATGGCATATTTTGTATATCACTTCAATTATCCTATGGGATATTCATAATACTCATGAAATTTTAACATTGCATCAAACAATTTTAAATAATACTTGATATAATTGATCAAGCTATAGGTGTAGTTTTATAACAAGCATTTAAATGACTGCAAAGCAATAGATGAAAATGTATGAAGACCTTCTTCAGAATGTAATTTTGTTATCTTTTTAATAAAATTATGTTTCCTGAGGGATATTTAAAGACCCTCCAAGCCCCAAAAAAACTGAGAAGAATTGAACTTTTTCAGGCACTTTTAAAACAACCACCCATCAAAAGTATAATTCTAAAACTTTTGAAAGTGGTTTTGGCAAGACTTCGTAAGACATAACCAACTTTAAAAGGGTGATTTGTTTTAGTGAGAGTTGACACCTTTGTGGAAGTTCCTATTTCAGAATAAATTTTTAACATAAATACACATCAATATACATATTTTAGACAAAATCTTTGTTACATAAATTAAAAAAATTAAGTTAATAAGCAAAGAAGAGAAAGGAGGAAAATGATTGATAAATAGTTGATAAATAGTTGAGTAGGTTGAAGAAGTAACCATATGGTGCAACTCATATAGTCCATATAGTAGGATGTACATTATCACCAAGTTGCAAACACAATTCTAGGGTGATTTGGACAAGGTATACAATTGTTAGGCTTTTAGCAATAGAGGTTTTCTTGGAAGCTTTGATTAAGAAATTAAAAGTTGATTTTGAGGGTTAAATTACTTGGGTATGTGTGAATTTGTTTTCTGTTTCGGCTATTTACTTTTATGTACTGTGTGCTTATTGCTATGTGAAGAATTTATGTTTATGTCATCAAATGA
This sequence comes from Pseudotsuga menziesii, assembly GCA_001517045.1. Classification (NCBI taxonomy): domain Eukaryota; kingdom Viridiplantae; phylum Streptophyta; class Pinopsida; order Pinales; family Pinaceae; genus Pseudotsuga; species Pseudotsuga menziesii. Next base: position 71,623 of record LPNX010292601.1, on the reverse strand, counting down.
TAGACTTCTTTCATTGGGAAAATAAGGACTTCAATCACCTAGGCTAGGAAAATTTACAATAAGAACATTTTTTTTTCCTGACCATCTTTAAAGTCTTGAGATGCATCCATTATGTATAAATATTTTTAATAGTGTCCATGCTTGGGTACACAGGGTACTCCCAAAACACCAAACACCTTAACCAACCACTTCACACAAATAGATCACAGATCAAGACACCGATGTTTGTCACGTGGTTAAAACCATCGAGAGGGAAACAATCCACAGCCCCAGCGAAATAGCTACTTGGAGCAATTTATTATGCAAAAGAAAGAAAATTATATGAGTTTCTCATAATCGATCAACTAGCCAAGGACCCTACATGCTCTTTAAATAGAGATCATGGACCAATCAGGTGTTAAGCCACAAATCAATGCAAGATATGATCTAAGAGAAGTTGAATTATCGGATCACTCTATGTCTAGAACATATCATGACCTTTGGATTAGAATATTTACAAATGCATACTAAAGAAACACACTTTTACCTAACGGATATATTACACAAGTTTATCTTAACTAACTTCTAAGTGTCTAAATATCCTAACATCCCCCCTTAAGAACAACTTGGGATAGGATTGAAGGATTTACAAAAGTGACACTATTAGGAGAAGGAAGGAGGCGTTAGAGCCTATCCCCCCTTAAGGACACATTCCTGAACTCCTAACATAGACCAAAGCTTAGAAAACTTCGCTTATGTAAAAGAATTGGTGAAGATGTCTGCAACTTGATCATCTGTAGGGCAATAGAGCACTTCAATAACACGATCATGAACAAGATTTTCTGATGAAGTGCATGTGAAGCTCAATGTGTTTGTTGTGCTGATGTAGAACTGGATCTTTGGCAAGCTTGATGGCACTTTGATTGTCACACCAAAGTGGATTAGTTTTCTACTACTCGAATCCAAACTCTGAAAGGATCTGTCGAAGCCATAAAGCTTCCTAACTAGCATTAACTGCGGCTCGATATTATGCTTCTGCTGAAGAAAGAGCAACAATTTGTTGTTTCTTACAAGCCCAAGTGACAGGTCCAGATCCCAAACTGAAAACATAACCTGCAATAGAATTTTGATCATCAGGATCACCGGCCCAATCTAAATCTGTGAAACCAACCAACAAAGGTTTCCCCCCAGTACTATAATAATCCCTCGAATATATCAAAGTATTTTTTTTTCTTTTTTCTAGTGACTTTCATGAGGAGTTTGCATATAATGGGAAACACAACGAACGGAAAACGAAAGGTCAGGATGGGAATGAGTCAAGTATAAAAGACTACCAACAATCTAACGATAAAAGGTGGCATCTATTTCAGGGGAAGTACAAGTGGCAGAAAATTTGACTCCAGACTGGAAGGGATAAGGGGATGGTTTACAATCTTCCATGTGGAAGCGACGAAGACTAGATTTCACTTGGGTTATAAGTTTAGGGCCACTACCAGTAAGGATAAGATCATTAACATAAAGAACAAGTATGATGAGATGGTTTCTTACTTTCTTGGTATAGACATTGGGGTCAGAATGACATCTAGAAAAACCAGTGTCAAGGAGAAAACTATCCATTTTGGCATACCAAGATCTAGGAGCTTACTTAAGGCCATATAAGGATTTCTGAAGGAGACAGACAAGGCTAGAGTTATCCTGAACATATCCAAGAGGTTGTTCCAAGTAAATTTCCTCTTGTAAATCACCATGTAAAAAGGCAGACTTGACATCCATTTGATGGAATTCCCAGTTATGTAAGGATGCAAGGGAAAGAACAAGGTGGATGGAATTCATTTTTGAGACAGGAGCAAAGGTTTCATTGTAGTCAATCCCTTCAACTTGAGAAAAACCTTTGCCAACTGACCTTGCCTTAAGTCTTTCAACACTTCCATCTTATGCATACTTAGTTCTGTAGACCTATTTACATCTAACAAGTTTTCTTCCTTTTGGAACAGGAACAAGATCCCAAGTATCATTCGCCATTAAGGAATGATATTCTTCATCCATAGCTACATCCCAATCTGTATTTCCTTAAGCTTTTGAAAAAGTTTCTTGATCATGATTCTCAGAAACTTGAGCCAAAAGAGAAGAGGCTCATTGAGACTAAGAATGTGTTCAATGTTTATCTCTAGAATCACCAGCAAGATCACCAGTTGCTTCACATGTTGAACGGACCCATCAAGGAAGCATTGGTGTTGGTGCAACTGGAGGAACATGAGCAGGCGGAGGTGGATATTCATCCTCACTGTCATCATCAGAAACTAAAGTTGAAAACCTGTCAAGAAAGTTGGAAGAAGAATAAAAAGGCACAATCGTCGAATCAGGGTTGCAGGCCAAAGATGGCACACCCGCCAAGTTAGACTTGCAAGACAAGATATTTTCATCAAATTTAACATCTCTTTTAATGATTATATCATGTGAATAAGGCTAAATAATTCTATAACCTTTTACATCTTCTGAATATCCAACAAATATGCACTTTTCACTTTTAGGTTGCAATGCTTTCCATTTTTCATCCGGAATGTGAGCCCATGCTTCACAACTAGACACACGAAAGTGACTTACATCTGGTTTAATTTTACTCCATGCTTCTTCCGGTGTTATACCTTGTAAAATTTTAGTGGGTCTGCGATTAACTATGTAATTTGCACAATTTATGGCCTCAGCCCAATATTGAATACTTAGTCACAGAGATTGGATCATACAATTAGTCATTTCTTTTAAAGTGCGGTTCTTTCGTTCAGCTACACCATTTTGTCGTGGTGTATATGGAACAATGTGATGTTGTTGGATTCCTTGTTCAGTGCAGAAATTAGTGAACTTGTTGGTAACATATTCTCCTCCATTGTCAGATCTTAACTTAATAATTTGATGAGCAGATTGTTTTTCAACAAGGGCCTTGTAGGCCAAGGACATGTTAAATACTTTGCTCTTAAGTTTTAGGAAGTAAACCCAAGTGCGTCTGGAGTAGTCATCAATGAAAGTTAAGAAATATTTGAAACCAGAAAAGGATGCAGATGGAAGAGGGCCACACAAGTCACTATGCACAAGCTCCAAGGGAACCGAGGCATGCCAAGAGACACGTTTGTCAAAATTGTCAAGATGATGTTTTTTGAGTACAAAACTAGAACAAACACCATCCTTGCAAGATATCATCAGAAGACCAGTCACCATATTGTCTTTACATAGTTGTTGCAATGAGCAATAATTTAAGTGACCAAATCGCTCATGCCAAAGTTTGCTCAAGTTATCACTATGAGCAACAAAAACTGAAGGAAAACGTGATGACCCAAAGTTGTTAAATTTGTACAACCTGGTAATATCATCAATAGTTCTAGTAGCAAGGATATTTTGAGGATTTTTAAAATCCTTGATTTTAACTTGGTGAGGTGTAAACATCATAGTTTTAGCTTCACCTGAATGAGTAATTTGATAGACTGATAACAAATTGCAGGAAATTTTTGGAACACATAGTACATCATTGAAATGACCATTTTCTACTGGAATTGTTCCAAATCCTACAACACTTAGAGATCTATCATCACCAATAAATATTTGCTTTGTGTTACATTTATGCATAGTCGAAAATATGGCTTGATCCTTAGCCATATAATAAAATGCTCCAGAATCAATGAGCCATTCAATTGAAGTAGAAGAAGAAGATGCAGTATAAGAGTAACCGGAAGCACAAAGTGCATGTCCATGAGAGATAGATTCTGAAGACGAATCTAGGCTGATGTGGTGCTTCTTCATTACTGCTTCCAAGGATGCCATCTTCTTGAAACACTTAGATTCATCATGATTATCTTTCCCACAAAAATTGCAATGACTCTCAGTCTTCTTTCATTTTTGCATGGATCATTTGTCATTTTTTAAAGAAGGAGCTGACTGAGAGGGTTTGGGACCCTTGTTGTTTGGCTTATTATTGCGAAAATTTTGTTTTTTGGGAGGCTTGGACTTTTATTTCTATTGGGACAATAAGGCTTTCCTAGATGTATCTACATTGTTAATTATTCCAAGATGAATAAGCTTATCTTGCTCTCTAATTAAGGAATCACAAAAGGATTCAAGACTAGGCTCTTGATAGCTAGCTGCAGTCAAGGATTCTTTCATGAAGTAGAATGTAGATACAAAAAAAGAACATGCAGGTCCAAGTTTGGAAAGAATATGATAAATACATTGTTTGTCTTCTTTCTTAATCTTGCATTATGCACATAAGAGTCTAAGAGTTTTATACTTAGATAAATAGTCTTGAATGTATGAAAAATCATTTGGATTCAAGGAAATCAACTCATTCTCAAGTTGACGACCCCGAATTTTATTGTGTTTACCAAACATAGATTCCAACTTTTCCCAAGCTTAATCAGGTTCATGAATTTCAGATACGTGGAATCACAAATCAGTAGAGATTGACATCCCAATCAATCTATGAGCTTCATCACATATATTTTCCCATTTAATTTTCTTATCATCATCAGTGGGTTCTATTTTTTTCCTTGAGGTTATCCTGAAAAGTCCCCTACTTCATAGAACATCCTCCATACGAGATTTCTATAAGAAATATTTAGAACTTCTAAGTATAATATCACAAGGGGCGGCCATACTGTAAAATAATGACTAAAAGAACAGAAACTAACTTCTTGGATGCAAAAGGTCAAAAAAATTATGCAGTTTTAAAAAAATTGGCGCTGAAAACTAATTCTGGATGATGAAGTTATGCTTGATCAAAGAAAATGTTGAAGATGTCCCCAATAGCGACGTGCCATATATTAACTTGACCAACTAAAGAAAAGAATCCCCTTCTTCCCAAGATGGACCTTTGACAATCACTTACAAGAAAGTTGTTTTTTTTTTTAAGTGAATCACTTTTGTAAAATAAGTGATGTTCACTTTTACAATAATGTTACTTTTAAATAGTGTAGCAATAAATTAAAAGACTTAAGTGACTCACTTTTTATTTTATTATATTAATGTGAGATGTACTTTTATAATAAAGTAACTTGAAAATAGAAATAAGTAACTTAATAAGATTTGAACTCAAGAGCTATTAAGGGAAAAAACAACTTTGAACCAAGTGTGCTAAGTTTAAAAGCTACCTAAAAGAATGGAAAGAGGAAGGGTTTTTTTTTAACTCTTCTTTCTCGTTCTCCGTGCTTGCATTTTATTCTGCAAAACGCAAGAAAATGAAAAACAAAAAACAAAAAAAACTTTTCCACTCTATAGGTGGGGTTAGATCTTGGTTGGCTTACCCGAAAAGTCTACGTTTTCAAGTTTTCTTGTTGTTTCTGATTTGTTTTGATCACACAAGGTGCACGACAAAGAACATACGTAGCCGAGAGGACAAGAGAAAAAAAACTTTCCCTTTCTGTTTCTGATTCACCACGATCACGGAAGGTGCATGGCAAAGAGCATACGCAGCCAAGGAAGGCAATAGTTTGAGACTAAAACAATAAATATCTAATAATAAAACTGATAAAATATGAAATATTTTAAAAAAATAAAACAAATCCGTCAGTGTAACATTATACCTTCAGATTTGCCAAAATGGGTGTTTCTAGAACAATCGAAAACAATTTTCGATGAAACAAAAATTATTTCTCAATAGAAAAGGCGCTCTGGACGCAATGGAATAGCTCCCATAGGCCACAAATGTACAGAAAATCCAAAACCAGAGACACTTTCAAAGTTTCGGCAACACCGGTTCTAGATCTTGATCAAAACCAAAAGTGGCTCTTCATAAACGCTCTGATACCATGTTCGAGTACACAGGGTACTCCCAAAAGAACAAATACCTTGAGCAACCACTTCACACAAATAAATCAGAGATCAACACACCGATGTTTGTCACGTGGTTAAAACCCTCGAGAGGGAAATAGTCTACGGCCCCAGCCAAATAGTTACTTGGATCAATTTATTATGCAAAAGAAAGAAAGTTACACGAGATTCTCATAATCGATCAACTAGCCAAGGACCCTCTATGATTTTTAAATAGATATCATGAACCAATCGGGTGTTAAGCCATGGATCAATGGTAGGTATGATCTCAGAGAAGTTGAACCGTCGGATCACTCTATGTCTAGAACATATCGTGACCGTCGCATTAGAATATTTACAAATGCATATTAATGCATACTGAAGAAACACAACTTTACCTAACGGATATATTACACAAGTTGATCTTAACTAACTCCTAAGTGTTTAAATATCTTAAGGGTTCATATCTACTTTGGACTAATCCCCAATGTGACAAATATTCACATGCAAAGAATACAAAGGAGAGACCAAGAGTCACCATTGAGTCTTTTGGAATCTGAACTTCAAGAGTCACTTTTCATTGTATATATGTATATTAATTAATTAAAAGAAGGTATGTATATGTAATGGTATCCAAGATCATTTATCCTTAGTTTCTTGCCATATTCACTTGCTCTGATAATTATGTTGTTGGTCAGATCCTATAATCATTTTTTGCAACTGCCGAGTTGATTAACTCCTTTGCCTACATTCTAGCCTAGGGTGTTGTACGTTACCTCTTCCATTCTCTGATTTTCAGTTTTTCTTTGAAAATTCCATTCAAAACATTTATTCTTATCCTTGTGGCCTATATGTTATGCAAGATTCCTTTAGACCATGAGCTCTTTCTCCCGTTAGCTCTACCAAACCCACAACGGCCCTCCTCCCACAATCACTCCTGCATATTATGTGTTATGTCGTGACATTGATAAAACCCTAAATGGGTCTATTGATTATTGATTCCTCTAATGCATCAGAGTATTGGATCTCTCTCCATTATCTTAGTCATGTGTGACCTCTTCTCCAAATACAACCTCTCCTTCTCTAAGACCTTCATCCGATGTGTTCATTATTGCTAAGTGAGTTTGACTGGTAAATCGATCCCATGACATTAAATGACCAAGTGTATTTCACTCTGTGGATTGAACAATGAGCTAAAATTGTGGTGTATGGGTGGAGTAAGAAGAAATTGGAGGCCACAAATTGCAATCTTTGAGACATCCATTGTGAAGAGACTATCATTGGATACTGTGTTAAAATGAGAGTGCATTGAATGAAAATATATTGTTGGAGAGTGCACCCATTTTTAGTGTTGTATGGAGATGGGTGGAGTGACTTAGGTGGAGTTGTGTTGAATGGGTGGAGAAACGATACATTAAGACTCTGGTTCTCTCTCTCCACAACTATTGAAAGTGTGATACTCTAGCTCACTTGTGATAGGTGAATACCTATGTTGAAGACTATGTATTATCATTGTATTTTTGTGTTGCGCTTGGATATTTGGTTTTGATGTGAATACCAACAAACACCACCGTGAAGACTCCACAATCGTAACTTGGTGTTCTCTATGGGTATATAGCCACAGTCTGGGTGATTCCATTTTTTATTATTATGTAGTTAGCTATTATTGAAAAACGATCCTGAAACTGAGACTTAAAGTTATGATACTATGTAAGGTTTATCCTTACACTAAAACCTGCAGATATTGATGAACATTTAAAACCCAAAATCTTATCACTTGATTAGTCTACATCTTTTATTCCCAAAAATGCAACCCTTATACCATGCTGTTGTAGCAATACTCCAACAATGAATCCTATGAAATAAATTAGAGAACAAGAACCCTAATATGAATGATGACTTACGGTTAAAACTTGATTTGAATAAAGTTGACTAGTGATTTTGAAGGGACATGAGAATGAAGGAAGTATGATTAAATCTAGGACTACCATTGTGGAAATGATCATATGCATAGGATGGATGTCGAATAACACATTGTCCTCCTTTCTGAGCACTCTCGTCAACAACAGTCAAGAGAAACATGCATTGAAGTTTTTGGGTGTCTTCCGGACAACACTTCAAATCCTTTATCAGCACAACAACATGAAAAATGTTTATGCCTCTTGGGGATTAATAATTCATGGTGGATTACATAATCCACGGTCGAAACTATTGAGAACACTAGGATTATTACTATCGTTGAGAACGCATTCTACTGTGAAGAATGGAATGTGTTCGTGGATCTGAAAATACTGCTTCTGAATATTGTTTGCATTGATGAAGAGTCGTTGACTCGTGGCAAAGCCCATGGAGATTAAATGTGACCATTTTTGGATCTAAAACCTCCTTGAGCTTCAATCTTCCACGTGATGCAGTAAGTATATATACTTATATGTTTAGAATTGAATTTTGGAGGATTTGTGGTGAGTTGTTGGACCTTATTTTTATTGCGTGAAGACTATTTGTCAATGCTCTCTATTGGAGACTGCATTTTGTGTTCAAATATTAACTATGTGTGAAATCTAAGCCTGTTTGAAGCCACCATTGCATCCTCATATGTTATATTGCTACATTGAAACTCCCTTGTGTGTAGAGAACATTCTCTTTCTATGTAGTGTATTCACATTCCAATTTTTCATTTTCAAAGTCATTAGTTTCATACCTCACTACACTGTCGGGAGAGGAGCTCCAAGATGCCATTCAGTGTTTACAAAACATCATTGAATGTTTCTTTCTTGTCAAATTGATGGTGCAGACAATTCTCTTGTGAGGTCTTGTGTTCACTGACTACCAACATATTGTTGCATTAAATATTTCCTCTCTTCATTCCCTAAAACTATTGTGTTTTGTTGATGAGAGATGCGATTATATTGTGAAGATGTTCTTATGATTGAAGTGCAAAATTATCCTCTTTTTTATTGCATATTGTGTCTCTCTACAATTTTGCGTTGAAGACATGGAGACACTATATAATTTTGAGACAAAAAACCTAATTTTGTAAAGGCTTCCAACGCCATTTTTTTTTGGCATTGAAGAGCTCCTCTCTCCACTATGTGAATACTAGTGAAATTATTAAATAAATGCAGCTATGTTGGTATTTATATTTCCACACCCATAGATTTCTGCTTGAAGAAGGTGGAATCCATCTAAAGGTGTGTAAAATAGATACCATTGAAGTGAGACTTCCTAAATAAATGGTTGTGAAGAATGTTGTCTTGAGGTGTGTGGTATCCTTCTTCCACTGGAGTGTGTAGATGCAATCCCTAAATGTCATAGTATTATCCCAAAATATGGCGATATGCTATCATGATAGAGTGAGGGAACTTTTGATATTTTCATCTCCCAATAGTCAAATTTGATGTTAAATTAGTTGAAATTACTTTCAAGAATGTATTTGGGATATCACACATTTATGCGAGGACACTGAAACTTGTAGTTGAACTATGTGACATAGAACCCGTATGTGTAGTAGTCGTTGCATAAATACCAAGAAGAGTTAGTTTCTATCTTTGTTGGAAATATTGTTGCTATGGTTTATGGGACGTTGCTCTTCCAACATTGATTGGTAAGGGTGGACTCATAGTAAGTGATTCCTTAAATCATTCTTGATAGTTGTTGGTGCTCGAGCATTGGATCAAGAATTACTATTTTCACACTTGGATTAAGTGCTTTGAGAGGCCATAGTAGAAGTCTTAGAAAGTATTGGAATTTTTTTTGGAAAAAGTGGCAGAGATTTTCCAAGCATTGTTAAATTGCAAGTAGTGTGATAGTGTGCATCTTTGAAACTTGTTTGGATTCAACCAATTGCACAACTTCTCCAAAAGAAAAAAATTTGCAGAAGCAACTTGTCACCATAGAAGATATTAGGTACTTTCTTATGTTTTGTAAGTATCAAATTGAATGGAAAAAAATTGAATTGTGTATTGTGTATTGGTGCATTTTTGGGTGGGACCAACACCCCTCACCTTTTAAGGTTTGAATCTATAGTCTTTTTGTAAAGGATGGAGTTGTAAGAAGCCCTATGTATTCCCCTCTCCCCAAATTATCCTCTTGCACCAGGGGGAGCATGATGTCAATCTTCAAGTTTCAAAGCCTCCTAATAACAAGCATCCATGACCTTCTTCAAGAGATACTAAGTCCATGGTAATTTTGATTGATATAGCCATGAAAAAAGAAGAAAATCAATTCCAAAGTACTAATATGTTTTTTTGTTTCTATTTATGACACCTTGAGAGTTTCCTCTTCTCACATTGTTCCTAACAAAGGTGAAATGAAGACCATCAATAACAAGAGAGCGAGATCAAGTGATCCTATGAAAATATATGTCCAAGTGATCTCCAAAGTTCGTGGTTATCCTAAAACCACTCGTATCAAGAGTACCTTCATTTAGTATAATCGAGTGCAAGATTTTAGCTAACTTACTTGGAAAAAGATTGTCCAAGTTGCAATGTTCACTTCTTATTTAAGCTCTCGAGATGATTCATGGTCATCCAAAAACCAACAATTAAGTAGAGTACTTTAACCTCCTATTGCTTCTTCTAGAGAACCTCTCAGCCTTCATTCCAAGTTCCAAACAAAACCTTTGAGCCTTTCGGCCATTTCGTGAGTTAGTGGCCATCCTTAAATGAAGTACATAGTAAAATATTTTAGCCTCTACTAACACCATTGGCTGGTGGTATTTCAAAACCACCGCTTCAGAGAGCTCTTGTATTTTCTAGAAGACAGTGCAATCTTATGCTAAAATGTTTGGCATAGTGGTTTTTCAAGCCTTTTATTCAACTCTCTTCTTCTTTTTCTTGGACTCATATACACCCTTCGGATTAAGGGGAGATTTGTTGAAGACTAATCCTTGGTGTCAGGAATATTCACAAGCAAAGAGGACCATAAGTCTAATGGGATACCAAGAGTCACCTCGGAGTCAAAGAGAACTCTTGGAATTTGAACTCCATGGGTCACTTTTCATTGTATATGTTTGCATTAATTAATGAGAAGAAGGTGTGCTTCGGATCCAATCTATTGTGTCTTTATGGTTAATTGCCTATTTTCCCAATTGGGGCATGTAACATGGAGACCAAAATTCCATCTAAAGGGTTTGTGTTGTTGTTGAAGATGAAATTAATGGATTATGATGCATAGAGTATTAATTTAGATACTATAACCCATAGTTTCTTTCATCAACCGTGGTCAATGCCCCAAGACCAATGCCAGCTAGTATGAAAAATATCTTAATGGTTCCCATATCCAAATGAGAGGCCAAATATATAGGATTATTTTGTGGTTTGAGAATTTCGTAATGGATAAGAGACATTGAGGATTCATTTTAGGGAAAAGACCTAAGACTCATTTATTATTGTTAAAACCTTCTAATGGTACCCATATCCCACTCAAAGACAAAGGTACTTTCTAAATAGATTTATGTAGTGGTTTGAGTAGCATTCATGCCTGTCTCCCAAGAGGTAGAAGGGAGAAAAATGGAAACAAATGAATGATTTGGACCCTATTATGGTAGTCCATATTAATGCTATACTCATTAAATAAATAACTATAAATAATAGCATACACCAGACACTAAACAACTGTAACGCAATAGACAATGCCAATCAGAATAGAATGTGAGATAAGAATTGATAAAGGAGAAACTCTAAGGGTGAAAAATCTAATTAAATTGAGAAGACATCATGAGAGGTCGGTATCTTGAGTTTGTAAGAAAAAAGGATGTAGTGACTCAAAATACTTGATTACATGCATAGAGGTCAAATGTAGGATCCATTTGGAACCAATCAATCCTTCTCTTTAGGAACTCATATTAATGGAGTCAAGAGTAGAGAACCCAAAAGTCCTTTCATTTTATATCTTATAAGAATTTATACAATTCCAAGGGATTATTGAGTAACTACACAAAATGTTTCGATTAAATATTTCCACTAATTGTAAGAGACCATTTGTATTCTTCCCATTTTTCAACTAGAAGAAGATGAAGAGACATTGTCGCCACATTAATGTTATTTTTTATGTCTTATGGCTACTAATAATGTTGTTTGCCATGTGGTAGAATTATCAAGTATTTTCAGCATGAGTGATGACCCATCAGGCATATATGATAGATGATTGAATCATTGAATCAATTGGTTCGCTAAGACGACTGAGTTAAGGATCCAACCAAAGAGTCGACTAGGACTAGGAAATAATCGATGGATCCAGTCATGTCTTGGGATGGATCAAACTTCCCCATTAAGTGGCAATGTATCCCATTTCCTGCTCATGCATATGAGGAAACTTTCACTCCAATTTAGTGAGAGGATACCACTTTCCTTAATATCAAAGTTGTCTTTCTTTATCCATATGAAAAAGGGAATTGTTTTCATCCTTGTATGGTGTATTTGTTGTCCAAATATGGTGTCAACGACAAGGGGATCTTGAACATATGGATGGAGCTATTCTAGATATCTTGTTTGTAAGTTGATATGTTTAAGTAATGGAAAAAAATATGGTAGAAGCAAGTCCACATTAAATACTGGATGCAGACCCAAGTATGGTAGAATGCTGAGCTTAAAAGCATTTTCCCCGATTTTCTTAAGAATGGTGTCAGGATGATATCGTAAAGGCTTTAAGTTCTAGCATGGACCACTAAATATTTATTTCTTGAGATGAAACAAAACTTGATCCTCAATTTTGAATTAATGAGGGATACAACGCTTATTGTGTCGATCCTTGGCTTTGTCGCTAGCTCAATATTGCAACATCTCTTATTCTTATTTATGAATATCACACACTTTATCCCTAAACTTGAGCGACTGCTCAATTTTATCATCGCCCACAGTCGGTGTCAACCTAGAAAGTCAGTCAACTGACTAAGTTGATAGGTGTTTAGGGTTGAAATCCATAATATACTTCAAATAGACTCTATCCAGTAGAACTATTATGCACTAGTTGATTATAGCTATGTTGGATGTATGGGATAATTTCATCACGTGTTTGGTGACGTTTGTGCGAATAAATTTGCAACACCATGTGATTCACAACTTCCTTCTATCCATAAGTCTGAGGATGGCACATTGTTGACATAGATAGTTGTGTGTCGAGCTAGTGCTAGATCATATTCCAAAATGTGTTAACAAATCTAGAGTCATAGTTGGATATTATCAAAGCCAGCAAGCCATAGTGCTTCCAAACATTCTCAAAAATGAGTTGAGTATTTTTTTTTGTGTTGTCGTGCTATTCTTGCAAAGAATGAGGATATCCATCTTAGAAAATATTTCAACCACTAATAGGATTACATCATGTCAGTGTTAGGTAATAGAATATCCAGTCAGATAATTTAAGGAAATAGATTCCGAGGTTCGACTAGGAACTTGAAAGGGTGTCTACAAACCTTCTCACCAATTTGGTGTCTTGGCGATGGAACAAAACATGCAGGAATTGATATACTCATTAACATTCATATTGAGTGAAGGACTTTAGAAATAATTTTGGAGCACAACAAGAGTCTTCTCCACCCCAAAGTGTCTTTTTTTTTTCTATAGTGTGCATCACAAATGATCTTTTGTATGTGCTCACTAGAAGGTACACAAAGTTTTCCAAGCTTGTACAACAAATTGTCCTTCATGTGGTATTTGAGAGAAATCAACTAACCTGTTTGGATTTGTTGATATAGTGAAAAGAAATCAGTGTCTTTTTCATACATTTAAGGTCAAGTAATGGTGTCATAACCATGCTCTATTAACATAGTAAGTAGTGAAGTGACTAGTGGTCGAATAAGGAAATCCTCTACTACATTATTTTCGATGCTTTATAACCAATTTGGATTATTGGAGGTAGCTAATCCACTTGATTTGCCTCATCATCTATAAATTATATTGTGACGGAGTGAACTATAAAGGCATATGGCTAGTACAGACGACCATTTCTTTGACTAGAATGTAATGCCTCCACTTCTTAAGATCTCACACAGTGGCATACAATTAATTCTCATATGTTGAATAATTACAAACAATATCACTAAAAGTATCTAAATGGAATCTAGCTAGATGAATTTCATATGTCATCACAGTTCTCAAGCTATAGCCAGATGTGTCAATCTTGATTTCAAATGACTGATGCAAATTAGGTAGCACAAGGAATGGAGTGGTGCAAAGCTTGTTCTTGAGTTGTTCAAAATCTTATTGTTGCACTACATTCGATCTAAAAATATATATTTCCAAATCCCTTCATCAATTGATTCAAGGGCCATGCTATGTGGAAAAATCCCAACACAAATCTAGGATAAAAAAATTCCAAACCAAGGAAACTCCTTAGTTCTTGAAAGTTTCTTGTAGCACACCTTTCCTTAATAAATTGTATCTTTTATAGTTTGACTTAGATACCTATTGATTTGATGAAATAGCAAAATTATTTGATACTTGTTATTAGATAATTACAGTTCTCTAAGTTTAAACAAATCTTGTGTCGTTAGAAAACATTAAGCACGTGTTGAAGTTGTTGCATATCTTCATACCAAGATATGTTAAAATTAAAGATTTCATTTAAATTAAAAAAAATGACATATTTTCCTACGAAATTTTGAAGAACATCATCCATCTATCTCATAAAACCTGTAGGGGAATTAGTTAGACCAAAAGGAATGACTAACCATTCAAATAATCCTTCCTTGGTTTTAAAATAAATTTTCCATACATTTTAGGAATCTATGGGAATTTGATGATATCCTGAAATGGAGTCAAGTTTGGTCAAGAATTTATCATCTTTCAAATAATCAAGTAAATCATATATTCTAGGAAGAGGATGTTGATTATTTACTGAAATATATTAAGAGCCCTAGATTTGATGCACATGTTCCATTTCACATTTTTCTTAGGAACTAGAACAAGTGGAATTCCACAAGGAAATGACAAGTGGACTTCCACAAGGAATATTCCCTTTGTCGATCAAATCTTGTATTTTTCTATGGATTTCTTCATTTAAGAAAAAGTACCTTCTATAAACATATGCATTGGGTAATGAAGAACTAGGAACAAGATCAATGAAGTTTTTTATTTGGAAATGTAGTGGTACTCTAGTTGGATAATTAAACGCATCTCATTATTCTTGAATTACTCTACTGACTTGTTTTTGTTGTCAAGAGTCACAGTCGAAGGAGAGTTTATTGAATGTTATGATCTTCTAAGAGTGATGAGGTTTGATTGTTAACACATGAATTTCTAAGCATGGTTTATTATCTTGTTCGATTGCTTTGTTGAAACCATATTGACTGTTGGTGTGGGTTGACGTTTAGGAATTCCATTCCATTGATCCTGGATCTTCAAAATCACTTTTTGGGGTCTGGATGTTGGAGACATTTACCATCATACACACTCTTTCGGTCAAATTGGCCTAGTTAAACCACTATCCTAAGTTTAATTGACATCAGTGGAGCATTAATTACCTTCATCCCAGTCATCCTCACGCCTACCTACAGTCAAGGAGGCTAACCTAGCCTTCCCTACAGTCAAGGAGGCTAACCTAGCCTTCCCTACAGTCAAGGAGGCTAACCTAGCCTTCCCTACAGTCAAGGAGGCTAACCTAGCCTTCCCTACAGTCAAGGAGGCTAACCTAGCCTTCCCTACAGTCAAGGAGGCTAACCTAGCCTTCCCTACAGTCAAGGAGGCTAACCTAGCCTTCCCTACAGTCAAGGAGGCTAACCTAGCCTTCCCTACAGTCAAGGAGGCTAACCTAGCCTTCCCTACAGTCAAGGAGGCTAACCTAGCCTTCCCTACAGTCAAGGAGGCTAACCTAGCCTTCCCTACAGTCAAGGAGGCTAACCTAGCCTTCCCTACAGTCAAGGAGGCTAACCTAGCCTTCCCTACAGTCAAGGAGGCTAACCTAGCCTTCCCTACAGTCAAGGAGGCTAACCTAGCCTTCCCTACAGTCAAGGAGGCTAACCTAGCCTTCCCTACAGTCAAGGAGGCTAACCTAGCCTTCCCTACAGTCAAGGAGGCTAACCTAGCCTTCCCTACAGTCAAGGAGGCTAACCTAGCCTTCCCTACAGTCAAGGAGGCTAACCTAGCCTTCCCTACAGTCAAGGAGGCTAACCTAGCCTTCCCTACAGTCAAGGAGGCTAACCTAGCCTTCCCTACAGTCAAGGAGGCTAACCTAGCCTTCCCTACAGTCAAGGAGGCTAACCTAGCCTTCCCTACAGTCAAGGAGGCTAACCTAGCCTTCCCTACAGTCAAGGAGGCTAACCTAGCCTTCCCTACAGTCAAGGAGGCTAACCTAGCCTTCCCTACAGTCAAGGAGGCTAACCTAGCCTTCCCTACAGTCAAGGAGGCTAACCTAGCCTTCCCTACAGTCAAGGAGGCTAACCTAGCCTTCCCTACAGTCAAGGAGGCTAACCTAGCCTTCCCTACAGTCAAGGAGGCTAACCTAGCCTTCCCTACAGTCAAGGAGGCTAACCTAGCCTTCCCTACAGTCAAGGAGGCTAACCTAGCCTTCCCTACAGTCAAGGAGGCTAACCTAGCCTTCCCTACAGTCAAGGAGGCTAACCTAGCCTTCCCTACAGTCAAGGAGGCTAACCTAGCCTTCCCTACAGTCAAGGAGGCTAACCTAGCCTTCCCTACAGTCAAGGAGGCTAACCTAGCCTTCCCTACAGTCAAGGAGGCTAACCTAGCCTTCCCTACAGTCAAGGAGGCTAACCTAGCCTTCCCTACAGTCAAGGAGGCTAACCTAGCCTTCCCTACAGTCAAGGAGGCTAACCTAGCCTTCCCTACAGTCAAGGAGGCTAACCTAGCCTTCCCTACAGTCAAGGAGGCTAACCTAGCCTTCCCTACAGTCAAGGAGGCTAACCTAGCCTTCCCTACAGTCAAGGAGGCTAACCTAGCCTTCCCTACAGTCAAGGAGGCTAACCTAGCCTTCCCTACAGTCAAGGAGGCTAACCTAGCCTTCCCTACAGTCAAGGAGGCTAACCTAGCCTTCCCTACAGTCAAGGAGGCTAACCTAGCCTTCCCTACAGTCAAGGAGGCTAACCTAGCCTTCCCTACAGTCAAGGAGGCTAACCTAGCCTTCCCTACAGTCAAGGAGGCTAACCTAGCCTTCCCTACAGTCAAGGAGGCTAACCTAGCCTTCCCTACAGTCAAGGAGGCTAACCTAGCCTTCCCTACAGTCAAGGAGGCTAACCTAGCCTTCCCTACAGTCAAGGAGGCTAACCTAGCCTTCCCTACAGTCAAGGAGGCTAACCTAGCCTTCCCTACAGTCAAGGAGGCTAACCTAGCCTTCCCTACAGTCAAGGAGGCTAACCTAGCCTTCCCTACAGTCAAGGAGGCTAACCTAGCCTTCCCTACAGTCAAGGAGGCTAACCTAGCCTTCCCTACAGTCAAGGAGGCTAACCTAGCCTTCCCTACAGTCAAGGAGGCTAACCTAGCCTTCCCTACAGTCAAGGAGGCTAACCTAGCCTTCCCTACAGTCAAGGAGGCTAACCTAGCCTTCCCTACAGTCAAGGAGGCTAACCTAGCCTTCCCTACAGTCAAGGAGGCTAACCTAGCCTTCCCTACAGTCAAGGAGGCTAACCTAGCCTTCCCTACAGTCAAGGAGGCTAACCTAGCCTTCCCTACAGTCAAGGAGGCTAACCTAGCCTTCCCTACAGTCAAGGAGGCTAACCTAGCCTTCCCTACAGTCAAGGAGGCTAACCTAGCCTTCCCTACAGTCAAGGAGGCTAACCTAGCCTTCCCTACAGTCAAGGAGGCTAACCTAGCCTTCCCTACAGTCAAGGAGGCTAACCTAGCCTTCCCTACAGTCAAGGAGGCTAACCTAGCCTTCCCTACAGTCAAGGAGGCTAACCTAGCCTTCCCTACAGTCAAGGAGGCTAACCTAGCCTTCCCTACAGTCAAGGAGGCTAACCTAGCCTTCCCTACAGTCAAGGAGGCTAACCTAGCCTTCCCTACAGTCAAGGAGGCTAACCTAGCCTTCCCTACAGTCAAGGAGGCTAACCTAGCCTTCCCTACAGTCAAGGAGGCTAACCTAGCCTTCCCTACAGTCAAGGAGGCTAACCTAGCCTTCCCTACAGTCAAGGAGGCTAACCTAGCCTTCCCTACAGTCAAGGAGGCTAACCTAGCCTTCCCTACAGTCAAGGAGGCTAACCTAGCCTTCCCTACAGTCAAGGAGGCTAACCTAGCCTTCCCTACAGTCAAGGAGGCTAACCTAGCCTTCCCTACAGTCAAGGAGGCTAACCTAGCCTTCCCTACAGTCAAGGAGGCTAACCTAGCCTTCCCTACAGTCAAGGAGGCTAACCTAGCCTTCCCTACAGTCAAGGAGGCTAACCTAGCCTTCCCTACAGTCAAGGAGGCTAACCTAGCCTTCCCTACAGTCAAGGAGGCTAACCTAGCCTTCCCTACAGTCAAGGAGGCTAACCTAGCCTTCCCTACAGTCAAGGAGGCTAACCTAGCCTTCCCTACAGTCAAGGAGGCTAACCTAGCCTTCCCTACAGTCAAGGAGGCTAACCTAGCCTTCCCTACAGTCAAGGAGGCTAACCTAGCCTTCCCTACAGTCAAGGAGGCTAACCTAGCCTTCCCTACAGTCAAGGAGGCTAACCTAGCCTTCCCTACAGTCAAGGAGGCTAACCTAGCCTTCCCTACAGTCAAGGAGGCTAACCTAGCCTTCCCTACAGTCAAGGAGGCTAACCTAGCCTTCCCTACAGTCAAGGAGGCTAACCTAGCCTTCCCTACAGTCAAGGAGGCTAACCTAGCCTTCCCTACAGTCAAGGAGGCTAACCTAGCCTTCCCTACAGTCAAGGAGGCTAACCTAGCCTTCCCTACAGTCAAGGAGGCTAACCTAGCCTTCCCTACAGTCAAGGAGGCTAACCTAGCCTTCCCTACAGTCAAGGAGGCTAACCTAGCCTTCCCTACAGTCAAGGAGGCTAACCTAGCCTTCCCTACAGTCAAGGAGGCTAACCTAGCCTTCCCTACAGTCAAGGAGGCTAACCTAGCCTTCCCTACAGTCAAGGAGGCTAACCTAGCCTTCCCTACAGTCAAGGAGGCTAACCTAGCCTTCCCTACAGTCAAGGAGGCTAACCTAGCCTTCCCTACAGTCAAGGAGGCTAACCTAGCCTTCCCTACAGTCAAGGAGGCTAACCTAGCCTTCCCTACAGTCAAGGAGGCTAACCTAGCCTTCCCTACAGTCAAGGAGGCTAACCTAGCCTTCCCTACAGTCAAGGAGGCTAACCTAGCCTTCCCTACAGTCAAGGAGGCTAACCTAGCCTTCCCTACAGTCAAGGAGGCTAACCTAGCCTTCCCTACAGTCAAGGAGGCTAACCTAGCCTTCCCTACAGTCAAGGAGGCTAACCTAGCCTTCCCTACAGTCAAGGAGGCTAACCTAGCCTTCCCTACAGTCAAGGAGGCTAACCTAGCCTTCCCTACAGTCAAGGAGGCTAACCTAGCCTTCCCTACAGTCAAGGAGGCTAACCTAGCCTTCCCTACAGTCAAGGAGGCTAACCTAGCCTTCCCTACAGTCAAGGAGGCTAACCTAGCCTTCCCTACAGTCAAGGAGGCTAACCTAGCCTTCCCTACAGTCAAGGAGGCTAACCTAGCCTTCCCTACAGTCAAGGAGGCTAACCTAGCCTTCCCTACAGTCAAGGAGGCTAACTGGAGCACTCCAGGGGTGATCTGGGTGACATTAATGCACCTGCATGCTAACTGGTGGTTACTTTCAGTTCAACCAATCAGTTACAGTCAGTTAAGGCACCTCCATGCATTAAATATATTATTTAATCATTATTTATTGATTATTTATTATTATTTAATGAACTGGAGCTAACTAGGCGCCTTCACCAACTCCTGATGGTCAGTTCAGCTTCAGTTAACCTCATTAAGGTTTATTGGAGTCATGCAGTACTAGCACTTGATGGTTGGTTGCTATGACATGTGTTTGATCTCCTTCAGTTGAGATTAAGTCATTTATTGCACTCCAACTTCAGTTAGGATTGGTGAGTCAATTAAGGTTTTTTGTCAAGTGGTTAACTGAGTGGTATTGCATGGCAAAGAGTCAGTTAAGCTAGACTCACTTATGGAATTCGAATTGTTCCCTTAGGCATTTGAATTATTCATGGAGTTAAGCCATTACTCTTGCATGGGAATTGTAACCCTTTATTGTTTATAAAATATACAGAGAGGAAACCATTTCTGGTTCCGATTATTGCCAATTCATGAGTAATTTGTTAATAATTCTTTAATGATTTTGATTCCTAGTTCCTAGATCATGTGCAAGAATTAATACTAGAATGATACTTTCCATGTCTATCCCAAGAGTATGGTTTGCCAAATAGTACGTCGGTTAACGTAAGTGGTGCAATGTCACAAAGAACCTCATCCCAAAAGGGCTTGATAAAATAAGGTAACTTGCAGTATTAGTTGATCCTAACCTATTCTCCATCCTTCATCTAGCTTATGTGGAGAGGCTACAAGTGAATATAATTAGTAATAAGACCCAATTGTTTTACAATGTTTTCATAAACAAAGTTCTCTTGGCTACCATTATCCATAATTAGATGCAATGGGTTGTCCTGGATCCATATCTGTGTATGGAATAGTCGTTCTCTTTCCTCTTCGTCGGTGATAGTAGAATTTTCAAGGTTTGTCAAAGTTGAAGAGTTTGTGTCAAAATACACAACATCTGTGTTGGATGAGTCAGAAGTATAAATCTGTGGTAAGAAGGTATTTTGAGCTTTACATTATTATGCACCATACCAAAACGAATTATGGCAGTCTCACCAGTTTCTAATAGAAGGTTGTTTACTTGATTTTACCTTGCCTTTCTTGAAAGAATTCTTACCTTGTTTCGACTACTAGGAAGTTGACTGAGAAGAGCGTTCGAGTTTGTTTAGATTAACAATCAACCAAGGTTTCTCATCTAAAATTTGACCAGTCAGTTTGGTCAAAAAATGTCCTTTCACTTTTATTTTCATCTCAAGCTTAATGAAGTAATGGAATGCATCTACGAGAGTTCCAATAGTGAGGAATTCCATCTTTGGTTGGATATAAGGATCCAAACTGTTAATATATTTTAAATCAAGTAACTTCTCTTCCTCACTAACACCAATTCGAGCCATTAGTAGATGAAATTCATTACTATAACCATACAGTTTGATCCTTCCATTTCCTCAACTACTACCACTTCTTTTACTACTGTTCCATGTAATTGGGTGGATCAAATTCCTTCGTAATAAATTCAATAAATTTTCCCATATATCGATAGGGTTTTCCTCTTCCTCGGTTTTGGTTGATAGATTTTTTCACCAACTGTGTACAGAATTCAACATATTCAAAGATGCGAGGGTGACTTTATAAGCCTCAGAAATTTGATTCACAAAGAAATAGGACTCCAATTATTGTATCCAATTTCCTACATATTCTGCATCAATCTTCCCTTCCAAGTTTGGTATGTCTAAGTTCATTTGTACTTTAAAAAAGATAACATTTTCAAAGGAATTTATCATTGGGAAACTAACCAAAGTCAAGTGAAATTAACTAAGTGAGTGGACAAAGAATATCATTCAAATTATCATACATTTCAATTCATTCTTGAGTGAGTGCTTACTTAATGAGTCGTTCAGTTTCACTACTAGGAGTGTTGTACACATTTTCACCTACCATCTTCGGTCTAGGGTTGCAAGAAGATAAATACTCAGAAGTCGAAGGAACATGCAAGTTAAATAGTTGAGTCTTAGAGAATTTCTAAGAATTCATACGTTATCTTGACTATGCAAGTAGTGTTAGAAAGGCTGGAGCAGTTAGGCTCTAATACCATTGATCTCTGTCTCCCACGAGGTTGACAAGAGGATGACAAAGATGAATGAATGAGTCAGCCCTTTTTATGGTGAACACTATAAATGATAGACTCATCAAAGAAACAACAATTAATAATAGCATACACCAAATACAAAAAAAAATGAAAAGCAATAGACAACACCAATCAAAAAAATGTCAGAGAGTAATTGATAACAAAGAAATCCTAAGGGTGAAAACTTCAATTATATTGAGCAATCATCATGAGAGGTAGATCTCTTGATTCTGTAATAAAAAATGATGCAGTGAGTTTAAATACTTGGTTACATTCATAGAAGTTAAATTTAGGATCCATCAGTAACCAATCGATCCTTGTCTTTACGAACTCTTATTAATGCAGTCAACAACAGAGAACCCAAAATTTCTTTGATCCTACAAGTATTTATACAATTATGAGGGATGCTTGGGTAACTACCCACCATGTTTCAATTACAAAGGAAATAGTTCCATTGATTTTAAGAGACATCTTCTTCCCATTTTTCAGTTAGAAGAAGATTAAGAGACATTGTTTCCATTTCAATGGCACTTCTGATGCCTTCTCACTGCTCAAATTTTCACATGACATGTGGTAGAATTATCAAGTATCATCGACATGAATGATGATCCATCAGGAATATATGTTGGCTGAATTATTTATCAAATCGACTAATCCACTAAGATGATTGAGTTAAGGATCTAACTAAAGAGTCAACTGGGACTAGGAAATATTCGATGGATCTAGTCAAGTCTTGGGCTGGATCAAATATCATGTCCCATAAGAACTATAGTATTCATTTAGTGATTAAGTACCTTACTCTCTTGTCCCAAACATGGTTAATTCTTTGAGAACCATCCATACTAAATAAAAAATCTTAATCGAACATGTATCAATTTTGTATGTAAAAAGATCCCCTTTAGAGGGCATGTGCTTCAATTCAAGGGGGGATTGATCATTTTCCATTATCCCATGAATATTTTTTTAGGGTTTACTTCTCTAGATTTTTCTCCCTACCATGGCTAACTTCTTGAGGCCCATCCCTAATGCATAAAATGTCATAATGGTACACATATCTCACTCAGGGGACAGTGGTACCTCATCGATCACATCTTGCATTGTTTATGTCAATGTTTATGTTCCTTATTCCCTAAAGGATTCGCATATGGTGCAAAATTGTTATTTCCTCCCTTAAGCATGGCTAATGCCTTAACACCAATCCCCAAAACACAAGGCCTTATTATGGTTCCCATATTTTGCATGGATTCAAAGGATCACCTTTTAATGGTTTGTGTTGTTGTTTGAGGTCATATTCATGGTCAATTATTCCTATAGATCCCCTTATGGTGTATGGCCTTTATTTTACTCTCTTTACTATGGTCAAAGAAACATCCCTACTATGAAACAAACTCCTAATCAAATTCATATCCCACTTGTATGTCAAACATCCACTTTGGGGGCTCTACATTATGGTTTTAAATTCCTTGATAATGGCATGTTAGATAAATAATTTTAATTTAGTGCATAATTATCTCTATTCTCCCCACAAACTATTGGACACAATGGTCACACTAAGAGGGGGGGTCAATTAGTGTGTAGGAAATTTAAACCTTTTTTCAACTTCTATTAATTAACATAGTTCATCAATATATGTTTCTACCAATTACATCATTATTACACAACCATCCATCAACTAATAAATTATAAACAATAATGATACCATCAACTAGATTAGTGAAACATAACAAGCAACACAACACAAGAGGACACAAGATTTTATGGTAAAATTGTTTATTTGTTCTGCATGGAAGACTACAATATTCATGATTACATTAGCACCAATTGATAAGAAGAGCATGAACTCCTAATCCAAGACCCATCCTGGTCTTCTCATGTCCAACTAAGAAAGGGTTGGGGAATCCAATCCCCTAGATTGAACAGATCAACTTTACAATCAAAAAACATTTCTACTACTCAATAATCTACTTCTCATTTTCATTAAATTGTCCCTGTGATCATCCTGTCCAACCTGTTTCTCAAGAACTTGCTCATACTCATCATGCCAACACAGAAGAAATCCATTAGCATGAAACGTACAAATTTGAAGATAAAAATATGAAGAAACCACATACAAACCAAAACAAAATCTAGATCATGTCATCACATAGAACTTTCAAGAAACTTTTCAACAAGCCAATAATTTTACAATTTAGATTCCGTATGAGAAAGTTATGCCAATTTCAATGAATCTCTTCAATCCTTAAAGATGCCCAAAAATTTATCCTCCACAAAGCTTCACATGTTTCTCCAAGAGTTGTGAAATACCAAAGAGATACTTGATTGATGAAAAAATGAAATGTTTGATATCTTATTTATATCGGCCGTGGAGGATTTATTTACATGTATGGTCAACTTGTATCAATTGAATTCTTTTAGTAGGTCGAGCTACCTGTAAAGGGGAAAATTAATACATTAACTTAAAAAAAATCAAAATTCATCAAACGTAAGAAGTTAGGAGACACTCCACATATCAATAGAAAGGTATTGATGAGGACTATATCCCTGTGATGAGATTATTTGCAAATACATGGTACAATACCCTTAAATTTTTCAATTTCTCTAGAACGTCAAACACCCCACACTTAAGGGTGTCAAAGACTGCACCACCCACTACAAGAGTTCCAAGGAATTCTTCAAAGTCTTCATCAACATATCAAGGAATTCCCATGGGATCCACCTCCATCAACATCTCAATAGCCATCTAACCACAATAAGGACCATACATCACCATCAACAAGCTACCAAGTGTGTGGGTTCAAGACCCAAGGAACCCTATGCAAGGATTTCAAAGACTCTTTCAAAGATATCATATAATATTTAAACAAGATACTTTACATGGAATTAAATCCCATCATATAGGACTCCATTATCAAGTACAAAGGTACATTCAATCTCTATCATGATCATATAATTTCCAAGAGCCATCATACCACCATGTATGTGGGCTCCAAACCTTCACACGTATAATTAATATCTCCAAGGGTTCCATGATCCCATCAAGGGATAGAACGGAATCAAGGTCATCATCACGTGCAAGCAGTGGGATTCATGACCTACTCAACAAAATGGGTCATTTGTCGCACCATTTGGTACAAAGCACACACCATTAGTGAATGGGATCCAAAGACCAAGATACCACATGTGTGGGTATGTCCAATCAATCAACCATCAAGTTATAATCCAACTCGAAATTGTGTGTGGGTAAAGGGTGATCAAACCCCATACCAAACATGTGAAATTTTCCATAATCAACTTGTTATATCCTAAATAAATTAATTTTCACTCAGTCAAACTCAGAAAATTTATTTCTGCTATATGATAAGGATTTCAAGATGCATTATGAGATTTGATTTGTGATTAACAAATTTTGAATAGATGGTGCTCTTTTTCTCAATAAAATTTGAAATTTTAGCTTTCTATGGCTTAGGTGGACTTTTCGACAGTTCATTAGCCACCGAAAAGCCAGCTTTCGGTAGCTAACAGCTTCGACTTGGGACCACGTTAACCACCATGATCCTGTTGATCACCTTTTTTGAAAAGGCACATTCAGTGGCTTAGAAGAACGTACCAATAGTTCATTAGCCATCGAAATCCCTACTTTCGGCAGCTAAGACCAAAATTTCAAGGCGCTCCAAGCCACCAAAAGTGGCGTTTTACTGTGAAAAGGCATTTGTTTTAAACGGTGATTTTGAGCAACTGGAGAATAATTTTGAAAAAATATCAGAGGTTTTCATTCCTAACAGGACAGAGAACAATAAAATCTCTCACTTTTATGACAAGGTTTGCATATTGGGAGAATCAAATCCATCTCTGAGACCTAATTTTTGGATCTCAGAATTTCCTGTTTGACACATGTTTTTGAAGTCCACATCCCAGGAAAATTAAAATGAATTCCAAAAAAATGAGAGAGTTTTTTTCTCACAACAAAATACTATACAAAAACCTCTTTTGGTTTATACATAGGTGTCACATATTTGAAGGACCAAATACATCTCTGAGCCCTAGTTTTCAGCAGTTTGGCCAAAGTTTTAGGGCAATGGATGACTTGTCAGTCCCCCGGGTGGCATTTTCAACCTCATTTGTCAGTCCATGAAGATTTGCTGCAAATATTGAAGAGTTCAAAGATCAAACCTAGGTCCTAGAGAATCAACCAGCTATTAGGGAAAATACATGAAATAAAGTTCTTAGAAGGAAAATCCAAACCCTAACCCTAAAACACATCTTGCGCTGGAAACCCTAGTAGAGGTAACAGCAAGCTTGCAGGATCTGGAGGCAGCCCATGATGCTGTTAATATTCCAAATCTTATGCAGGTTGAGAAATTACCAAAAGGACAGTAGTAAAGTGTAAAAGTATGATTTAAAGGCTAAATAAAATTTTGCAGAAAACAGAGCTTTCGGTGGCTTAGGCGAACACAATAGTTGTACATTAGCCACCGAAAGCAGAGCTTTCGACAGCTAACAGACCCAGTATTATGCCTCCTTAACCACCGAAAGAAGAAAAGGGTGCAAAAGGATGTTTTGGCACACAGAACCAGTTTTGGCGAGTACAACTACCTCAAGGATGAAATATAAAGCTGAAATTTGTTGGAAAACACCATTGGGAGAGGTCTGTTCTAGTTTTGAGGATACAAGCATGGAGAAATGGGTCACAAACCCTACCTATTTTTTACCAATAGTGGCTTATCTATCAGATGACAGGATAAAGCTATACGTCAGTGCTCACTGCAGTCATCAAAAAGTTCAATGAGTAAACAAGAGTTAGCATTAGATAGACTAGTAATTAAATTAGGGTTTCTGACCTAATTTTGCAAAAAACATTAATTTTATCTATTTTTAGTAAAACAGATCCAATTTTTCAAGATCTGAATATTTTTGTAAAGGATATAAAGCCTAAGACTTATTTTGAAGAAAAAGGTTCGACTTCGAGGACCTGTAGACCATTACTATTGTCAAGCTTCTCATATTGCTCATGACCTAATATAAGCTCTTTTGCTATCATATGTTCAACTTCCATTTCTTGTCTATTCTATGCTTATGCTTGAATGTGTTATTCAGGTTTATTCATGTTAATTGATGTCCGATAGCTGTCATCCTATTGGCATATTGATGATTTGAATTATAAGTACTTTCCTTGTTATGATTAGACATTTATATATATATGTTTTATGTATGAATCTTCCAGCATGATAAGTTCTTCATCTCTGCACCATATTATCAAACCTTTGAATAGTGGTAGTTAGAAGGCTTATCCCTGATTGAGTTTCATGCATGTCTTGAGAGCGTGAGGTCCTGTAGGTCACCTAACTTGATCCACTTAGAAAACCATATAAACATTTAAGTTACTAGACATCCTCGAGTTGCAACCTATAGGAGTTTCCTGGAGTGATAACAAATTGGCGCCGTTGACGGGGAGAGGAGAATGAATCTCAGCTTCCCTGGGAGACAACATAGATCCTTCTTTGATGATAGACAAAGTTTGGACACTAGTCTGGTTGTAATCATCTATCTAGAAAATCGATTGGAATAAGGTGGCTTTAAGAAGACCAAGTACCAGAGAAAACCCTAAAGGGCCACCAGTAACACCTGTTTTAGATCTAAAAGAGATTCTACGAAGATCTAGGGATTCACTAAGATAGACCTCCAGAGCTACAAAGGAAACCACATCAAGTATTTCAAGAGATATTCCTGCTATTATTTCTTCTGCTAAAACATTTGATTCTCAGAAGTTTATAAGTAAATCAGAAAATTTTAGGGTTGAGGAATCTTTAAGCATTGTTGCTTGTGAATATCTCATCCCTAGAAACTCCATGAAGGATGAATTTAGTGGTGACTCCATAATATTAATATGTCAAAAGCATTTGTTGCTCTGTTGGCTCAAAGGTTTGCACCTATTGACTTCTCTTTAGTTCTTGGATTCCCACATCCAGTACCTGATATGTCTGAATGGGGAGATTTTCTACCCGTCTTCAAAGAGGAGGAAGAAGACAATCTTGCAGAACACCTCCTCAAGTTTCATGAGTGCATGGATCTATTAGATCAATAGCATGAAGATGTTCATGTATTCATTATATGGTGATGCACGTCAATGGTATTTTTCTTTACCTCCTTCCATCATTTCATCATTGAAAGATTTTCACTAAGCATTCACTGAGCACTATAAAGGTACTATTCAGATGATTTTGCATTTGGTAATTGTTGTGAAGAATATAAGTTGCATTCTCAGGATGAAAAGTTAAATAGAGAAGAATATCTCCCTAAAGAGTTGCCTCATCTCTCTTATGATCTTCACGATGAGGTACTTTCCCATAAACATAAATTAGAAAGGAGTAATGAAGAAGCTGAAGGTTCTCTGATTACTATTATTTCTTATTTCCATAAATTAGAAGAGTTAATCTCTTTAATTATGAACCATGAGGATCAGTTTTCTGTTGGTCAAAAGCTAATTGAAATCAGTAAGAGTTATCCACATTTTTTAGTTTTACAAACTAGGGGAAACAACAACAAACAGGAGGAGATAAATTTATAGAGGTCATCAAGTAATAAAGAAGAACAGCAAGAAAATTGTTTTTCTCCTTATGTACCTTTCATTTTAAATTTTGATGGAAAGGCTGCTGATGATGAAGAAGAAGATTTTAAGTTTTGTGAGGATTTGTCCACTTCTGGAATTTATTTTAGTTCTACTTTTCAACAAAGATATGATCAGAGACATATGCATGATGTGGTTAATGATAGCTATGAAGAGTATGCTGCAATAGGGGACACCTCTCAATGTGATCAAGATATTAATGATCTTTAGAATGTTAACCATATATAGATTCTTTTGACTTTTTACCAAATGCATCTGTTTACTTAGGGTGTCAAGAAGATCAGTTTGTCCCCTTTGGAAACCTGAAAGATAATGAGCAGATTGAAGGAACAACATGTAACAAATTTGGATCTGCAGCAAATACTAAAGGCATCCCTCAGTTTTATGATTTGCAGAAAAAGGAAGAATGCAACAGATATGAAGAGGAATATGATGATCTAAAAATTCCAGAATAACAGGGCATAACTCATCCTTCCCATTCAGAGGTTGAGAAATCTACAATGAATGTGGAGATCACTGAAAGCAACCAGGAGGAGCATTTCATTCAGTTGGAACAGGAGCATAGAGAGGTATTCCTTTATGGTTTTTATGACCCTATTGTTGACAATCTGTAACTTATAAGCAGCATAGAGATCAAAATATTTTTGTCAGATCATAGTTGGTTTTGTCACCCTTTGAAACTACATTGTTGCATGCTAGGGTTTCATTTATTTTGGGGTCAAGATCAAGGATAAATTCAGTAGAGAAATTTTTGACATGGCTTCATTGGAAGCATGATATCACATGATAAGAAGACTCTACTGATTAGAATTAGGAGTAGGAATAGGTAGGAAAATAAGCTCTTAATATGAGCAGCTAGGTCATTTTCAGTTGTTTTCATGAATAAGCAAAGCGAGCTATAGGCAGATTGCAGGGTATTAGTTATAAAGGACAAATTACTCCATGCCCAATGGTACAGTAGAAGATAGGTTCAATTCTTATTTTTCAGGAAAGGAATTTTTGTCTGGGGTTCTTGGAAACTCACAGGGAGGTTACCATCCCTGAGTAGGATCCAGATGTTATCTCCTAAATAAATTAGTTTCAACTCAGTCAAACTCAAAAAAAATATTTTTGCTCAATGATGAGGATTTAAAGATGCATTATGAGATTTTATTTGTGATTAACAAAGTTTGAATAGTTGGTGCTCTATTTTTCAAGAAAATTTGAAAGTTTAACTTTTGGTGGCTTAGGCATACTTTTCGACAGTTCATTAGCCACCGAAAAGCCATCTTTCGGCAGCTAGCAGCTTCGGCTCAAGACCACGTTAACCACTGAAATCCTGTTGATCACATTTTTTGAAAAGGGAATTTTTTTGGCTTAGGTGAGTGTACCAATGGTTCATTAGCCACCGAAATCATTTCTTTCGGCAGTTAAGACCAAAATTTCAGGGCGCTCCAAGCCACCGAAAGTGGCATTTTACTGTTAAAAGGAATTTTTTTAAACAGTTATTCTGAGCGACTGGAGAATCATTTTGCATACCACTTAGATTTTTTTGTTCCTGACAGGTCAAAAAAAAATAACCTCTCTCAGTTTTCCTATAGGTGTTTCATATTCATAGAATCGAATCCACCTCTGAGACCTAATTGTTGGATCTCAGAATTTCCTATTTGACACATGTTTTTGAAATCCATGTCGCGAAAAAATTAAAATGAATTCCAAAAAAATGAGAGAGGTTTCTTCTCAAAACAAACCTATATACAAAAACCTCTTTCGTTTTATACACAGGTATCCCATATTTGAAGTAAACATTACATCTTTGAGCCCCATTTTTCAGCAGTTTGGCCAAAGTGTTAGGGCAAAAGATGACCTGTCAGTCCTCCAAGTGGGATTTTCAACCTCATCTATCAGTCCATGAAGATTTGCTACATATTTTGAAGAGTTCAAAGATCAAACCTAGGGCCCAGAGAATCAACCGGCTATTAGGGAAAATACATGAACTAGAGGTCTTAGAAGGAAAATCCTAACCCTAACCCTAAAACACATCTTGTGCTGGAAACCCTAGCAGAGGCAGCAGCAAGCTTGCAGGATCCAGAGGCAGCCCATGATGCTGCTGATATTCCAAATCTAATGCAGGTTGAGAAAGTACCAGAAGGACAAGAGTAAAGTGTAAAAGCATGATTTAAAGGCTAAATAAAATTTTGCAAAAAACAGAGCTTTCGGTGGCTTAGGAGAATGCACTAGCTGTTCATTAGCCACCAAAAGAAAAGCTTTCGGAAGCTAACAGACCCAGTATTCTTCCTCCTTAACCACCAAAATCATAAAAGAGTGTAAAAAGATGTTTTGGCATGCAGAACTAGTTTTGGAGAGTACAACTACCTCAAGGATGAAATCTAAAGCTGAAATTTGTTGGAAAACACCATTGGGAGAGGTCTATTCTGGTTTTGAGGATACAACCATGGAGAAAAGGGTCACAAACCCTACCTATTTTTCACCAATAGTGGCTTATCTATCAGATGACAAGTTAAAGCTATACGTCAGTGCTCACTGCAGTCATCAAAAAGTTCAATGAGTAAACAAGAATTAGCATTAGATAGATGAGTAGTTAAATTAGGTTTTCTAACCTAATTTTGCAAAAAACATTAATTTTATCTATTTTTAGTAAAATAGATCCATTTTTTTAGGATCTGAATATTTTTGTAAAGGCTATAAATCCTAAGACTTATTTTGAATAAAAGGTTCGACTTTGGGGACCTGTAGACCATTGCTATTGTCAAGCTTTTCATATTGCTCATGACCTAATATAAGCTCTTTTGCTATCATATGTTCAGCTTCTATTTCTTGTCTATTCTTTGCTTATGCTTGAATGTGTTATTCAGGTATTCATGTTAATTGAGGTCTGATAGCTATCATCCTATTGGCATATTGATGATTTTAATTATAAGTGCTTTTCTTGTTATGATTAGCCATATATATATATATATATATGTGTGTGTGTGTGTGTGTGTGTGTGTGTGTATGTGTGTGTGTGTGTTTTATGTATGAACTTTCCAACATGATAAGTTATCCATCTCTGCACCATATTATCAAACCTCTGAACAGTGGTAGTTACAGGCCTTATCCCTGATTGAGTTTCATGCATGTCTTGAGAGTGTGAGGTCCTGTAGGTCACCTGACTTGATCCACTTAGAAAACCATAAAATCATTTAAGTTATCAGGCATCCTCAAGCTGCAACCTAGA
The DNA here is from genome assembly GCA_001517045.1 of Pseudotsuga menziesii. Lineage (NCBI taxonomy): Eukaryota > Viridiplantae > Streptophyta > Pinopsida > Pinales > Pinaceae > Pseudotsuga > Pseudotsuga menziesii. The sequence goes on along the minus strand of LPNX010292601.1, from coordinate 40,169 downwards.
GGAGTTTCTTGGAGTGATAACATAACTCATACCTTTTCACAAATCTTGGTCATTGTATCGGACCTTTTTGACATCAATGACAACCTTAGGGGCCACTGCAAGCTCCATGTTGGCATTAATAAGAAAAAATCAACAATCTACCCCTTTGTCATTGATGACAGCAACTCATATTCTCGCTATGATCATGATCCCCCTTTCATCCTGGTCTCTACTCCTTTGGAATCAATGGAAAATGTTGATCACCAATCTATATCTAACCTCACTACTAACTGCTCACTACTCCCTCTCTCAACATGCATAGCTATATCACAATCCATGGACATGTATTGCTTCAATGAAAGAGCTAGAAGTTTCTCTTTCTCACCCTTGAGTTTCTCCTCCAAAATCCATGAGCTCAAGGTGCTCAAGGTCTTTGAGAGACCTCATACTTGGCTTGCCACATGGAAGCCATCTTCTTTAAATTGATCCACTTTATCCATGTTCAACATTTCATTCTTTTTCATCCATACGTGGGAGTGTCCTTAATTCTGAGTATTTTTATTATGAGCTATATTTCTCCTTGCATTATTCTTCTTCCATGGTTCATAAGATTTTCTTATGGATGTGTATGAGGAATTACTCATATATTGTCTTCTTTAATTCAAGCAATCTTGAATTTTGCGCCCAAATCCACTCCAGCTATAACATCTCATAGTATGACAATATGCAGCAATGTGACCAACATGGTTACATGTCCAACACGTGAATATGTTGTTGGAACTTCCAACACTTCTTTTATCATTGAATCTAAAATGCATAGCTTTGTAACCAAAATCATTACATGAATAGAATTAACCATTGAAACGGTTTTCATATGTAGGTTCCCGATTCCATCTTGGAGTTGTCTCTCTTCTGAAATTGTATTGAGAAATGGGACCAACTTCTTGGCGTGTTTCTAATATTCTAAAGTATTCTTTGTGTTGTGCAAGTTCTTGACGAGGAGCTTTGTTTTGATTCTTGGATGTAGAAGGGCTTTCTTCAGGGATCTTAGGAAACCATGTGCCAACCACAGATTTTCCTCTTTCCTTGTTGTAGACAAGACCGTATTTTTCAAATGGAGATATTTGACAATCCAAGATCTCATCCAAGTTGATGGAATTGTTATTGAACTTGAAACATGAATAATATTTCTTATCCTTGTTTCTAAGACCAATGAACTCCATCTCCGTGTTTTGGAAAGTCTTTTCCTTTTCATCAAACTGGTGTCTCAAGAGTTCCTCCATCCTCTTGGCTTATTCTTGCTGAGTGTTCAGATAAACATTATCCTTCCTTGTTTCTTCAAGTTCTTCTAAATTTTCACTAGGCTCTTATTATTCTTCTACTTAACTAGTCAATTTAGTCTTTAGTATTTCAACTTCATCTTTATTGTCTTCCAGTTGATCCTACAATACTTCATCCTTGTGCTTAAGTTTTACAAGCAATATTTTTAGTATCATGGTCTTTTGTTGATGTTTATTCAAAGATTCCAAGGTTATCCTTTTAAACCTCATGAAGTCACTGTGGTTTAGATTGATTGTGTTCATGAACCAATTGGGTTTGATATCAATATTCAAGAAGGTGTGAGTTATTTCCTTTGTATCCTTTGAAAAATCTTCATCATCTTTTGTAAGAACATTTTCAATTTCATCACATAGACGACTATTACAATCAAAATAATCCATACCTTCAATGGATTCCAATTCTTTCTTTTCTTCTTGCTTGACATCTTTAGGGGGATTGACTTTTGTTTCGTGCTTCATCTTTTCAATGTCTTGTCTTCCCTTTTGGTATTTAATTTCCAACATGAACCATAGGTATTTAGTTGAAGTGTACTCTACTACAATTTCCTTGACTGAGCTAGGAATTCCATCCATGAAGAACTTCAAGGAAATGGTGTTTTCTTTCTTAGCTTCTTTCTATGCAACTGACTTGACCTTATTATTGGATGGAATGGGTGGATTGATAAAAATATCCCAAACACCAAAATTCTTCAAGTAGGATTTTATCTTGCTCCTCCAAATGAACTAATCTGCCAAATCAAGTACTTGAACATCATTGCTTGAGGAATTATATTTTTCTTCCATTGTTTGTCTGTTGATCTCCTTCAAGATGGTAAGGCTTCTGGTGAAGGATGGCTCTGATACCAATTGTTGGACACAACTGTCACACTAAGAGGGGAGGTGAATCTATGTGTAGGAAATTTAAACCCTTTTTCAACTTCTATTAATCAATAAATTTCATCAATATATGTTTCTACCAATTACATCATTATTACATAAGCATCCATCAACTAATAAATTATAAACAATAATCATATCATCAATGAGATCACTAAATCATAACAAGAAACAAAACATAAGAGGGCACAATATTTGTATGGTAAACTTGTTTATGTATTGTGTTATAACTAGATCTTGTTCTTAGTTTATCTGTTCTTTTTGTCCTAATTTTCAACCGTTGGTTTAAAATGATTTTATATTTCATGTTGATTTTAAGAATTTTTGACAATCAATAATTTTGGTTGGATTTAATGCTTTTAATGGTTGAATCATTTTATTATTTTAGTTTTAAGGTTTGTCTTTTTGGCTTATTAGTTAATATGTACATCTTTAAGCTTTCAAAAACTTATAATAAAAGTTCATTCCAAGTTTTGATTTATAATCTAACTCTCATTTTTTAGTCCTTTGTCAAATATTTTCATGAGGAGATTCCTGTAGCAGCTCTACTTTTCTTGTTTTTGTCATTGTCATTGGGAGCAGATTACGAGGAGATGGAAATGAATTCAGGAAAACCAAAAGAATTTTTGTCCAAAATGGACTCATTCACAAAAACCTCTCTCATTTTTGCAACAGCGGTTATCGTTTGAGAGATTCAAATTCATCTTTGTGGCCTATTTTCAAGGTTTGAATTATTTAATAATTTCCTGTTTTAGTCACAAATTTTCAGAACATATTACGATCAATTGAAGAGGAATTTTGAAAAAACAAGAGAGGTTTTTGTTCCTAACATCCTCATTTAAAACAACCTCTCTCAATTTTTATACAGGTGTTCCATATCGAGAGATATGAAGGCGTATTTGAGACCCAAATTTCCAAAAATTCGCCAAATTTCTCCAAATCCGATTTGCTATTTTTGGGTTGATTATCTTTAAAGATTTTGAGTTATCATGTAACTAATTGATGTAAATGTTTCAAATTTCGACCAAGAAGGTAGTTATGGAACTACTTTACTTTTGTAATGATAAAAGGAAGACAAAAATACAGTTTAGAGATAGGGGATTTTTCACTCAAGGAGAGGCTTTTGGAGCTTTGATTTCTCAAGCTAGCACTTATAACTTTTATGTAAGTGGATGACTGTTATTGATTATATATAAACTGATAAGCCTTTTTAACTGTCATGCTTTTTCATTTCTGATCTGTTTGATTTCTCAATCTACAATTTCATTTCTTGTTTAAAGTTTTATTCATGTAAATGCTTGTAGCCTGTGGGTGGAATTAGTATTTCATGTGTAAAGTTTATGGCTTATTGGGATGTGTTTGATCCCCAATTTATCCAATTTTCATGATTTAGTTCTGTATTAGCTTGTAGATGTTTAATTCCTCCTTGCTGATGAAGTTTTTAAAACCCTAAAACCTATTTTATTTAATTTTAATTTTGAGTTTGTTTTGGCTTGTTCTTTTGGTACTCTAAGAACAATTTATGGCACAAACATTTTTGGCGTCGTTGTCGAGGATGACGCTGAAGTATATCTTCCCTGGGATATCATTATTCTTCTGATTTTGAGAGGTGAACAAAGTCAGAAATATTTTAAACTACAAATTTTCACTGGTGACTCCACGATTAAAGATTCCACTGCAAGGAGAATTTTGTTGACAGAAAAATGAAGAAGCCAAATGGAAAGACTGGATATCAGCTTGTTACTTTACTCCATGAGGTTTTGTTCTTATTCATCAGTTCTTTCCTATCTTTCCCATTGCATGTTAAAAGAATTATTTTTTGTTTTGTCTATTCCGATGATCATAAACCTTCAAGTACATATCCCACTTTGGAAGAAGAACATCTGCATTCTTCTTGTGTTATTGATGTTGATCATATTCCTTCATTTGAAATACATGTTCAGCGTGATATACATATACCCATATCTCTTGAAGATGATTATTCTGGTCATCTTGTCGAGAATAAAGCTGATCTATTACCTTCTACCATCACTACTGAAACTTTCGAACAGCTTGTTGAACCTCATTTTCAACTCACAGATTTTTAGTCTAGACTCAGACAAAAGATGTTTAGACCTCTTAGGCTGCCATCTCTCTTACATCCTTACCCTTCCTACTTTGTTGAATATCTTCCCCATTTTACTGGAAAAGACCATATTACAGCAGAGAAGCATTTAGAATCTTTTCATAATTTCATTGATAATTTTGAAATCATGCATGAGGATATTTTCGAAATCCTTTGCTGGTGATGTTGGGTTTTGGTTCCGAAATTTAAAAGCTGATTCAATTGGATCGTGGGAAGAGTTACATGATGTATTTTTGAAGTATTGGGGTAAAAATAAGTCTTATGATCAATTTCTTTCTGAATTTTATAGTTTGAAAAGGGAAAATGATGAGCCAATTATTAAATTTAATTGGAGGTTTCAAAGTTTTTATATCAGTATGCCTACGGAGATCAGACCTTCAGAAAAACTTGCTATGGTATATTATGTTATGGCTCAACATTTAGATCTTGTCTTTTTCCTGTTAGAAAGGAAATCATCGTCTTTAAGACAATTGTTTGAGGATGCAAAAGGAGTGGAGGAGAACATCCAAGCTTGCAAAATGCTTCGAGATCAAGCTCATGTTGAAGATATACAAGCTTATGAACAGGAAGAAGAACGTAGGTATCATTCAGATTTAAGACAGTTTTCTTCATCATTTTCAGATTTTCATATGAACAAGGATATAAATGATACTTGTATTGATTCTTCATATCAGTTTGCTGACTTTTTCGATGATAACATACTTTTAGTGGATTATAGTAGAAATTTCTTAGTTCTTGCTATGAGATTATCATGTTATGAAGAAGAAGTTGTTGCTCTTCAACCTCTTACTATTGATATAAGAAATAAGTTTCCATTCTTGACTTATGGTCACTTTCAGAATTTTATTTGTTCAAGTTTTGATCAAGGGTTTTATTTAAAGGTCGAGAAGCAGTTTGAAAATCCCTTGGTTTCCATTCTTGATCCAAAGTTTAAAAAGAACAGCAATGGCGAGGAAGAGAATGCTTCAGTTTATGATGAATATAATGAAGACATTGAAGTTTTAAATCGGAAATTTCATCATCTTATGGCTTCTTGGATGGAGTTGTATTTTTCAAAGGTTTCTAATGCTCCATATTTTGGCATACTTCCTATTTCCAGTCATAAGTATCAGCTACCTACAGAGTCTTTATTGCATTTATCACATCTTTTGTGGGTTTTCTCAAACAGTAGCATGCATGAAATTATGATTCTCAGTCAAATGGTTTCTTGGCTTCACTGGAAGTATGATTACACTTGATTGGGTTGTTTCCTCTGATTAGAAGTAGGAGTAAATAGCAGAATAAGCTCGCTATACGAGCATGTAGATTCTTTTCAGTATGTTGGTTTGTAGCAGTATTTTTTTCATTTCAGAGCTATGTGTTCAGAGTTTGACAAAGTTGCAGAGATTTGGTAAATGACTCCATGACCCAATGAATAAGGCATAAGGTCTACAGGTTCTTGAAGCCTCACAAGGAGGACTTCATCCCGCAACAAGAGCCAAATGTTATAACTAGATCTTGTTCTTAGTTTATCTATTCTTTTTGTCCTAATTTTCGACCGTTGGTTTAAGACGATTTTATATTTCATGTTGATTTTAAGAATTTTTGACAATCAATAATTTTGGTTGGATTTAATGCTTTTAATGGTTGAATCATTTCATTATTTTAGTTTTAAGGTTTGTCTTTTGGGCTTATTAGTTAATATGTACATCTTTAAGCTTTCAAAAACTTATAATAAAAGTTCATTCCAAGTTTTGATTTATAATCTAACTCTCATTTTTTAGTCCTTTGTCAAATATTTTCATGAGGAGATTCCTGTAGCAGCTCTGTTTTTCTTGTTTTTGTCATTGTCGTTGGGAGCATATTATGAGGAGATGGAAATGAATTCAGGAAAACAAAAATATATTTTTGTCCAAAACAGACTCATTCACAAAAACCTCTCTCATTTTTGCAACAGCTATTATCCTTTGAGATATTCAAATTCATCTTTGTGGCCTATTTTCAGGGTTTGAATTATTTAATAATTTCCTGTTTTAGTCACAAATTTTTAGAACATATTCCGATCATTTGAAGAGTAATTTGGAAAACCCAAGAGAGGTTTTTGTTCATAACATAATCATTTAAAAAAACCTCTCTCAGTTTTTACACAGATGTTCCATATCAATAGATATGAAGGCGTCTTTGAGACCCAAATTTTCATAAATTCACCAAATTTCTCCAAATCCGATTTGCTATTTTTGGGTTAATTATCTTTAAATATTTTGAGTTATCATGTAACTAATTGATGTACATGTTTTAAATTTTGACCAAGAAGGTAGTTATGGAACTACTTTACTTTTGTAATGATAAAAGGAAGACAAAAATATTGTTTTGAGAGGGGATTTTTCACTCAAGGAGAGGCTTTTGGAGCTTTGATTTCTCAAGCTAGCACTTATAACGTTATGTAAGTGGATGAATGTTATTGATTATATATAAACTGATAAGCCCTTCTACCTGTCATGCTTTTTCATTTCTGATCTGTTTGATTGCTCAGTCTACAATTTCATTTCTTGTTTAAAGTTTTATTCATGTAAATGCTTGTAGCCTGTGGGTGGAATTAGTATTTCATGTGTAAATTTTATGACTTATTGGGATGTGTTTGATCCCCAATTTATCCAATTTGCTTGATTCAGTTCTGTATTAACTTGTGGATGTTTATTTCCTCCTTGCTGATGAAGTTTTTAAAACCCTAAAACCTATTTTATTTAATTTTACTTTTGAGATTGTGTTGGCTTGTTCTTCTGGTAGTCTAAGAACAATTTCTGGCACAAACATATTGTACATGGAAGACTACAATCTTCGTGATTACATCAAAACCAACTGATAAGAAGAGCACCAACTCATAATCCAAGACCCAACCAGGTCTTCTCAGGTCCAACTGAGAAAGGGTTGACGAATCCAATCCCCAAGGTTGCAAGGACCATATTTCCAATAAAGAAACACTTCTACCACTCAATCATCTACTACTCATTGTCATTAAATTTTCCCTGTCATCAACCCATCAAACCTGCTTCTCAATAATCTGCTCATCCTCATCATGCCAACACAAGAGAAACCAGAAGCGTGAACCATATATTTTTGAAGATCACAATATGAAGAAACAATAGACCAACCAAAAGAAACTCTAGATCCTTTCAGCACATAGCCCTTGCAACAAACTTTCCAAGGAGACAAGAATTTTGTAATTCTTATTCCGTATGAGAAAGTTATGTTAGTTTTAGTGAATCTCTTCAATCCTCAAATATGCCCAAAACTTTATACTCCATAAAGTTTCATGTTTTTCTCCAAGATTTGTGAAATACCAAATAGATAATTGACTAATGAACAAATGAAATGTTTGATATCTTATTTATATAGGTTGTGAAGTATTTATTCACATGTCTGGTTGACTTGTATTAATTGAATTCTTTTAGAAGGTCAACCTACTTGTAAAGGGGAAAATTAATACATAAAATTTTAAATAATCAAAACCCATCAACCGTAAGGAGTTAGGAGACACTCACATATTAATGGAAATTTCTTGACAAGGACTATCTCCCTATGATGGAACTATTTTTAAATACATGGTACAATACACTTAATTCTTCAGTTTCTTCAAGACATCAAAGACCCCACACTTAAGGGTGTCAAAGACCACACCACCCACTACAAGAGTTCCAAGGACTTCTTTAGAGTCTTCTTCAACATATCAAGGAATGTCCATGGGATCGACCTCTATCAACATCTCAATAACCATCTAACCACAAGGACCATACATCACCATCAACAAGCTACCAATATCAAGTACATTATCAAGTACAAAGGTATATTCAATATCCCTCATCATCATATAATTTCCCAGATCCATCATACCACCATGTATGTGGGTGCCAATCCTTCTCACGTATAATGGCCATCTCCAAGGGTTCCATGACCCCATCAAGGGCTACAAGGGCATCAAGGTCTTCATCAAATGAAAACATTGGAATTCATGACCTATTCAATAAATGACCACATAAAGGGTCATTTGTACCACCATGTGCTACAAAGCACACACCATCAGTGAATGGGCTCCAAAGACCAAGATACCACATATGTGGGTATGTTCAATCAATCAACCATCAAGTTATCATCCAGCTAGCCACTGTGTGTGGGTAAAGGGTGATCAAACCCAATACCAAACCTGTGCAAGTGTCCATCATCAACTCATACATTTTCATCAAGCTTGTCCATTGTAGGGGCCCTTGGTGGCATCAATGACAACCTGAGGGGCCACTACAAGTTCCATGTTGGAATCAATGACAACTCAATCAACACAAATATGGTCTGAGATCCATCTCTAGTATACAAAACCTTGTATTAGTGCACATATGCCATTCTAAGTACAATGATCTTTTATGCAGGATATGTATTTGTAGCTCTTAGCCTTATTCATGGCCCATAGAACCCATAAGATTCATCTAAGAGCTAAGGAATTTATTTATTTCCCTGCCTATTTGCTAGGAATTTGGACCCATCGTTAGGAAATAGAATACAAACCGTATTTGACATGGAAGCCAAATATCCCCTTATAGAGCTAGTGCTTTGTTTGGCATACTGATCCTAGTAGTTTACGCTACAAGAATAACAGACCTAGTATTTTTTAATCATTTTCAATATATCCATTCTTCACATTATTTTTAAATAGACTACACAAATGCATTGCTAAGGAAACTATACACATATAAACCCTTTATGCTAATCAATTATATTATTTTATTAAAAAAGAATTGTAATTTGTTATTTGTTTTTTTCTTCACATATGTCATGATTTTAGATACATATGCGATTCATGTTATTTCTATAACATTTTATTTCCATACTCATTTTAAAAATATTGATAACGCCGTGAAACCCTCTAACACTTACTTGATTTCATGACAATGTTGAATTACTTAATTTAAAAAAAGGTGTGCACGAGAATAAGGTTGTATACGAATTGATGTATAGAGAGTGGCAAGGTGCTTACTATCAAGTATGTGGGAGATGGTGTAACCAATATTGACTTAAACAAAAAATGTAAATCATATTGATTCAAGACTATTTTTTATTTTTCTTTGTAAAAACTTTAAGATAAAAAAATTTACCTCTCAAGAAAAACTGAATCCTTCTAGGCGCTTGATAAATCATGGTTTAAGATGGATCTATGATGGGTTTTAATTAAATTTCATTACTTAGTTATTACAGATAGATCTATGCACAAACCTAGATTCAAACTTTCAAAATAAATAAATTGTGCTTTGAGATGGATCTATGTTGGTTTTAATTAAATTCAATTATTTAGTTATTAAAAATAAATATATGCACAAACCCAAATTTAAACTTTCCAATAAATAGAAGCAAAATCTTTGTTGTTTTGATTTAAACTTAACTTTGATTTATTACCGAGACTAAAGAGGACTTAGTAAAAGAATTATAGTCTTAGAGCATGGGCCTCCCTTATGATTTTATGTATTTTTTTTACAAGGTTTTCCCACTTCAAATGAGTGATAAATGAATAAGGAGACCTACTAAAGGTAGCAAGTACCGGCTTATGTAATTGAATCCATAGCCCTTCGTTTTAATCTCTTTGAACACATTGGTGTCTATGGAATTTGCATGTTGCATGCTGCTTTTTTTGTTGCTATTGGTGGTCCTACCCTTGCTTCTATAGGCACTAGTTCCATATTTAAAATATCTACACAAGGTTATAACAGGTGATAAGAGAATATTTTGGTGCGAATGATGCTCCATATGTGGAACCTAGCATGTCAGCAAGTCGAAGAAGCATGTCGATATTTATGTGTGCAATTCCCCTGCTCACATTGAAATGGTGATAGTCACTTAAAGAAATGAAATCGAAGTGGCACATAAGGATTCCATTCATCAATTATCATTGTTCCTATTTTTTGTACATGCCGAGAGGATAGTTATAGGTAATGCAAAGACAAAGACATCAACGACAGAGGTTGTGAAGGAAAAAGAAGATTTTAAGGCATTTGATCCAATTCGATATCATGTTCCCTTGATACATATTATCTAGTTACAAAGTTAGAAGCAGTGGTATCATCTGTTGATTACCCTGGATGTGGCCGATAGCTTACTCTAGATTAGTTGTTCTTTTAATGCACTGAGTTAATTTTCATGTTTATAAAGAAGCAATATTTTGTCTGAGTCTGCCTAATATAATAGGATAAATTATTGGTGGAAGCAAGACTGGTCAAAGCAGGGGAAGATGGGTGACAAGCACTCCACAGACTATTCTATAAATTATCATTTAATTTCAAAGCGTTGACGTACCTTTGAACTATGAGATATAATTATAAGTTTATTCATTGGAACTATTATAATGGAATTGATCTTTAAAAACTTTGTTTTCTTTTTGAAAATGCTATCTTGAAATTCCGGTGGTTGATTTGTTTTTATTTTTATTTTTTCAAAACCAATGGTTTAATAGGATATTACACATAATTGAATATTTTTATAAGATTTTGATAATTGAATACAGCAAACAGTCTGCAGAAATCTTGTGATCTATATTGAATATGATGAGAAGGAAATCATTGTAAAATGCTAATTTATCACGAGGTTATTGAAGTTGATAGTAAATGTGTTAAAAGATGCCTTAATTATGGAAACAATTTATTTAATAGTTAGATCGGTCCACCCCTCATAAAGTAATGTATGCCAGCAGTTTCAGTTTCACTAATTACTTGCATGAACTTCGATCAAATATTCGCCACAAGGAAACAGATAAGATAAGTCATATTGTGAATTTCACAAAAGATAAAGCACTGATTTTGTAGAGCAATCTATATTTTCATTAGAAGAAAACCATGAGACCTATAATCTAGAAGGTTGTTCTTAGCCATCGAATACCATTAATTGATTGCATCAAGCTTCTGCATCCAAAAAGGATGAAGGGGATTGTTTCAGAATATGTTGTTCAAATGAACACTATGAGAAAACTTAAAATAAAGTTTTATTAAACTATGTGCAAAATTAATTAAAAGATGACAAAGCCTTTCATAAAGTCCTTACTAGCTTGAATGCAAAGGCTAACAAAGCGTTTAAATTTCATAAAACTAAAAATTTAAAGTAAATTTAATTTAAATAATAACATCTTATACACTTATGGAAAGGTATCATTCCTCATTTACTGATGCCATGTGTTCCTTTCATAGATTTTATAGTCATTAATTCACTTACAATTGTCAGGAAACTACTTTGAATAATGTTCGAAATTGTTTTAACACAGTTTTGTTTGCTAGAAAGGTATCAAATAAAATATATAAAACCAAGTATGTGTAAATCCGATTTGCAATACTTGATGCCAAGACTAAATTATTTGGATTTATGAAGTTCAATGTTTATTTTGACGGTCATTGTGAATACGGGAGAAGATCGATAGAAGAAAGTAAAAGGGTTTGCCACGAGATTGTAAAGTAAGAAGGGCTCATTTTATTCAGGAATCACACCAAAGAGTAAGCATACAGAAAGAGTATCATGCCTCGGTTTCACTAAAAACTGCTCCATTTATGAAAAGATAAAACATCATTATGAATATGCTTGCCACCTTAGTTGCAACAAATTTTGCGTCAAGATGTCAGGATCTTATTATAAACTTGATTGCCACCATTATAATGAAAAGGAAGCACCATAACCTTCCACGTTACAACAAACAAATTGAAGATGGAAATTGCTCTATTTTCCATCAATCAGGAAAATGCCAGCTTCACCAGTGTTAAGGATTATCCAACTTTAAAAGTATGGTTTTATTAAAGTCTCGATATTTATTTTGAAGCGACCCCACCAAGATATCATGTACCCCATAGTGTGAAAAAAATGTGAAAGACCATGTAGCTAGACTTATCATATGCGCCAACAATGTAACCGAAGATCATCTAGGTGTCAATTGTTCAAATCCCATGGACCACCATCATGTCCCGACACTCGTTCGCAACCAAATGACACTCGTTCATTAGATGCATAACAACTGGTCATGTTTTTCTAGCCATGTGTCTCATGGACATAAACATTTGCATGAGAACCCACTAAGCAACTCATCCGATGAGGTACTATGAACCCTAGCCACCAACAGAGAGTGGACAAGGACATGGCACTGCTGGAAAATATGGCACCACTGAGATCGATCAACATATCATTATTAACCATAAGGATAAAAGAGAGTCTAAACAGGTTGAAAATAAACCAGGAGGTGGCATAGATACCCATGAGCATTAGGTAACAGAGTTTATATTCTATCTGATTGATTAGATAACAGAGTTTAGCAATGAGTATTTGCTTAATGAATGTGAGGTAACTTACTTTCTCCATGGCGAATGAATATCCTAAGACCACTAAAGAGAAGGTCGTCAAGGCATAGAAGGATAAAAAGGAGAAAAAACCAGGAAAATAAGCTGAGGGCTGCCAAGGGCTCGAAACCCCTGTGTGTAGGTTCTGCTTGATATGCCTTTTCTTGATTGAGATGAAATGCACTGAAATTGACGGCTGATATGAGAGGAAATCCTTTGAAGAGCAGATCTCCATGTTCTATGAGATTATGCTCTAGCCATAAGCTCGAGATTCTTTCTGTACAACGATTCTTTGCATTGCAAGTTCTTCAATACAAGTTTATGTTTTTAGGTTTTGTTCGAGGATGTTTATGAGAGAGGGTGACATAATTGGACTTCTCTAGGAAACCAAAATAAGGGGAAAAATCAAATATCTCCAGCTTTAATCCATAATCTCTATGGGACTCAACAGTGGAATGACAATGGAAGCTAAGAGTTATGCAAACCAAAAATCCACAACGTCTTTGGCCCAAAAGAAGGTTAATCTCAATGACCTCATTTAGAACAAGAGTCTCGTTAAATATATCCATATAGCCCAATCCCCTTATGGATCAACATTTGTTATGGTGGCTATTGTTGAATTTTAAGGTCTATCGGCATAATTTTAGGGGCACTCTTCCATTCGTGCACAAATAATGTGCATTCAGTAATTTTGTAATAGCCCTAATGAAAGCAGAGACCTCTAAGCAAGAAGAGGAAAAATCTAATGCATAGACTTATTATTACCTAAAGACGAGGTGATAAAAAGACAAAGATAGGATAGCCCACATCAACAATAGTTCCTATTAGAGGAGGCAAGCATGTAGCTTTATTTTTCAATTTTTAGTTTTAGGGCTTGTTCCATATTGCAATTGAATAGATTCAATAGACCCAATTGACCTTGTTTACTCATAACTCATTGCCACCAATATACACAGGAATCATCAACTCAATCAATTAAAATGACCCTCATGACCTTTCATTTAAGGGTGGTTCATTCTGGACAATGTAATTGATATTTGTAACCACATGCTTGCTCTTTTTTAGACTGTTTTTGTAGAATTAGCTGCAAAAATAAAATCAATTCAAAATTCATTTTACCCTTTACTTCATAATGTTTCTTATGCGTGAATAGTATGCCAAGCTGATAAATATCAATAAACCCGTCAATAGCATGAAAGCTAACAAATATCAATAGACAACATTACAAGATTTTGTTCTTGATAAATTTAATATTTTCCATTTTCCATTTTCCATTTTACTAATATAATGTTGAAAATGGTGTAACAACATTTATTTAATTCTATTAATTCAATTTAATATTTTCCATTTTACTAATGTAATGTTAAAAATGGTGTAACAACATTTACTTAATTCTATTAATTCAAAGCGCGTAAATAGCATGTAAGTTGATAAATATCGACCCACCGAAAAATGTTTGCAAATTGCAGGTCAAGGTAAATAATGTCTTTATCTTGGTAAATTAAAAAAAAAACATTGTGAGACCATAGAAGTGGAGCAGGAAGAGCCTCGGAACTACGAATGCCGAAGTAGGAAACCCCAATCGATGTTTCGTGAGTTTACGTATCTCTGGACATAAAGTAAAAAACCTCGGCTTTGTTTCCCTCATACTTTTCTCTTCACCTTCCCCTTAGAGTTAAATTAACCGTGATCTGAATGAAGCAGGCAAGGTAATCTCTCATCTCATATGATGGAGAAGGTTGTTAATTGTTATTCGCCTTTTGACATTAGCGTAGCACAAGATTCATTACAAATTTCTTATTCAGAGGGCATCCATAACTACCATGCGATGAAGAAACGCAGGAGGCTCACTGTGGGACATGTAACAACATTGGAGAAGTGTTTTCAGTTGGGAAATACACTGGAAACCTGCAGGAAAGAGAAGCTGGTAGGAGCTCTAGGACTTCACTCAAGGAAAATCGCCATTTGGTTCCATAATAGAAGAGTCGGGCAGAAAACAAAGCAGTTAGAGAAAGACTTTGATGTTCTGAAACAAGAAGATAAATACTTCTAGGATCATTATAACACTCTCGTTGAAGAGAACCAAATACTCTAGTACGAGGTATGAATATTCATTCCAATTTTGCAGCGCTCTATTTCTTCATGTTGTGATTTTTCTATTGAAATGAAATTTGTTATAAGAAAATGGTCTATAATACTTACATCACCCATTTTGGTCAATTGGTGTTCTATGATTGATTAGGTCAAAAGATTAAGTAGTATAAATGATGAGAGTAAAAACAACAAGGAGATCACACAGCGAGATGGATTGAGTAAGAGCTTATCTCGATTGCACATTCCTTCTCCCTATCGATGTGTCAGAGGGCCCATCCGTTACCCCTCCTTCATTTCCTGCCTGCATCGTTAAACTTCTCTGGCAGTATTCTTGTCTCCTCCCTCCTTCTTTGTGTGAGTACTATTTCCAGCGATTAAACATGTGGTTAAGCTTTTTCAAGTATGAATTCTCCAATAATGAAGGTTTTGTTGTTGGACACCAACGAACCAAGATTCATGTACAAAGGCTGTGATGGTAGTGTTGCATGATTCACAATTCAACAAAGAAGTGAAAGTATCCTCAATGTTGTATATTTTGTTGCTGCAGTAAGTGGAAGATTAGGGCGATGGAAGATTACGGGGATTAGGGCAGTGGGGAGTGGTATGAGGTGAGCACCTTATAGACATTAAAAGTTTAATGCTACGAACTAATGCTAATGTCAGGGATATCATTACTTCCAAAGAATATAAGCACAGTAAACATAAAAAAAAATATAGGAATGTTTCACAAGTTTCAATTGGAAAAAATGCCCTCCTATCTCGATATGAGGCCAAATAAGAGGTCAAAATTCTTGATTGGCCAAGGAAACGATGTTGCATCTTTGGTCAGAGGGATAAGTCATTGATTGGATGAATGAAATAGTGTTCCATACTTTTGAATGAAAACTTAGGATACATGTTTAAATATATTTTTGGTCCTCGTGCAGATTAATGGAAACGGTGGCAAGCCGATTCATAGAGTCCCTATTGGCTTGAAGGCAGGGAAGTCCCTACCTTCTGGCTTCAGGGACTCTATGAATCGGCTTGCCTCCGTTTTCATTACTGTTCACAAAAACCAAAATCAAATTGAAACATTTAACCTAAGTTACCGTAGTTCCATTCAACAGTAAAATTATCTCTTCCAATCAGATTTTTGGACCTCTTATTTGGCCTCTACCCCAGGCGCATTAATGAGTTCTTCAATATATTGGTAGGTATACTATGTCAAAGATCGATTTTTAGAAATACGACCGCCTAAATTTTTTGCAAGTGGATTAATGCTAGGATTTAGGCTAGCACTAATTCATAACAGAAGAAGTGAAAGTACCCTCAATGTTGTATATTTTGTTTCTACAGTAAGTGGAAGATTACGACGATTAGGGTGGTGGGCAGTGGTATGAGGTGCGTACCTTATGGACATTAAACATTTAATGCTACGAACTAATGCTAATGTCAAGGATAGCATTACTTCCAAAGAATATAAGCACATTAAAAATAGAAAAAATCATAGGAATGTTTCACAAGTTTCAATTGGAAAAAATGTCATCGTGCGACGATATGAGGCCAAATAAGAGGTCAAAATCCTTGATTGGCCAAGTAAATGGTGTTGCATTATTTTGTTAGAGGGATAAGTTATTGAATGGATGAATGAAATGGTGTTCCATCCTTTTGAACGAAAACTTAGGATACATGTTTAAATATATTGTTGGTCCTCATGTAGACTAATGGAAACGGCGGCAAATCGATTCATAGAGTCCTGTTGGCCTAAAGGCATGGACTAATAAGGAAGAAGGCTTCTTTTACATATCCAATGCACAAAAGAGATGGGATAGCATGCTTTGGAACCATGGGCAATTTGCTCTCGCAACTTGAGCTTCATTTTCATGCCACATCATCGGATGTGATTTATTGATGTTTGTAAAATTCCCCACCCTTGCACTAAGGTTAAGGTGTAGATTAGTGTGTTCTTTATAATAATATGGGCATCAAATGTGCATTGGATGGGAACTATCCTTGGTGTCATTTTCACAATTAAACAATATATAAAACCAAATGTATGTCTACATCCCGCATCACATAAGCATGTCGCTAGGTCTTGAACAACAATTTCTAAAAAGATTCATGCTCTACATCCAATTGAATTACATATAAATTTTTTTTATTAAAATTACGTTAAATAAAAAATTGTTTTTACTGCTAATAAAAATATACATGAATAAATTTTATTAAAATTATGTTTAAATAAAAAAATAATTTTTCAAAGTTTAACCATGCAAAAAAAAGAAACTCTATAGATAATTTAATCAAGTTGCAAGATCATTTTATAGTCCCTTACTAAAACATAAAAATAATTACACATTTCTAGTTAATTGCATATATACTAATTTGTATGTATCACAAATATAATAATAATTACACATTTCTACTTAAGTCTAGATATCCATCCATATACTAATTGCATCGAAGAGGTGCATTCTACAGCTCAGTAGGGGAGAGATGTGTTACTCCTTCCGTGCTCATCTTAGAGATGACACGTGTCTTTTATAAAAAATAAAAAAAATATTATTAAAAATAACATGTCAGCTTAGATTAAATTTAAATTATTTAGAATTGCATATATATAAAACAACATAAATTAGATAAGATAAAACCATAAAAATTGGATTACACATTTCCTAATATTTCTACTCTAAAAAAGGGTTTGCACATTGAGATATTTGATCCGTCTCGATGCTTAGTAGATCTCATTTTAGATGGATCTATTCTGGTTTGTATGTATCAATAGACCTATTATTAGTGCATAATTATTTATGCAAACCTTTTTACAATAATTTTACAGTAGTTTTAACCAAATAAATTCAAACATGCCTTAGAATTATGAAGCCAAATCAATGATATTTCATATATATGTATATGTATATATATGTATAAACTATGTGTATTTTAGAATTTTGATATCTATTAAACTAGAACATCCACATAGTTTGTGGATGAATCATGTCAATAGAGATCAAATGGTTGAGAGATAGTTATGGAATGGAAGAGAGTTTGGAAATATTCTTTTATTCCTCGTATTCTTCTAATTAAACAAGTTCAATTGTGAGTTATCCATGGCTAGTTACATGTTATCACTGACATTCTTCATGTTATCCATTTATCAACTATCGGTTATTTTTTACATTCTTTTTCTTTTTATCTCACATTCTTCTAGTTATCTGCCATGAACTGTTAGTTATGTATTCATCGGCTATGAGCTATCCAAGCGTTGCTACCAGTTATCCATTCATTAGCTAGATACCAATTATTTCTTATATTCACTTTTTTATAATTATTTATTTCCAATTTTGAACAACTACCATAGAATCAATCTCGATAATACGATGAAAAATCATAGGTCGTAGTCCACTCCATATCTCAAATAAAAACGTCTATCGACGTTATAATAATAATATTAATAATTTAAATACATAATTTACATTTAAAATGAAAATACACAATCTACAATTAAATGGAAATAAAAATATATACTTAAAATATTAAAATATAATGTTAATAAATATAATTTAAGGTTTTTATGGTTAAAAAGGTGGATAACTAATTGGTATACATGGGATACAATATATATGGATACTGTTAGGATTATTAATCCTCCCTTGTCCAATTTGGTCATATGTCTAAATCAGGAATCCTGTCTAAATGGAGAGTCCATCTAGTCTATTTTTAGTCAATGGCACCATTGGGTCCACTTGGCCTAATTGGGGCACATGTTCCAGTTACTAAAGTGTGGGGAACACTAATTGAGGCCTATTTCCACTGATTTCACTTGCATGCATCAGACCAATCCCTACTATTTAGGAGCCATTGGCAATGCCGATACCAACCAAGGTTAGTTGAGTTGAGTTGGTGACTAGTCAAGCTGAGTTAGGAAATAGTTACATTTAGTTCTATTCCTCTACATTTAGTTAGCGCTATGTTTTCATGGTTGCGTGCAGGAGAGGCACATTTTTCACCTACCACAGTGAGTTAGCCTCAGTGAACACTGAATTAGACACTAGAGTTTTGTTTTAGAACTCTGTTGAACTCCGATAATGGTTTAGACAAGGTCAATTAACTATTGAGTACTCCGATAATGATTTAGACAAGGTCTTAGTGTTATATTTTTATCATTCAAGCTAGCATTATGATCTTAGGATATTTAACTGAGAGAATAACATGCACAAGAATAAACACAAGAGACAAGAGACACAAATAATTTTCCTCGGGGAAACCATAAAGGAGAAAACCCCGCAACTTCCTCAGAGATAGAATCAGAACCAAAAGTAAAACCCAAAAACATAAAGATGATCTCCCGATAGAAGTAGTCTCTCTCTCTGATCCCAACAACTTCTCTCTCACTCATGTGCCCTAATGAGTGAGTGTGTGTGATAAACAGAGAGGAACACTCTCTATTTATATTCTTTTGTTCACTTGAAACCCACTCCAACATGTCGACCTCACTTAACAATTACTTACTAGAGTCAACATCTCTAGGAGTGTCTAATAGCCCTAGTGCCCTACAAATTCTGGGGAATTTTCCTCCTCTGACCAACAAGGAGGGTTATCCTTAACACAACGGTGGGGACTATTGCCCCGACTTACAATGACTCACCTAGGGTCGACCTTTCTAGGATAGTCTGATAACCATAGGGACCCACAACAGTGGGGACTTTAACCCTTGACCAATAGGAGGGTTACTCATAATGACTTGACATGACTTGTTTACATTATAGAACCTCCCGATAAGAACATCGGGGCATGAAATGACTCAAATACATTACAGACACATCCCAGAATAAACATTAGGGTACAATACATAAGATATACGGATGAATACATTCCAAAGTTACAAATACATCAACACTCCCTCTTAACTAGGAAGGTATTCTATTGACATAATTTATCAGCACAAGTCTTCTTCTCTATATCATCTAGATCATCATTGAGTTCTCGTCATCTTCATTTGGATCTGGATCATCATTACTGGATCTAGATCATCACTCGATCTAGATCATCATCACTGGATCTGGATCATCATCACTAGATCTAGATCATCACTCGATCTGGATCATCACTGCTAGATCATCATCACGGGTGCTATCTCATGATTTTTCTCATCATAGGAAGTTCTATAGAGCCATCCCTTTTTCATGCTGGATGTACATCTATAGAGCTATTCCTTTTTCATACTAGATGTATCATCATAGAGCTATTCCTTTTTCATACTAGATGTGGCATCCACACAAAACCAGTCCTTTTTCATACTGGATTATTCTTCATAGAGCTAGTCCTTTTTCATACTAGATGTGGCATCCACATATATCCAGTCCCTTTTCATACTGGATGAGTCTTCACAGAGCTAGTCATTTTTCATACTGGATGTGGCATCCACACAAAGCCAGTCCTTTTTCATATTGGATGAGTCTTCACAGAGCTAGTCCTTTTTCATAGTAGGTGTGGCATCCATAAAGAGCCAGTCCTTTTTCATACTGGATGAGTCTTGATAGAGCTAGTCCTTTTTCATACTAGATGTGGCATCCACACAGAGCCAATCCTTTTTCATACTAGATGAGTCTTCACAGAGCTAGTCCTTTTTTATACTAGATGTGTCTTCATAGAGCCATCCCTTTTTCATGCTAGGTGTGGCATCCACACAGAGCTAGTCCTTTTTCATACTAGATGTGTCTTCACAAAGCCAACCCTTTTTCATGTTGGGTGTGGCATCCACACAGAGCTAGTCCTTTTCCATACTAGATGTGTCTTCACAGAGCCAGCCCTTTTTCATGCTGGGTGTGGCATCCACACAAAACTAGTCCTTTTTCATACTAGATGTGTCTTCACAGAGCCAGCCCTTTTTCATGCTAGGTGTGGAATCCACATAGAACTAGTCCTTTTTCATACTAGATGTGTCTTCACAGAGCGAGCCCTTTTTCATGCTGGATGTAGAATCCACACAAACATCTGACAATGGAAGGAACCAATCCTCTCACCATGTCACGGCTCTTACATCCGACCATGGAAGGAACCAATCCTCTCGCCATGTCGGAAGGGCACATAACTTATATCTGACCATGGAAGGAACCAATCCTCTCACCATGTCAGAAGGGCTCATGAAATCATCACATCGCTTTGGAAGGAACCTTGTTCTGGAGAACACCAAGATTCTCCCTGAAGTACTCAAACTTCACTCTAGCCATTTCTAGCATAGAATCACATCGGGGCTGATTACGTCCAAGGATAACTTGCAAGCTTCACCAGGACCGATTACATCCGAGGACAACCTACAAGACCGTTTACGTTTGAGAAACCTATGAGATTCACCAAGATTTATGCTCAGACAACCTTTCTCACTAGTTATGCTAGAACTCCCTCTTTCGAGAGATCTCGATCTAGATCACAAATTGGAGCTTGACTTCTCCTCTCTGCATCATACCAAAATGTAAGTCAGATCAATCAAATCAAATAGTTGTTTTCAAAAGAAACATACTACCTCCCAAATAGCAAGTGGAAACATCGTTTTCCTCAGCTGTACTCGACGCCATGCAGGACTCCATCCTACCAAACCAGGAGATCACACCTGATCTCATACTGAAGTAGCACCTCAAAGTGCTCTTCCTATCAATGGCACTACCTTCCCAATACGAATCCACCTAAACCTTCACGATAATCTTCTAATTCGGCTCATACTTGAGCCCATAATCAACTGTACCCTTCAGGTACCTCAGAATATGCTTTGCAGCAATCAAGTGAACATGTCTCAATGTGTTCACAGTAAAGCAAATATATGGTCTCGTATTCTTTAGGTACATCAAGGAATAAATCATCTGACGATACATCGTGGCATCAATCGACTCTGATGAAGAAACACTCAATAGATTCAAGTTCGATTCCATAGGTGTGGTCATGGCCTTGCAGTCCATCATCCTGAACCTCTTCAGGATCTCTATTGCATACTTCCCTTGTCCCAGGGATATTCTGCCACACCTCCATGCCATCATATCCAAGTCCTTCATCTCGAACTTGGAAGCAAGTCTCCTTCTTGTAACTTTAATGAGTTCCTCTTTTCTGTTAGGAACAAGTCATCGACATGTAACAGGAGCATCACTAGTCTTTCACCTTCAACCTTGAAGAAAAGGTTGGAATCCTCTTTACTCTCAGTAAATCCTAGAGTCATCAATAATCTATCCATCCTATCGTACCATGTCAAACCTCAATATAATCTGTAGTCACTCCCTCTGAAGCAAAGCATCATTCTCCCTCTGTCTTCTGTACTCTATGCATTGAAACATTTTGTACCGAAGTGACAATTAGCTCCCTATGCTACTAATATTCTATGTATCCATCTAGTGTATAGACTTTCATCTTCAACCATGTAGCAAAGGTCAAGATATTAATCAAGATCATCATGTATGTGTTTCAACTCCCACTGACTGCAAATGTCTCTTCGTAGTATATGCCTTCTTTTCGTGAGAAGCATCGTGCTACGAATCTTGCCTTGTCTCCCACGATGTTTCCATCTACTGCATG
This sequence comes from Pseudotsuga menziesii, assembly GCA_001517045.1. Lineage (NCBI taxonomy): Eukaryota > Viridiplantae > Streptophyta > Pinopsida > Pinales > Pinaceae > Pseudotsuga > Pseudotsuga menziesii. The sequence continues at coordinate 17,883 of LPNX010292601.1, read as the reverse complement.
ATGGAACTACAAACTTCCCTTCACGTATTGATACTGCATCCTGGACATCATTCTTCTTGAACTGGTCTTCCCTTTATTCTTGGTTAATTCTTCATGGCTATAAGGTTCTGCATCAATGATATCGCTCCATTCGTCATATTATTCTTCATCTTGAACTGTCATTACTTGTTCTTCAGAACAAATATCATCCTTCTTTGCTTGTAGGCGATGTTACGTGATCTTTCCTACAAGTCAAATGCATTTGTATGGTTAGAAACATTTCATAAGGAATATTCATACTGGCAAATTATTATGCATAAATATATGATCATGCAACTACTTTAGCCAATAAAATAGTCATCCATTTCTCACAGAAACTTTCTAGATGCCTTCCATCTCTACCAGGACAACATTGAGATTGTGCACTAATCCAATATGTCAGCAAAGAGGTTTCATTCTAGATAAGCAGCAATGGAGAGTTGTATAGCACCATGAGATACTTACCCATCACATGCATATTAGTAGTATACTGTCATTAATGCAAGCATTCTATCATGCACAATACATCAACTAAATATAAACGAATGCATAACAAAAACAATATCATGAAATGACAATTAAATACTTATCTTTTATTTGTTTCATAGGTAGACTCCTTCTTGGGCCTTCAGCATCATCATCTTCTTCATTCATAATAACATCGTTTCTTATCCAAATGCTAAGATGGATAAGAGGTTCTTCAAGAGTTGATTTATTCATATTCCTCATTGCTTGAGGTATCTTCTTTGAATTGTGAAATATTTATCTTCATTTGCTCCCATCTTCTTTTCTTTTACTATGAGTCGATCTTATTCTTCTTCCCATAGTCTATTGAAAGTAATCACTTTATTCTGGCACACATTCCTTGCATGAATGAATCCCATGATCTTGGGAGGCCATTCAAGGGGGCTATCACCACTTCTGCATTCTTCACTTATTCTTTTACCGCTTCAATTTGTTATTTGATTTGAGAGACCCTTGTAAAGTATGACTATATGGTCTCTGCATTCTGGATCTTCACATTCTTCAACTGGTTTCTTAGAGTCATCTTTCAATTTATGTTCTTCCCTTCAAATAGCTTGGTCAAGGAATCAAACATCTCTTCAAGTGTCTTTAGGGAAAACAATTGTTGTATAAGGTGATCCATGATTGAATCAGCAATGATCTTCTTGGCCTTGACCAACTTCTTCTCATGTAAGGATTCTAGCCTCATCTCCATCTGGAACTAGAACCTCTCTACTCATGTACGTGTCCAATTCATTTTCTTCAGAGAGATCACATACTTCCATGCTTGGAAGTTGTTAACTTCACCAAGCTTATCATTAAGTTGATGTGATAGATCACTTTGAAATGAGAACCTCAAATGAAAATAACAAAATATTAGATCTTACTAATTTGAGGTGTCCGTCCTGGTTCCGGAACTGGCTAATCTAGGGTTTGTCAAAGAATCCCTAATTTTTAAAACTTGGAATCTTTCATATCTAATTGGATATAAAGATATATCTCTTCAAGTTGAGTTGTCCAATGTACTCCTTTTCTGAAAATAGTGGAGGGAAGCTCCCGGAACAAGAAGCCCAAGTTTTCCAATTTCTTCTGCAGAAATGCCTGTTACTGTTTCTGCAGTATCACCAAAATTACTACTTCTCTTTGTCTGAAACTTTGCACTAAGGTATCCCCGTATGTCCCTATTCCAACAACATAGTTTTCATCATAATCTGTTTCACCAATTGGGACTTATGATCATTTTACCAAGGTGACATGTTTCAGGACTATTCAGAACAACGAAGTTGTACGGACTACCACGTGTCACTGTTTCATCTTCTGGGTCTAAAATTTGGACCACAGAAACTAAATTCCGTGCCCTTGATGGAACATCTTCAGGATGAATCCTGGAAGAGGATGGAACCCTCATTAGAGGAAATTTGGGGTCTAAAATGGGCCTTGTAAGAAAATGCCCCAACAATAAATTTTGTGACTTGGAATTCAAGAACCAATAGAATTGCAATAAAATGAGTCAACCATAATGGTTGATTTGACGTATTTGTCATAAAAGAAAACTACTTTTTTTGTTCGTATTTTTGACATATCACCCTATGTTTTTACTCAAATTTCAAGCGGGAGAGCTCACTGGATGCGGAATTTGATTCTGCATCCAATGCATACCCACATTGCATAATTTTGATGGATCCCGCTACCCCAAAAATAAGAAATACCTGAACAAACGTGATGACAATGTCGTCATCACATTTTTTTTCAGGTATTTCTTGTTTTTGGGGTAGCGGGGTCCGTCAAAAGTATGTAGTGTGGGTACTCGTTGGATGCAGAATTAAATTTCACATCTAATGAGCTCTCCTACTCAGAATTTGAGTAAAAACACAGGGAGATGTGTTGAAAATACAAACACAAAAAGTAGTTTTGTTCATTCTTCCTCCAAAGTTAATAACTATTCTTTTATTATTTAAACTATTATTTTATTATTTTAACTATTATTTTATTATTTTCATTAGGAGACCCATTTTAGACCCCAAATTTCCTCTAATGAACTTGGAGGGATCATATCTCCCAGAATATAGCGTATATGAGGCTGAATTTTGGACAATGTGTAAATAATGATTTTATCTTCATCCTGTGAAAGTTTAAGCTCCTGAACCTTCTCCAATCCCAAGATATAGATAATGTACCAAAACTTATCAGTTTTAGTATTTTCATTAGGAGACCCATTTTAGACCCCAAATTTCCCCTAATGAACTTGGAGGGATCATATCTCCCAGAATATAGCGTATATGAGGCTGAATTTTGGACAATGTGTAAATACTGATTTTATCTTCATCTTTTGAAAGTTTAAGCTCCTAAACCTTCTCCAATCCCAAGATATAGATAATGTACCAAAACTTATCAGTTTTAGTATTTAGGGTTTTTCCAGCTTGGGGTCAAACTAGGGTTTGAATTTTTTAGAGTTTTACCAAACCAAAAATATTTATCCAGGTCTCTAAACTTTGATTTTGATGAGGAGAGCAATACTATGCCGAGCTCACTCAAAAATTCCTCTTCTTTAGAAAGCCCTAATTTTCGGTACCAAAAACTGAAAATGCTCGAAATTGAATTCTGCTTCGACATAAAGATGTGCCCTTCAATGGAGAGTCAGCCTAGTATAATTTTGCTGATGGATTGTGGAGAGAGACCCAAAAAGTAAGAATCCCTAGCTTCTGTAGTTGTACAATGTCTTCTTCTCAGGCTAGCTCTGATACCATGTTAGATTTTTATCATTCAAGCTAGCATTATGATCTTAGGATCTTTAACTGAGAAAATAACATGCACAGCAATAAACACAAGAGCCAAGAGACACAAATAATTTTCCTCGGGGAAACCATAAAGGAGAAAACATCGCAACTTCCTCAAAGATAGAATTAGGATCAAAATTAAAACCCGAAAACATAAAGATGATCTCCTGACAGCAGGAGTCTCTCTCTCTGATCCCAACAACTTCTCTCTCACTCTTGCGTGAGGATGAACAGACAATGGAGAGTCACGAGTGGGGAGTGCATGATTATTTCAGCACCATCATGGAGAGAGTGTGTGTTTCTGCTAGAGTGATGGTGGTGGTTTTTTTTGCTTGCCATCGTGAGGTCAAACCGCTGGTGGAGTGTGCATGTGGGCAAGGACTGACAGTCCTGCCACACTCCACTCCTAGCCATAACTGCCTCAACTAATCAGCAGAACATTTAATGGTGGTGGTTGGATAAGGCAAGGGAAGATGACACATGGATTTTTCCCCCCATTGCCTAAGGTTTGACATCTGCCACCCTTATCCTTGTGAAAATCATGCCCCTTCTCAATTTAGTTGCCACGAACGTAGCTGGTTGGGTTATTTAATTAAAGTTTCATATTTACATGATGACAAACTTAATATATGTCGCATGCCCCGATATACCATCGGTGACAATTTCAACCCGAAATATAGCATAACCAATCAATGGTGGGTCCTTGGCCTTTAGCTCTGCACCATGATTACTTACAATATATACATCATATACATCTAATGCAATGGGATCAAAACCGGGGTGTTACATTCCCCTCCCCCTTCAATAGCACTGTCCTCAGTGCTTTACAAAACTGATCAAAATGCTACACTGGTATCGCCTCAGTGTTTCACAAAATTGAACAAAAATGGATGTGCCAATCGCATGGCATCCTCCATCTCCCATGTAGCCTCTTCAGGTCTGTAGTGCTCCCATTGCACTTTTACCTGACCTATGGCCCGGTTCCAAAGCATGGTGACCTTCCTGTCGGGGATGCGCATTGGCTCGATTTGAAACTCTCCCTTAGGTTCCACCTGAATCACATCCCAATTTATCACATGGTTAGGATCATGTACATATCTCTTAAGCAAAGAAACATGAAAAACATTATGAGCTCTAGTACTAGCAGGCAATGCAAGTCTATATGCAACTGGCCCTATTCTTTCAAGCACTTCAAATGGCCCACAATATCTTGGTGACAGATTGGCACAACTTCCAAGCTTCAAGGAACTCTTCCTTTCCCTCACTTTGAGGTAAAAATGATCCCCAACACTGAACTCCCTGTTCACCCTATGCTTATCTGCATAGCTTTTCTGTCTATCTTGTGCTGCTTTTAGATTCTGCCTGATCTTTTCAACCTCTTGCTCCATTTCCTTGAGCAATTCTGGTCCAAGCACAATTCTGTTCACTGGATTATCCCAAGTCACAGGTGTCCTACACCTTCTTCCATACAAAGCTTCATACGGACTCATCCCCAAGGATGCCTGTTGTCCATTGTTATAAGCAAACTCTACCAAGTGTAAGTAATCTTCCCACTTGGTTGGTTTGTCCATCATGTACATGCGAAGCATATCTTCAAGTACCTGATTAAATCTCTCTGTCTTCCCATCTGTTTGAGGATGGTATGCAATGCTGAAGTTTAGCTTTGTACCCAAATCTATAAACAACCCCTTCCAAAAATTGGAAGTGAACTTGGCATCTCTGTTAGAGACTATTGCCTTAGGAAATCCATGCAATTTGAATATCTCCTTCATGAAGATCCTTGCAATGTCATCTGTCTTATGTGTAGACTTAATTGGTATAAAATGTGTTGCCTTAGTCAACCTATCTACCACAACCATGATGGAATCATGTTGTCTCCAAGTCGTAATAAAATCCATGGAAATAACTTCCCATTTCCATTTTGGAACTAGCAAATCCTGCAACAAGCCTGCTGGATGTTGATGCTCAACCTTTACCTGTTGACATTTCATGCACCTGGAAATGTATTCAGCCATGTTTGTTTTCATTCTTGGCCAAAAGTACTGCTTCCTGGCTGTAGCAATTGTCTTTTGGTATCCTGGGTGACCAGAGTACGGAGCTTGATGGATTTCATCCATAACAACTCTCGTCAAATCTACTACATCTAGAATATAAACTCTACCTTTATAAGTGAGAATTCCATCTTCTTCCAATTTATATCCCTCATACCTCTTCTCAAGACTTTGCTGCTACAATTTGTCTTTTACCTGCTCATACAATTCATCTCTAGCAACATGATTAACAATCTACTACCTCAAATCTGATTGGCAAATACTAAGAGATGCCACATGCATTTCTTGCACCTTCCTACTGAGTGCATCATCTACCTTGTTTTCTTTTCCTTTTATGTGCTTGATTTCAAAATCAAACTCACATAGAAATTCTAGCCATCTTCCTTTCCTAGCATTCAGAGTAGGCTAATCAAATAGATACTTCAGTCCACAGTAATCTGTTCTGAGTTCAAATCTCCTACCCATCACGTAATGCCTCGACATCTTGAGGGCATGTACTATGGTTGCAAGCTCTAGATCATGAGTGGCATAGTTCTTCTCATGCTCCTTCAATTTTCTTGACTCATAACATATCACGTGGTTGTCTTGCATAAGGACTCCTCCAAGCCCTTGTCCGCATGCATCGGTACACACCACAAAATCTTTTTCGGGATCTGCAACTTTCAATACTGGTGCACTAGTGAGAAGACTCTTCAACTGCCAAAAGCTTTCTTCACACCTCGATGTCCATTCGAACTTCATCCCCTTCTTTTGCAAAGAAGTGATGGCATGTGCAACCTGGGAGAATCCCTCAATGAATCTCCTGTAGTATCCTGCAAGTCCCATAAAAGATATTAAATCTGTCACATTTCTTGCAGTAGGCCAATTCATAATGGCTTCAATCTTTTCAGGGTCCATAGATATACCCTCCTTTGAGATAATGTGACCCAAGTACTGAATTCTATCTCTATATAAGTCACACTTGCTCAGTTTTGCATATAGCTGATGCTCCCTGAGCAATTGCAATGCCAATCTCAAATTCTCTTCATGCTCTTTCTCATTCTTAGAATAAACAAGAATGTCATCAAGGAATACAAGAACAAACTTGTCCAAATACCTGCTAAAGACACTATTCATAAGGCACATAAATGTAGCTGGTGCATTTGTGAGACCAAATGGTACCACTACAAACTCTTAATGCCCATACCTTGTCCTGAAGGTCATCTTATGAATTTCTTCATCCTTGATTCTCACCTAATGGTAACCAGACCTCAAGTCAACCTTGGAAAATACCTTTGCTCCTCTCATTTGATCAAAGAGGTCATCAATCCTAGGAAAAGGATATTTATTCTTCACAGTAACCTTGTTCAATTGTCTGTAATCAATACATAACCTGATTGTACCATCTTTCTTCTTTACAAACAGAACTGGTGCTCCCCAAGGAGACACACTCGGTCGGATATACTTCTTTTCCAGTAACTCTTGCAGCTGCATCTTCAATTCTAGCATCTCCGATGTACTCATCCTATAGGGTGCCTTGGACACTGGTGCTGCTCCTGGCACAAGTTCAATAGTGAATTCAATGTCCTACTTTGGAAAAAGCCCTGGAATCTCATTAGGAAACACATCCCTGAATTCCTGTAACACCTGATAGTCCTCCAACCTCGGATTTTCATCTCTGGACACTAGTAGAAAATGAGAAATTAATGACTAAAGAAATGACTAAAATCAGGCTATAAACGACTATTTTTGAATTGGTGACTAATAGTAGCAAATTACCACTATCTTATAGCTAGTCGTATTTCACTAGTCATTAATAGCTTGACTTAGTAGTCACTGATTTAGTCATTGATTTAGTCATTGATTTGGTCATTGATAGACAATGATTTAGTCATTGATAGTCAATGTCATTGATTTGGTCATTGATAGACAATGATTTAGTCATTGATAGTCAATGATTTAGTCATTGTTTTAGTCATTGATAGTTAATGATTTAGTCATTGATAGTCAATGATTTAGTCATTGTTTTAGTCATTGATAGTTAATGATTTAGTCATTGATTTAGTCACGGATTTAGTTATTGATTTAGTCACTGAGTTAATCATTGATTTAGTCACTGATTTAGTCACTGATTGCAACCATTAATGACCAAATATACGACTAAATAAACTACTAGAAGTTAACATATTAATGACTAAGCTAAATACGACTAAGATACGAGAAATTAGCTACTAATAGTCGTATATATGTGAATTTAGTCGTTTTTGTAGTCACAAATTTATGATAGGACACGAAGGAATCGAACCATCAACCTCCTGCCCATAATTAGGCAGGCACTCTACCATTGAGCTAGCACCCTTTAAGAAGTTGTTATTGCTTGACAATGATGATATTCAAACAAATTTATGATAGATATCAATCTACAAACTACATAATTATTGCTATTACAACTTACCAGTAACTAGTATTTATGAAAGTAGTCATTTACGCAGTGGAGAATTGTAAATAAGAAGGAGCTGCATTGGATGATTTCGCAAATCTTGACGTTTCGATCCTTACTATGGGGAGGATAAGGACGCTGTTGTGTCCCCATTACACCAATCACAGCAGGCACGCCTCGCTCCAAAGAAAACTACACTTAGGCTTCTTGTGAATCCCTTGGTGCAAATGACATGGTCAAAACATTTCTCTTCAAAAGTTATGCACCCCACCTTGTCACCTAAGCATGCCATAAGGATTTCAGATAAGGGCATATCCTCAAACTCCATAAATCATTGCAAAAACAAAATACAGGACTTATCACCAAACTTTGCCACCCCTGCATATATATAGTTGTCATTAATAATCTTAACCAGCTCAGGGAGGTATTCCACAATTAATATTCACCATTATCCTTTGTAAACTTACTAGAGAAGCCAAGTGTGTTCACCTGCTATCTTGTTTCTCAAAGTCCATTTGATTTAGCTCGAAACTTGAGGTAGACTTGATTTATGTTCATAACTCACCTATTGACATAATTATGTCTACAAGATTTAATATTTGTATTTTCGTTTTTTATTGTAGGATATTTATTATTTAAAATGTCAAAAGCACAAGGAATAGGGAAGCTACCTTAAAATGGGAAGTTGAAGAAAGTCCCAACCCTTGGAAAGATGCATATCCAATGTTGCTCACGGATACAAATAATTTAATTGGATTCCAAGATGACCTTGAGTGCTCAGGAATGTATTGGAGCCTATATTTAAACCTAAGAATACCTACAGCACTGAGCTTATGGTCCTGCTTAAGCACAAAAGTTCTTTTCCAGCGATAGCTAACTGGTAGCTGATGCACTCTTAGCTAATGCGTGGATAATGGGCAGTTTCTAATAGACAACTCATTTAACCAGAAGAAATTGCATAAACACTTAAAATTGAAATATTATTTACAAAGTCTCGTACTGATTTATAAACAAGTGAAATAAACATGTTATGTAATGACGACACAATAGAGTAAGATACGTTTTCGATAAGCATCACATATAAACAAAAGACTAAGCAAACATTTTGCATAATATTTATATAACCATGTAATTCCTAAGGCACACAGTTTAAATCCTAACAGAAAATTAGCTAACTCCCTCTTTGACTTAGTAAATTCCTTCAGAACTAAAAGAAAGGAGAAGTTCACAATCCATTTCAGGTGAAATTGGACATTTGATTCCCTCTTTTGTATGCTGTTCCACAAAGGGAAGGCAATGCCATCTTCTGAATTCAAGTAATCCCTTGTTTCTGTCTTGTGTTTTTCCCATCACTACCAACAGCACCTTTGAAATCCAAATTGAAACCATTTCCATCCCATCCATCCATAAAGGAATCAACACATATATAATAAATGTAAAGATACAAAGGATGATGATATGAAGTGAAGAAGACTTTCGTACATAGGTCACAAGAAATACAACTACCCTCATAGACTTCACCCTAAATAATAGCTTTTGAATGTAAATAATAATAATTAGATTTAATATGTGCCATCCCTTCAAGGATGGATTTGTCCTTGAAGCATGAGAGGAAACAAGACTTAAATATTGTTGAAGCCCAAAACAGTATTGATGTATTGCAAAAGCATCAATCCATCCCAGGTCAATTTTTATTGGAAATTTTTGTCACAACAACTCAGACAAGAGAAAACTGGAACAAAAATGTAAATGCTGACAGTTGACTTTTATTTATTGGAATCAAAGTTACCTACTCTTTGAGAATCAAATTCATGGGGTCTCTGTCTCCCTATTTTACAATGCCAAAATCTGTGGTAGCCATTGCTGCTCTTCATGGACACAGTGACAGGCTCAACCTAGACTTCTACAATCACTATGGCTAACACGCCTGTTCTGGCTATAGCCTCTCATAGTAAATCAAAATCATTTTGGAAGAAAAAATCCCTTTTTTATTCACGGGCAGATAATCTTATACCTCTAGAATGGAAGTCAAAGAGGGGAACAGTGTAACTACCAGTGATCAGTTACTCAACAAATCATTTCTTGTTTCCCACGTATCAATCTCCATGATTGTTAGATCGTCCTTTTTTTTCCTTGCATCATGGAAGCTGTCAAGTCACAAGGATGTGAAGGGACAACCAAAAATGGGACTGGATTGCATATAATCTTTACATCAGAAAATAAAACTCAGAATTGTAACATTTAGACTATAATGGTTGTCAATAGGTTCAACGTCCAACTTTATCTTTGCATCAAGACAGTCGTGGGGAGTCCTTGAGGCTTCAACCAACGAAGATAAAAAAAAGCATACTTTCCTATGCTGAAAAGGACTACCCATGCATTAGTATGGTGGGAGAGCTACATGTAGCCCTCAAAACAGCAAAAGAAAGCTCCATTGGCTTCTTAGGAGGAGTTCAAAGCACTCCTGAAAAAACAGTTTCAACATCAAGATTCAAATGAAGATGTTGAAGAAGGTCACTGCATTGTTTGGCCAGTGAATTCAGAAGAATCCAATCTCATAGGTGTTAGTGTAGAACTTGGGATTAAATACCAATAAACATGCAGAACATCATCCATTGCAATGGCTCTTCCAGACAACGTGAGATCAAATTTGGCATATAAGTTCATTTCATTGATGAAATGGATTGTGATGTAGTCCCATTAGATGTCTGCCACATAACCTTTGACATCACTTATTTGTGGGATCCCATGGCCATATAACCTCAAATTATAGCATAAATATAGATTGATTGAAGATGGAAATCAATTTCTAGTTAATGCTTGTATAGATGAGCCAAAAAAATTTGGTTTCATCCAATCAAGCCAAGATATCAATCAATGCAAGTAAGTAAAATATATTTGTACATATTTTCTTTGTTTAATAATAATAAAAAATATGGTATTGTGAGGAGTTGATAAAAAATATAATTGTTTTGTGATGTCTTGGTATGCCAGAAAATATTTGCTAGAAATACTTGACCTATTTGTCATTTGGATCCACTGCATGAAGCATTTCAGCCAGAACCTCCATTACTCCATGAGCAGCTTCCATCTCAGATAAACCACCGGAATAAAATATGATATTGAAGTTAGAGCAGTAGCAAGAGGTAACATGTATGTAAAAATGAGAATCATTTAATAAGAAGAAAATAATGCCTTATATCTGCAATTGCCAGCAAATCAATGAATGGTAGAATAAAACTACTTACACCACATATCATATAGCATAATAAAAGATAGCATATTTTAAAACTTAAATTGTACTTGAGCGTTTACCTTAAACCTGACATTTCAAAGGCCATTGCTTCATCAAGCGTAGATGCAATATGGCTTGGCATTCCATACCCTGGTTGGGAGTGGCCTATTATTCCATGTGTCAAAGGAGGAGTAAATATTGGAGCTGCATTTTTAACCCGTTCTGGAAATTCAACTCCTGTACGCTGCACTAACGAAATAATTTTCAGATTTCCGCAAAATATTATAAAAATACCTACGTATTGAGCATATATATCCTCATTAGGTATCAATGCTTCTGAGTTCCTCAGTTAGTTATCGATGACAGAAAAAATATCCAATATTATCACCAACACTAAGCTCATAAATATTATCCAATATTATCACCAACACATAAATACATCACAAAACAGGGAGCTCACGCAAATAAT
>LPNX010292596.1:280399-321208 GCA_001517045.1 Pseudotsuga menziesii | reverse complement strand
CGTGCGCGTTTTGGTTCACTATAACGCGTGCGCGTTTTGGTTCACTATAACGCGCGCGCGTTTTGTTTCTATATAACGCGCACGCGTTTTGGAGTGTTAAATCGCGTGCGCGTATTGTTAAATTCAAATTTTTATTCCCTCCAAATGATAAGGCCAAGCCTCCACCCATGCTTTCATGGAATTCCTATTCCTATGTGTCTGCTTTGTACTTTGCTTCGGATTAACATGCTTGTGCCTTGGAGTATGATAAACCATGGCAAATTCAGAATTATATCCATATTTTCAATATGCTCGTGTTTAATGGTTCATCTGATGGTGCTCCACACCTCCATTTTTTATGAGATTTTAGAAACAGATATGGTTTTTTTTGCAGATTCTAAATATGTAAATTTTAACAAGAATACATAATTTTTTCTATTTTTTTCTTATTTATCTTCTGTCATCACTCCTCAACTCTAAAAACACACTGTTAGTGTTTCTTCTATAACTTTTTCAATTCTTGATCACTTCAAACAAAAATTGTATCGTGCACAAGAAGACACTAACCTCTACGTTCTATCAAAACCCCATTTCATGATTTTTGCATTAAGTCCTTCAAAGGCTGCACCCACAAAACATGTACCATTTTCGAGGTTTTCTCACTTAGACAATTATAAAAATATTATAAAATTACTAATTTAATTTTCGAAAAATAGTGCCGCACTAGTGCTATGGGTTTTCTACATGGATGTCAATTTTTGTAGCTTTATTCGATCATTTAGGCCCTCAGAGGCTGCACCCACAAAAACATATACCTTATAATTTCCCTGAAAAATAAAAAGTTTCTGTTAGGAAAAATGAAATTTGACATAGCTATGCAAATTTTCGATACATAAAAGTTATATATTCGGAAAGGTGATTCAATTTCCTACATTTAATGTTTTTTACTCAATGCAAGATATTTTGCATAAGTATCTCAAAAAATCCAAGTAAGTTGAGGGATGCCTGATTTTTCAGGTTTCTATTGCATCTAACGCGCCAAAAAGGTCCATCATCTTCTTGCACTGACCCTTGTATATTACCAATCTTTCCAATCTCCAATGGAATTATTGGGTTCCTTAATTACTGTCTCATTTATCTTTGAAACTACTTTTCCTTTTTCTTTTTGTTCACTATTTTTTCATCTCATGGACTTTATTTATTTTACCTTATTGTTTTCATGTTCTTAACCTCTTATCCCCTTTTCATAATGCTTTATACTCTACCTAATCATTCTTTTGTCATCATGTACTAGTTAAAACTATTAGTACATCTTTCACAATTTATAAATCATGGTTGTCTCTTTCCTATGTTTTTTTGTGACAAATAAATTACTTCTTCAACCTTTCCCTATAACTCACAAATAATTATATATCTTCTTATAATTTGACAAAATTATGGCATTTACTAGTAATGTCTATGGCCATTTGACGGCTTAATAGGACTTTAACAAGGCTTGATGTGTTTTCTCCTACTATGTTTTGGACGTTGTCATCAAAGAAAAGTTATAGAGAGAGTTGGACTAAGGATAATTTTAAAAATGTCAAAAAAAAATTAAAGAAAAATACTGGAAACTTAATATTCTCTCTAGGTCTTCATTTGTAATTGTGGTTTCATACTAGAAAACTTGAAAACATTTATACTGGTTCTGCATACTTTCATACTAGAAAATGTGCAATGAGTAAATGAAGGTTAGAGGATGTCACATCACTAGAGGATTAGGTATTGTCTTTGGCTAGGCATTTTGTCTTGGAGCATAATATGCATGTTGGCCAAATGATAAAGAAAATGATATGAATGATTCTAATGAGGTAGTAAAAACAACCAAAATAACGAATTGTTTCTTTAGCAAAACAATAAATTAATATGGTTATTGTTCATAATTAGAAATTTTAAATTATTATCCATGTCGTTATTGTTTCAGTTCATAATTTCATATAGGGTATATCTTATGAAAAAATTAGGGATTTAGGTTGATCACTTTGTGCCAAAATCTTTGTTAAACTTTAGTTGCAAAATCAGTCTTGAGACTTGTGTGGCAAAATCTCTGTGCAACTCAGGCCATGTGGATTGGGAACACCAAGATAGAATGGAATCTTGGTGAAATAAATGCCCTTATTTGAACCCATTTTCATCATCAAAATAACATTGAGTTAAGTGATTCATTCAACATTTTTGTAGACCATGGCATTTGTTTTTCACTAATCAAATATTTCACTTGAGAAAGCAACAAGGCATAACTGATTTCTTTCTATTTTTTTTTAAAGATAGTACGCACAGAGGTTTTGAACTCATGACCTTCCATTTACAACCTCTCATCTCAATTACTCATTACCAATTGTTCCAACCCTATGGGAAAATTCTTTTTGAAATATTGGTGATGGCTAGAAAACCTAGTTATCTGTGCTAGGTTTGGGTTCCTTACCGTCTCATTTATCTTTGAAACTAATTTCCTTTTGCTTTTTGTTCACTATTTTTTCAGCTCATGGACTTTATTCATTTTTACCTTATTTTTTTCATGTTCTTAACCTCTTATCCCTTTGTCATAATGCTTTATACTCTACCTGATTATGCTTTTGGCATAATGTACTCGTTAAAACTATTAATACATCTTTTACAATTTATCAATCATGGTTGTCTCTTTCCTCTATTTTTTTTGAAAAATAAATTACTTCTTAAACCTTTCCCTATAACTCACAAATAATTATATAACTTCTTATAATTTGACAAAATTATAACATTTACTAGTAATGTCTGGGCCATTTGAGGGCTTACAAGGACTTTAACAAGGCTTGATGTGTTTTCTCCTACTATGTTTCGGATGTTGTCACCAAAGAAAATTTGTAGAGAGAGTTGGACTAAGGATAATTTTAAAAATGACAAAAAAATTTAAAGGCAAATACTGGAAACTTAATATTCTCTCTGGGTCAACATTTGCAATTGTGGTTTCATACTAGAAAACTTGAAAACTTTCATACTGGGTCTGCATACTTTTATAGTAGAAAACTTGCAATGAGTAAATGAAGGTTAGAGGATGTCACATCACTAGATGATTAGGCATTGTCTCTAGCTGGGAATTTTTTCTTGGGGCATAAAATGCTTGCTGCCCATATGATAAAGAAAATGCTATGAATGATTCTAAGGAGGTAGTAAAAACAAGCAAAATAGCGAATTGTTTCTTTAGTAAAACAATAAATTCAGATGGTTATTGTTCATAATTAGAATTTTTAAATTATTATCCATGTCATTATAGTATCAGTTCATAATTTCAGATAGGGTAGATCTTATGAAAAAAATAAGTATTTAGGTCGATCACTTTGTGCCAAAATCTTTGTTAAACTTTAGTTGAAAAATCATTCTTGAGACTTGGGTACCAAAATCTCTGTGCAACTAAGGCCATGTGGATTGGGCACACCGGAGCTAGAATGGAATCTTGGTGCAATAAATGCCCTTATTTGAACCCATTTTCATCATCAAAATAACATTGAGTTAAGTGATTCATTCAACTTTTTTGTGGACCATGGAATTTGTTTTTCACTAATCAAATATGTCACTTGAGAAAGCAACAATCCATAAGGGGTTTCTTTATATATATTTTTTGTATGGTAGTACCCATAGGGGTTTTGAACTCATGACCTTCCATTTACAACTTCTCATCTCAATTATTCATTACCAATTGTTCCAACCTGTGTGGAAAAATTATTTTTTAAATATTGGTGATGGCTAAAAGACCTAGTTATCTATGCTAGGTTTGGGTTCCTTACTGTCTCATTTATCTTTGAAACTACTTTTCCTTTTTCTTTTTGTTCACTATGTTTTCAACTCATGGAATTTATTTATTTTCACCTTGTTTTCATTTTCTTAACCCCTTATCCCTTTGTCATAATGCTTTATACTCTACCTAATTATGTGTTTGACATCATGTACTCATAAAAACTATTAATACATCTTTCACAATTTATAAATCATGGTTGTCTCTTTCCTATGGTTTTTTGTGACAAATAAATTAATTCTTAAACCTTTCCCTATAACTCACAAATAATTATATAGATTCTTATAATTTGACAAAATTATGACATTTACTATTAATGTCTGGGGCCATTTGAGGGCTTACCGGGACTTTAACAAGGTTTGATGTGTTTTCTCCTGCTATGTTTCGGATTTTGTAGTCAAAGAAAATTTGTAGAGAGAGTTGGATTAAGGATAATTTTAAAATGTCAAAAAAAAAAGTTAGAGGCAAATACTAGAAACTTAATATTCTCTCTAGGTCTGCATTTGCAATTGTGACTTCATGCTTCATAGCTTCAATTGAGAACTTGATAAAAACAAGAAATTATTGGGTTACATTTATCAATTTGTTCTTGAAAAGTATAATCCATGTTAAGGATATCGATGTAAATGGCATCTTCAAAACGGTCTTCGAGGAATAGTCTTTTCAAGACTTTGTACACATGAGTCTTATTTGAATTTGTGATTATCTATGTACGTAAGGTTGAAGAACAACTATAGTTGTATGTATTTCATTTCATTTTGGGAGAAATAATGCATGATTTATTATAGTTATCCATAGGGGAAGCAACGTTGTAGCTTTCAGTTTGTGTTAATAAATATTTATGTTCTTTTGAAGTTGACCTAAAAATTGAATTTATGCATCTCAACACCAAATATGTAGCAATTTTATTTGAGACATGCTCATCAAAATGATAAATAGAGTAGGGAGTAGCAAACTTCATTTTGCATAAAATAGAAATAACCAGGTACCATCACTACGTAAAAATGGTACATTCTCTACTTTAATGCATTGTTTTAATGAGCAAACATGTCCATGATTATTTAAAATTGGGTTTAGCAGTTATAAGCACCCCAACATACCGCTAGACCACAACCCAATGGACTAATATTTCTCAAATTTATTATTGCACATGGATATTCAAAGAGAGAAAAAGTTTGTAAGTTATTCATTTTCTGAGTAATGATACATTCATGTTCCTATGCATGTAAATGAGTGAGTGAGAGAGAAAGAAAGAGTTCTTATTAAATTTTCTTAAGGCCAATGTAATCTATGGGATGAAATGGTGACAACTTGAGGGGACATACCTTTTCCCTACCAAAAGAGATCATCGATATGGACAATGAAATGAAAATGAAAATGGAATTACACAATTATATATTGAAGCATGTTACCTCTAATCCAGGGCTAATGAGATACTTATATGGATAACCTCATATTTTGGGGAGGTTTAACCTCTATTTATATATTGACCTACTTATATATAACCTCTACTTATATATTGAAGCATGTTTTCTCTAATCCGAGGCCAATGAGCTATCTTTAGAGAGAGAAAAGATTAAAATCCTTGGTCTTGATGGAGAGGCTTTTTCTCCACCTTTATTGATCAGTGCATTTTATCCTGAGATCCAAAACATCCCTGTGATATCAAGAATAAAATGGTTAACCGTTGGAGGATAGATAATCCCTATCAAGGCTACCATACTTATAGACCTACCACTGGAGTAAGATCATTCCGCTAAGTTAAGTATTGGAGAGATTGAGAACTTCGAGCATCATTATTATATATAAAAGTGACAGTGCGAGTGCATCTAATGAAATTTGCCACCAGAAGTATATAATGATAATCTTCAACCAAATAGTTAAGAACAGATTTGGCTAAACTGAAGATGGCAGTTAACAGAAGTGCAATACAGTAGATCGTGAGAATGTTGGAATTGTAGACTGTGAAGTGCTTTATTCCTTTTACAACATCAAATTAGACATACAAGGTTGTGTTACAATAGTTGTTGACAGTTTAACAATTGATGTTGAGGAAGCCACCCTATGTAAAATGAGCCACCCCTACCTCTTTATGCCTTTAGTTGCATCTATTGAAAGAAACTCTCAGAGTTTAGTATTAATGACCCATTAACCTTAGTAGATATTGCAAATTAGGATATTTTGGTAATCTAGTCATGCATATAGTATTCTACTATTGCAATCTAAATTTATGCCGTTGTTTTTATTTCTAAAAAAGTTCCAGCATACCATGGAATCATTCTAGTTTCTATTCACGGAGTATTGCAAGTGTTATTCACTTAAAACAGTGACAGGGGTTCTTTAATGAAATTTTCTCAGATGCTTGATTAAACTGTTACAGCTTACAAAATTTATGTAGTTTAGTTAGAATCTTTGGAGATTTATCCTCGTTTAAAACTTAAAACTAATTTGAATATTCAAAGTTGCTACATCATATTAACAAGGTAAGACTGATGCCGGAGATCATATACAAACATGGTGTTAATGCTTTAAAAAATTCCCTTTTTCCCTTTTACATTTACCTCTTCTGATTAAAGGGTTGCTTGATTTTGAAGGCTGATGGCTATCGAATTTGGACAAAAAAAAACCCAAATTGCATAGTGACAAAGCATAATGTTTTCACATTAGCTTTGTGGATTTCTTAATTGCTTTTTGTTTTTGATATTCTAAACATGACAACAATATGTATATTTTCTCGAGAGAATATATTCTACACCATTATTGTCATGATTATTTTTCGAAGTATCTAAAATTTAAATTTTACACTTTTTTGTGTCTTGACATTTTCCTCATTTACATCCGACATGTCTACTATTCTAGACGTAGAGAAATTGGATGCCAGGTTTTTTATTGATGATATTTACGTAGAGTTGTAGGCCTGTTGACAATAATGTCAAATATACTGAAACTATCATTATTAAAGCAAATATTTGAGCTGCAAGATCTAATTTTCAAAGTTTGGTGATGATTTATTTTTAAGCATACAAGAGACAATAGTATGACACAAATTATCATGCTTCATATGTAGACCTTGGAAGAAGTAGTGTCTTTGTGATGTACTTACCAGTAGTGTGAGAAATGTAATTCTATAGTCCAAGAGGACCAGTTATAGCGAAGATTATGATTTTGCTATGCAATAAAAAATGTAAATTAATGCCTTTCTTCTTCTTTCTAGAGTCATACCTTCCACAATAGTCATACATAATTATTTGTAAAAATAAAACCTTCCAAGGAGCATATTAGTGTTGATGTATATGTAACTTCGGAATGTATTCTTATATGTATTTTATATATTGTAACCCGATGTTTATTCCGGGATGTTTCTATTATGTATTTGAGTCATGTGGTCATGCCCCGATGTTCCGATCGGGAGGATTAATAATGTAATCAAGTCATTTCAAGTCATTAGGTAAGTCCCCACAGTTATGGGGAACTTGAGTTATTATACACTAATTAAGGTGTAGGCTCAAGTAGTAATTATTAGGTCGAGCCTACGTGTGAAATGGTAATTCAAGTGAACGGACTAATATAAATAGAGAGGGTGAGTCTCTCTATTTATCACTTGTGAATTACATCACTTGCTCTCTCAAGTGTGGCGCACCTTTGGAGAAGGAAATATTTTGGCTTGACAGAAGACATAAGGCTGCTGTTGTGTTGGGAGGTCATCTTACTGTTTTGGGATCACATCTTGTGGTGATACTATCTTAGAGGATGTTGAGGGGTTTTCTCCATTTATGGTTTCCCCTCCTAAAATATTTGTGTCTCTTGTCTCTTGTGATGTGATTATGTGATTGCTGTGCTTGTTATTCTCTCAGTGAAAAGATCTTAACATAATGCTAGCTTAGATGTTGAAAAACTAACAATTAGTTGCAAGGAAAAATTTGTAATTCCCCATGTAAAACATGTTAGCATTTTTTCTATAAACACTAGGCTTGAAAACAAAAAATATAGAGCATCGTTCAATGGAGCCTATTGTTGTTTTATTGTTGAGAATGACTAAACATGAGTGTTGGAATTACTCTCCGTGACATCATTATTTTGATTGTAAAAGGAAGAATAAAGTGAATTATCTTAGCATGAGAGTGCTTGTTTTCTTTCTTTTGTTCACTCCATAGAAAACCCATATTTATCCTCAAAGGTCAGATGTTCAGTCACCCCAACTTCAATCCAAATCAGCTATGTTGTTTGTTGATAGAAAACATCAACAAAGGATACATTTTGATCTCACCTATAATATCACAATTTTCTATGGAAATCATGCATGCTTTACTATCATGATATGCAATTTTATTTTTGTGTGTGATAACATGTGGTTATCCACTAAAATTATGTAAATATCCAGTTACTGTGTTCTAGAATACCTCTTAGAATCTCTATGTTTTATTGCATATATCTTACAATTTTATGATTTTTCTCTAATCAAATCTTGAATTTCTTACAAAAACGAGGAACCATACTAGCATTGTGAAAGGTCATGACTACTTTTAAAATTTTCCTCTATTTTTTCCTTTGTTTTTTGTTTTCCTCTATTCTTGTCTTGTCTACATTTTGATTTAGTCTTAAAATATTAAACAAACACATCTAATTTCATGCAGGTAAAACACTTATAGTGTCCCAATCTTGGAGGAATTGCCCCATCTAAGTCATTTTATCTTAAATCTATAAAACTTAGATTTGTAGGCCTTCCAAGAGTGATTGGAATGCTACCTGTAAAATGGTTTCCAAAGAAATCTATTTTAGTTATACTATAGGAGTCTCCCAATTCTATAGGAATGTTACCCGATAGTTGATTTTCATATAGAAGAAGCAAGCTTAGGTTTTTTTAATTTCCAAGTTCAGGAGGAATTGCACGAGTGAGTAGAGTATGATACATAGAAAGAGTTTTGAGGATGATGAGGTTCCCCAGTTTAGGAGGGATGGTTCCTGTTAAACTATTATTATGCAAATAAAGGTCAGAAAGATTGCCAAGACTGTCCAATTTGGCAAGAATTGAACAATGGAAGGCATTATTGGAAATATCTAATTGTTGTAGGTTTGAGCAATGCATTAAAGTTTAGGAATGGTGCCTGAAATATTATTTCCACCAAGAAAAAGATGTTTCAATGTCTTTCTTTTAGCACATAGATTGTGTGGAATAGGACCCACTAGAGAATTTTTAGAAAAAACTAAGTACTAAACATTTTAAGTCTGTTAAATACCCCAGGAATGGTTCTAGAGAGGTTATTTGTCAACAAATCGAGGATATGCAACTGCGAAAGCTTGCTCAATTATTTAGGAATCTCCCCATTCGAGTGATTTCCATGTAGATACAAGTGACTGACTCTTTTAAGCCCCCCAAGATCTGGAGGAATATGTCTGGAGAGGCTATTGTTGGCTAAGTTCAAATTCTGCAACATTCTCAATCTACCCAATGCCGAGAGAATTGTACTTTGGAGACCATTTCTCACAGCAGAACATCTTTCAAGGCTCTTGCAATTTCCTAACTCAATAGGTATTGAGCCACTCAAAATAATGTCTTGTAAATTTAGACTTTTCAATTGTTGAAGCTGGTCAATTGTTCTGGTATGGACCCATTTAGAGAAGAAGAAAATCCCATTACTCTTAGCTCTGTGAATTTAGAAATCTCCTCTGGAATGTGACCTATCAAGCTGTTATCCTCTACTCTGAGAAATTTCAACTTCTTCAAAATCCCAACTTCTCGAGGGATGGTTCCAAAAAGGTCATTGGAATATAACAATAGCTTTGATAAATTGGAGAGATTTCCAAGTGAAGGAGGAATTGTACCATTGAGACAATTCTCAAAAAGAGAGAGGATTTCAAGGTTGTGAAGATTGTTTCCTAGTTGAGGAGGTATGGGTCCTATCATATTATTAGATGATAGGTCTAAAAATCAGAGAGATTGAATGTTATCCAATGAAGGGGATATGATACCAGACAATTTTGATGTTGATAAGTTTAGACCCACCACTCAAATCCATCTGGACCACTCACCAAAATCCCTTGAATATTTAAGGTTCCCGTAGACAACCAACCCTGTGACCAAGCATTCGTTTTCTCCTCAGATGCAGCCTCCCATAGAGGAAAAATACCAACTTCCTATAACTTTAACAATAAATCCTCAGATAATTTATAGTTACCTTTATCCCCAATCCAGGGATCTTCTTCTATCTGAACCATTCATTTATTTCTAATTTTCCAAGATCTTATTCTATCTTCACCATCTGACCTCTTTGGATGATCTTTTTTGAAACTACATATTGTTTTGAGGAGACTTGCAAATTATTTACAAGTATTTTTCTAATAAAGTTTCATAAACCATTCCAAGCATTGTCGCCCTGATTTTTCCGGTTTTACTTTTATTTTTCCAAACAATATAATAGAAGCAAGGATTGACCATCTTTGATACTGAAAATGTAATTACTTCTACAAATAACAACAATAAACTTACATAAACTAGGGAAGAGATGAACAATGGAAATTTTAGGTTATGGGCATCTTTTTAGGTGACAACAACTATATTGGAAATCTTGAATTATTGAGTACTAAATATCTATACTTTGCTACAGATTGTGACAATAAACTTGTAACAAAGTTTTATTCCCTTGGTGAGATATATGTTAATCATTAGCTGAAACCATTTGAGAAAGGAAGAGAAGTATATTCCATTGCATAGAGACATATACTTAGTAGTGGTAGAGGCATAAAAGGTTTGTTAATTTATAAACCTTTTGTTATTTCCACTATTAACATCATTATATACTTACATTGTTACCCTTGCATAAATTATTCCTGAACTAGGTAACATAGAAACTCAACATTTCAACATCGGTCCTTAAAATGCCATTTCAAGTATTTAATTATTCTATGATGACTATATATTTGCATTTCATTCCTTTTTCATGCATTCTAGCTTATGTAGTCCTTAACCTTTCTTTGACAGTGGTAAAACATCAACAATGACTGGGACACTAGAAGATCCTGGACTCATGGTCTTGAGTCTGGGAACAATTTTTGATATCATTGCAAAGGAAGAAAGTGTTCATGACTTCGAAGTCACTTGATCCTACCTTGAAGTATATAATGAGGTAGATGAAAGAACAACAAATATCAATCTATAGCTACCAATCTAGTGTTTCTCCTTGTAAGTTATACTGCTACAAGTTACTATTTATCTTTGACATGGATTTGTTATTTTGTCTGCAGCTTATATATGACTTACTTGAAAAATCATTAGCCCATTTAAAGCTTATAGAAGACCCTAATCAAGCAATAATGGTGGCTGGACTCAGATGTATTAAGGTATTTCAAGAACATCAATGGAGGATTCAACTTTTGACCCACTTATTGTTTACTTTCAACTATGCTTGAAAAATTGTTGTTATCTCTGAATATTGAAAGTCATAAATAGA
The DNA here is from genome assembly GCA_001517045.1 of Pseudotsuga menziesii. NCBI lineage: Eukaryota > Viridiplantae > Streptophyta > Pinopsida > Pinales > Pinaceae > Pseudotsuga > Pseudotsuga menziesii. The sequence continues at coordinate 309,970 of LPNX010292596.1, read as the reverse complement.
ATTTAATTGCATAGATATATTAGACCTTAAAGTTTAATTTGTGTCTCGTTGAATGTTGAAACTTATACATCAAGCATTAGTTCATTATAGAAATTTCAATTGCAGCAATCATACTGAGTTAGGACATAATTGTGTTTGTTTCGAACCATGATGCATGGTGATGCACCCCCCCAAAAACCTCTTGTACTAATTGTTCTATTTTTTCAAGGACGTGGGGAGTGGGGATGCCTAGGGAATGTTCCAAGTAGTTGGGGACTTAATTGGGGATGTGGATGTCATGGTTGTACCCAACATGTTCCTGGCAAATTCTGAACATGCACGTATAAATGCAGGACATGATTCTATACTAGCATACCCCCAAAGCGGGGGAAATGAAACACCGAACAACACCATGAATACTCTTTCTGAGGTGATTTGCATTTTTCCCATCAATTTTGTGTGGTTACATCAATTCACTCTGAATTTGTAGTGGCATTATTTATGATTTTGTAGTGGGTTTATTAACCGTCATTTCCATGAACATAGTAACTAATTACATGTATGCATTTTCAACAAATTTATAGGTTTGAAGTAAATTTGTTAAAGAAATTAGCCATAGTAACTAACTACATCTATGTATTTTCAACAAATTTATAGGTTTGAAGTAGATCCGTTAAAGAAATTCCCCATGAGTTTTCCTTCGGAGCAATCTCATCCAAGGGAAATTTTAATAGGTAGATATGAGTTTGGATGCAGAGACTCACTAGGTGCAACCATAAGTAAAGGACCCACCGAGCACAACTACACTACCACCATCAATCCTTCCATGATAGGCATTGTTGTATTTCTAGGTAGCGCTTTACTGGTGGTAAGTTACTACAAGATTTTTTCCAAGTATTGTAAAGCTTCTCCATGGAGTCCTTTTTTTCAAGAGGAGACATAGGAGTTTGGTCTCTGAATAGAATATACAAATTGATGCTTATTCACTCAAAGGATTCCAAGACCCAATAATCTATATTTCATCTAGCAAGCGTGATCAGTTCACGTGATTCAATAGCATATTCCTAATTTTCGAAGAGACTTATCACCAATATATCATAATGTTAATATTTGCAAAGGTCTAATTCTTTGTATTTCTAGTGCTTTATAGCTCAATATGGGCGAGATGTTGTCACATAACTATGTAGTGATAGAAAAACAAAATCAAATAATTTACAACTGCTAGATAAATTCACATTTAAGATGGACCTACCTTGATACCTAACCACATACATGTTTAATAAATACACATTTAATATGGATCTACGATGATACCTAGCCACATATATACTCACCATTAGGAGACTATAAATACCTCATCTGATTTCTTGGTTGTTTAAAATTTTTTCTTCAAAATAAAACTCCAATCCATGTAATTAATATGTTCTACTTTTAAAAGAAGCATTTACCCCAAAAACATTTCTTAGAGCATTTCTATTATTGAAATAAAAGGAGAACATTTCAAGTTCAAAGACCCAAGGCTATAAAAAATATTCCACATCCCCAAGCTGGGTTGTGTCTACTCAGAAATACACAGGTACATACACATGTACAGAAAGATATCACAACAATCATAAAATCATCAGGCCATTAGAGATTGGGTTGTGTCTACTTAGAAATACAGAGGTATAGAAGATATCATAACAATCATGATATCATCAGAAACTAAGGTCTGATACAAAGTTACAAGTAAATAAGTTTGATGGGTAGAGTTCTATGCATTTTCTAGAAAGGGGCGGCTTGCAATATACCTGATGAATAATATTATTAATGCATTCATGTTCGCTAATATGAGGATAATAATATCGATAATAAACAAGTTTGTATCACCAATCTTGTACTATCTACTGGTTTTGAAGCTAGTAGTTTATTCTTGCAACTGGATCCCTTCAGAGTATTTTTATGTAACACCTTCAGTTTTGCTAAGATAATTTTCATCTTCATGTGCACGAGGAATTTTTTGACAAAAGAAACTTTTACACCAAAACACACTTTTTTTTCAAATTGTAATTCAAACAAAACAGACGAAATTCACCTCTAAATTTACATTATCTGTTGTCTCTAACAATCTTGCAATCAAGCCATTTTTTGAGATGAAAAACTGTGTTAGATGATGAAAAATCAAAAATAGAATTTCCATTATGTTTTGTTGCATCAAACACACTTTGAACATCAGTAATACTACATAGAATTTGTCTAAGCTTAGTAATTACACACTGTAGATCCGTTAAATTCCTTCTTTCTGATCTATGCGTAGTAAACTCCAGCTCCGTATATATGGAAGGTCCAGCTCTAAGATTTTGTGAGAAGGAAGTAACTCATGATTATCCATCCCAATAAATAAGAAGACATTAGAGATAATGTACCAACAATCCAAAATAAGTCTCTTTTTCCAACACCAATCACACGATCACTTGTATTAGTTACAGACCTTTCAATCTCTGACTGCTAGCATTGAGAATGCTAATGCTCCATTGGGTGTGAAGGCTTGCTTCCCATTTGAGCTTCTGCTAGCATGTAAGATAGTATTAGAAGAACCATGCTTGTATGAAGAAAAAGAAACAATGAAATCATGAAAACGTCTACTTGTTGTAGATGTGTCTTACGAAGGAGGTTCAAAAGGTATCACAAGAGGTGGTTTATCATCAGCAAGCATTTGCACCAGCTCTCTCATACTAGGTCAATCTTCACGATGAGGATGGAAACACAACAAACCCAGTTCAATAACAAGCCCAACTTCTTCAACAGAGTACTCACTAAGAATCCTAGGATCAGATCCATTCCTCTGTGCATATTCATAGAAGCTCATAGATAGAATGAAGCTCATATAATTCTGGATTCATGTGCACATTTACAAGACAAATGATAGAAATTCACTAAAGCTACTCCATAATTAGCCTTATCAACAGAAGAAGCAGGTTGATAGATATGACTAAGTTATAAAAATTCCTAGGGCTACTAGTTGTGAGAAATAGAATGCATATAATTAATGTTTATATAATAAGTTGGCTTCCCTTAACATAAGTAAACTTTCCTTTTTGGGTTTCTATTATGCAATTCAAGTTATGACAGATGCTTCAAATAGGATTTCTCTACTTACAGGTTTCACAATTGATCTTATAGGTCTATGCTTTACTCCTTTGTTGCTTTAAAATCTACCAAATCTCATCACTGCATATCAAACCTTTTATACCAGTAAGGTATTTCAACTATTAAATCTGATCCTATATCCCATAGAAGAAACACAACTACCTTGTTCAGAGTGATACATAGAAGTGCAAGGCAACATCAGTTCTTGATAGTGATGTTGCCCACAGATTGTTGATATTAGGAGACTTTTTCCATGCCTTCAGGTCAAATTTTTTCCATCCTAGGATGCAGGGTCTTTTACAATAATCTGTTTTAAGTACTTCTCTTAAAACATGTGCATACTCTTAGAATTCTAGTATTGATCTCTTATCCATATAACGAAATGAATCTTTGCTTTGATATGTGATGATGACCACAGTTTTTTTTGCATTTGTAAGCTCTTCAAAGTTTAAATTCATAGATTCAGTGAAAATGAAGTAGACATCCTAATCCATATTTTACTGGGAAGACCATGAAATTGAAACATGAAATGAGGTGTAACACAGTGCATATGTGTCACTTTTCTGGACATTTGAAAGAGAAGTTTGTTGCAGTTAGGGTACCATTTATTAAGTCTTTCTAATAGAACAATATGCAAATCATGGTTTCTATTGTGTACAAGGGAACATCAAATAGAAATTAAACTAACTATATATGACTAACTGTGTTGACATTATATGATCTTGTTATAGTTGCATCAAATGTTGAATTTAGGGAAGCATTACTAATCTCAAATTGATTTATGCCATTTATTTTATGGATGGCATATTTGTGTGTATTTTGTGTACTCAAAGTGGTTGATAAGTGATAAAATGTGTTTTCATCTTCTAATCTAATTTAATTAAGTGGATTTTATGCAAACGCAATGCAAAAATTCAAAGTTCTTGATCTAACGTCCTCGACCCTTCGACCGGCAAAGAGGATGCTACTATACACCAAACATCCGGGAAACTAGACCCATGAACATGTACATACATATAAATTGAAATAAAATGCTTAAGACATCAAACATACTAAGATGCATAATCATACATATACTCAGCGGAAGCAAAACATATAATTCATCATTCAACATGTCCATCATCACGATTCATTAACAGTAAATATGATTGCAAAACAAATTAGTCAAGAATACTTATCTTAAAAGAACTATCCCGCAACCAACTATGTTGCTGTAATGTTCCAGCTAAACATAGGCCAGCGTGCTCCTTAATCTCTTGGAAACGCTGCCATCCCCGAGTTGGGCATGATTCTTCAACGAATAAGGACCTAGCAGGCTTACCCATAGCCATGGATAACAAAACATGCCAATCCAAAACATTTGGGTTTGTCAAGTAGACAATAGATTAGCCAAGCCAACACAGTTGAGTTTATCAGGCCATCCAGGAGCTGGGAAAGGCTAAATGCTAAGCTGGTGAGCTCATTGAAGAGATAAGGACACCTACACTAGAACTAGCCTGACTTCTAGGACACCCACACACACCCAACATGTGAAAATTGGTCCTTTCTCTGCTACATAGTCCCTTAGGCCCTGACCTCCCTTCCAGTGTTATTCAGGGGTTGTGGAAAAGAAAGCCAACCCTCTAGCTCTCTCTGCGTGGTTCCCAAACCCACTAGTTTTTTCAAGAAAATCAAGCCGTCATCACCACCCCAATATATTCTGAAGACCAACCGCTACTTTCCTGTAGCCAAACAAGCACTTCACAACTTGGATAAGGGAAGACAATCCCTAAGTCATTCTTGGCCCTATCGTGGCCAACACGACCCCACCACAACCTATAGTAGATACCACTACAGTCCAATAATGGAAAAGGAACAACCTCTCTACATGAACGGAAGGAAAAATCGCATACTCAGACCAACAATCGGTGAGAGAAAAGAGAGTGAACGCCCACACATAGAATCGTGAATCCTTTTATCTCATCTCTGGATGTGGAAAATTGAGTCTCTCTCCATGATATGGGAAGTGAATAATTCCTGTGCGTGAGGAATGAATAGCCAATGATGGAGAGAGTGGACAGAATGATCGGCATCCCAAACGACCGACGAGGAAAACCACTCCCATCCAGTGCATGTGACTGAACCAGCTGGTGGAGAGTGCGTTGGGGCAATATTTCCACCCACCACTACCCATCATTAACTACCTTCAACTAACATAGGATCTTAAGTTGTTGATCGACACATGGGTTTTCCCCATGGGTTCCAGGTTTAAGAATCCCCCCCCTTATCCTTAGGAAATCATTCCCTTTTCAATATAGTTGCATCGACATAGCTGGTTGGGTTATTTTAATTAAAATGCATAGTTGCATGATGCCACAACTTAATATGTACCGTATATCCCGATATATTATCGAAAACAATTCCAAACGCCGAAACATAACACAACCAAATCGATGGTGGGGCCTTTTCCTTTAGCTCCGCACCATGATTATTTACAATATATATATTTCATGTATATTTAATGCATCGGGGTCAAAACTGGGTTGTTACATTCCCCTCCCCCTTCAATAGCACTATCCTCAGTGGTTTACAAACTTTGCACAAAATGTTGCACTGGTATCACCTCACAGTTCCACAGAATTGAAGAAAAATGGATGTGCCAATCACATGGAAACCTCCAGCTCCCATGTAGCCTCTTTAGGTCCATAGTGCTCCCATTGTACCTTTACTTTCCCTATGGCTTCATTATGGAGCATTGTGACCTTCCTCTCAAGGATGCACATTGGCTTGGTTTGGAACTCTCCCTTGGGTTCCACCTGAATCACATGCCAATTAATCACATGGTTAGGATCATGTACATATTTCTTAAGCAAAGAAACATGAAAAAAATTATGAGCTCTAGTACTAGCAGGAAATGCAAGTCTATATGCAACTGGCCCTATTCTTTCAAGCACTTCAAACGGTCCACAATATCTTGGTGATAGCTTGGCACAACTTCCAAGATTCAAGGAAATCTTCCTTTCCCTCACTCTAAGGTAGACATGATCCCCAACACTAAACTCCCTATTCACCCTATGCTTATCTGCATAGCTATTATGTCTGTCCTGTGCTGCTTCTAGATTCTGGCTAATCTTTACAACCTCTTGCTCCATTTCCTTGAGCAATTCTGGTCCAAGCACAACCTTGTTCACTAGACTATCCCAAGTCACTGGTGTCCTACATCTTCTTCCATACAAAGCTTCATATAGACTCATCTCCAAGGATGCCTGCTGTCCATTGCTATAATCAAACTCTACCAAGTGTAAGTAATCTTCCCACTTGGTTGGTTTGTCCATCACGTACATGCGAAGCATGCCTTCAAGCACCTGATTAACTTTCTCTGTCTTCCCATATTTTTTAGGATGGTATGTAGTGCTTAAGTTTAGCTTTGTACCCAAATCTGCAAACAACCCCCTCCAAAAATTGGAAGTGAACTTGAAATCTCGGTTAGAGACTATTGCTTTCGGAAATCCATGCAATTTCAAAATCTCCTTCATGAAGATATTTACAATGTCATCAGTCTTATGCGTATACTTCACCGGTATAAAATGTGCTTCCTTAGTCAACTTTTCTACCACAACCATGATGGAATCATGTTGTCTCCAAGTCATCGGCAATCCTATAATAAAATCCATGGAAATAATTTCCCATTTCCATTCTGGAACTGGCAAAGGCTGCAACAAACCTGCCGGATGTTGATCTCAACCTTTACCTGTTGACATTTCATGCACCTTGAAATGTATTCAACCATGTCATTTTTCATTCTTGGCCAAAAATATTGCTTTCTGGCTATAGCAATTGTCTTTTGGTATCTTGGGTGACCAGAATACGAAGTTTGATGGATTTCATTCATAACATCTCTCCTCAAATTTGCTACATTGGGAATATAAATTCTACTTTTATAAGTAAGAATCTCATCTTCTTCCAATTTATATCCCTCATACCTATTCTCAAGGCTTTGCTGCTGCAATTTGTCTTTTACCAGCTCATACAATTCGTCTCCAGCAGCAAGATTAACAATCTGCTCCCTCAAATCTGATTGGCAAATACTAAGGGATGCCACATGCATTTCCTGCACCTTCCTACTGAGTGCATCAGCTACCTTATTCTCTTTTCCCTTTATGTGCTCTATTTCGAAATCAAATTTACATAAAAACTCCAGCCATATTGCTTGCTTAGCATTCAGAGTAGGCTGATCAAACAAATACTTCAAACCACATTGGTTTGTCCTGAGCTCAAATCTCCTACCCATCAAGTAATTTCTCCACATCTTGAGAGAATGTACTATGGCTGCAAGCTCTAGATCATGAGTGGCATAGTTTGTCTCATCCTCCTTTATTTTTCTCGACTCATAACATATCGCATGGTTGTCCTGCATAAGGACTCCTCTAAGCCCTTGTCCACATGCATCAATACACACCACAAAATCTTTCTCTAGATCTACAACTTTCAATATGGGTGCACTGGTGAGAATATTCTTCAACCGCTGGAAACTTTCTTCACACCTCAATGTGCATTCAAACTTTATCCCCTTCTTTTGCAAAGAAGTGATGGCATGTGCAACTTCAGAGAATCCCTCAATGAATCTTCTATAGTATCCTGCAAGTCCCGTAAAATATCTTACATCCATCACATTTCTTGGAGTAGGCCAATTCATAATGGATTCAATCTTTTCAGGGTCCACAAATATACCCTCTTCTGAGATAATGTGGCCCAAATACTGAATTCTATCCCTATAGAAGTCACACTTTCTCAATTTTGCATACAGCTGGTGCTCCCTAAGCAATTACAATGTCAACCTCAAATTCTTTTCATGTTCTTCCTCACTCTTAGAATAAACAAGAATGTCATCAAGGAAAAAAAGAACAAACTTGTCCAAAAATATGCTAAAGACACTATTCATAAGGCACATAAATGTAGTCATTTCATTTGTGAGACCAAATGATACCACTACAAACTCATAATGCCCATACCTTGTCCTAAAGGTTGTCTTATGAATGTCTTCATCCTTGATTCTCACCTGATGGTAACCAAACCTCAAGTCAATCTTGGAAAATACCCTTACTCCTCTCATTTGATCAAAGAGGTCATCAATCCTAGGTAAAGGATATTTATTCTTCACAGTAACCTTGTTTAATTGTCTGTAATCAATACACAACCTAAGTGTACCATCTTTACAAACAGAACCGGTGCTTCCCAAGGAGACACACTCAGCCTAATATAGTTCTTTTCCAACAACTCTTGAAGTTTCATCTTCAACTCTAGCATCTCCGGTGTACTCATCTTATAGGGTGTCTTGGACACTGGTGCTGCTCCTGGAACAAGTTCAATTGTGAAATCAATGTCCCTTTTTTGATGGATCTCTGGAATCTCATCAGGAAACACATCCTTCAATTCTTGTAACACCTGATAGTCCTCCAACCTAGGAGTTTCATCTTCTATTGCCTCCAAAATATGAGCTGCATACAACTGGAAACCCTTCCTACATAACTTCTTCAACTGCATTGTTGAAACCTACCTTATTGATATTACCTTTGGAATACCTTTCACAACTACTGGGTTTCCTTCTTCATCCATGCATTCAAAAGTCTTGTTATAACAGTCAAGCTTTACCCTGTGAGCTTCTAACGAATCCATTCCAATGAGAACATCATAGGAACCAAGTGGTAGAACATTCAGATCTACATAAGTGATCAATCCATCCATAACCAATGGACATTTCTCTACCACTTCACTGACCTTTCTCTTAGTCCCAATGGCTAGCTGAACTAACCAATATTTGCTATGCCTTACTTTCTCAAAAGCACAAATCTCCACTACTCTAGGAGTAATGTAACTATGAGTAGAACCAGGGTCAATCAAAATAGAAACAGATTCTTCAACAATCTTACCTGCCACTTCAACCACAGTTGACTGGTGATATTCCTGGTAGTCCTCCAGTGCTACATAAATTCTAGGGACTTCCCTTGCTACTTGACCCACCGTTTCTACGTCTTGAATGTTGTAAGCTGGTCTTGCATTCTCATTTTCAAGTGGACAATATATGTGCAAGTGGGGTCCTTCACATTTCCAACATTTGAGTGGTCTTTTATTCTGTTGTGGATCTTTAGGCTTTTCTCCTATCACTCCTACTGGATTACTCGCAGCTTGGGATGGCTGCTTCTGCTGATTCCTGAATCTAGAAGGTTTAAAACCTTTCTTTCTTTGGTCAAATTTCTCATTCTTCTTGTCCTTCCAAGCCTTATGGTAATCAGGTTTACCTTTGATTTTCTCATAGCAATACATAGCCTTCCTTATTTCTTCTTCAAGAGTTCTAGGTTCATAAAACTCAATTCTGTCTTTGTAAGACTGACGAAATCCACTCAGAAACCACTGGACCTTCACTTTTTCATCTATGATGTATCAGACATACCTCAAAAATTTCAAGAATTTATTTGCATATTTATCCATGGTCTGTTGTCCCAATCTTAGCTCATGGAACTCCTTAATCTTGTCATCATAATACCTGTCAGAGAGGTATTTCTGCTTGAAATACTTCTTGAATTGTTTCCTCTTCAGTCTCCTTTCACTGATCCTCTTTACTTGCTTGAAGTGTTCCCAACAAATGGATGCTCTTACATTCAGATTGAATATGACAACTCTTTCCTTCATGTTTCCTGAATAATTCTGCACTTGAAAGTACTTCTTTATCCCAAGAAGCCAAGCTTCAGCCTCTTGTCCAGTCTTTATCTCACCATCAAATGTAGGAGGTTTAGCTTTCTTAAATTCATCCCAAGAGAGATCCTTATGGTGTCTCCTTATTTTCCTTTTATGAGAAGATGAACTCGTATCCCTGCTGGATTCTTTAGAGTCAGATGATCCACTAGAAGTCCTTCTCTTTCTCCTAGCACTCCTCTTACTACCTTCTGGTCATGTTGTACCTCGTCTAGAGTCTATCTTTCTTTGCAAGTCTATCAAACTCTGCAACATGGTAGCATTCAATGGATGGTGCTCTTCTTGGGTTTTAATCAAGCTTCTCATGGTGGTTGCAACATCTGACAGTGTCTCTTGGAATATCCTTCCATTAGACTCTATGTCATCATTTCCATTACGAACATTTTCTCCATGGAATCTCCCGCACGCTTGTAAGAATCTTGAGCATCATATCCATCATGGGTTCTCATAAATAAATCACCACTTACCTACCAACTGCAATTACTGATATATTGCCCTTGAAGGTGACTATGATTTTGCACATGTGTTAGCTAGAAAAACTGTTAGATGCATACCTTGATAAAAAAAAAAACTTTAACTACTTACCTTGTCCTGGAAAAATCATAAAATAACCATTTTTCTTACACCTAAAATATTCTTCCTTTTTAGTCTTGTAATCCATTGACAATCTGCTAAAATCCCACTGAAAGATAGTCGAAAAACTGCTTGAGAATCGCTGAGAAATTCCATTGGAAAACCCAAATTTCCATTGGCCCAATCGGACCTCTTCCCTACTAAATTTCTGACATTTCGGTAGACAAAAGACCTAGTTTTCTCCACTGCTCATCGACGGTCTGTTCATCTATTTCTCTCTGGCGTGTCAGATATGTAGTTTTCTAGGCTTCTGAATTTTATTGACAATTTCAAGGATTGTCTATCGGCGGTTAAACAACTAACATTTTATGCTCTATCGGACCTTCAATCATCTAAGCTTATGAACTGTATCGGCGATGCAAAGGATTGTTCATTGGGTCTCTTCCCCACTAAAAATTCGACCTTTCAGCGATCCCACAATTTTCCTCCGACGCTCATCGGTGGCCATAACAACTAACCCTTTTCGCTATATTTTCGGTTTAAAAAACCAATTTTTCCACAGTATCCGCAATTGGATGCGTTATTCATTGGGTGCTCAGTCCCTTAGGAATCCGCAATGGTGGGTAGCAATATCACCAGCTATCAGAAGCAACAAACTGATTGTGGGTTCCGCAAACCCTTCACTAGCTATCAGAAGCACTAATCACTGTGGCATCGATGGTTGAACCCTTTATCTGTCAGAAGGATAGTCCATTAGGAAGCCGCAACGACAAACGCATGAACAACTAAATTTTTTCGATGTCGTTCATCGGCGACCAAAACAACTAATACTTTCTGACGTCAGCCATCGCATCAGCGACTCCATCCTCTAAATTTCGCCAATGGTTTCGACTAGGTGAGACGACGTTTCAGCGGTTCCATCAACTAACTTCCGCTAATCGATGCTCCAATCTTCTAACTTTCGCTGATCGCCGATGGGTTCCTTACTTAGATAAAAAAAAAATGAAATTTTTTTCTTCTTTGCATCGGCTCCTTAAAGAACTAAGTTTCACCGACATTTCAGTGGTCTTTGGGAGATCTCCACTGAAACTACGGCCCCGCCTTCAACTATTTTCCACTGAAACCATTTAGTTCCATCTTCATCATCGATATCCTCATCCTCTAATTGTCGTCGATTTGATCAACTAGAGTTCGTCGATGGCCCGACAAGCACTTGAAAATTTTGCGGCCAAAATTAATTCAGGAACCTACCGCTATATCGGCTATTTCATTAGCTATTTTCCACTGACTTTATGGCTATACCATCATTTAATCATCGGCGATCCAATCAATTAATTATTGTCGATTGCCAATGGTCTTAACACTTAGAAAAATTTCAAAAAAAAATTTCTTCTTCCTCCGCGTCGGCTCTCTCGTCCACTAATTCTCACTGAGATTTCGATGGTCTTTACGGGATCTCCGCCAACATTTTGGCTGGTCGATCAACTAAATTCCACAAAACCTCTTTCCTCCACCAACATATCATCGACAACTTCATCATCTAATTGTCAGGGATCCCGTCGTCTAATCATCGGCGATCTCATCATCTATCCTTTGTCGATCGTCTACGGTCTGCGTTGCGTGGTCCTTCCACTGTTCTCTGTCGATGGCCAACAGACACTTAGAGAGATTTCCTCAAATTTATTCTAGCTATCTTCCATCGGGTGGCATTCCAACTAAGTGATCTATAGCATCGAAAGAGTTTCCTACTTAGTCTTCCGATGAGCCTCCAATTCAGGCACTTAGGCAATTTTTGTGGAAGTTTTCTGATCTTTGTTGGGTAGAAGGTAATTTTCCTCTGCTAGCTGATCTTTCATGGTCCATTCAGGCCCATGCTGCAACGTTGGCTCTAATATCACACTGTAACGTCCCCGACCCTCTGATCGGTGAAGAGGTCGCTACTATACACCAAACATCAGGAAACTAGCCCCATGAACATGTACATACATATAAATTGAAAGAAAATGCTTAAGACATCAAACATACTAAGATGCATAATCATACATATACTCAGCGGAAGCAAAACATACAATTTAGCATTCAATATGTCCATCATCATGATTCATTAACAGTAAATATGATTGCGAAACATATTAGTCAAGAATACTTATCTTATAAGAACTATCCTACAACCAGCTACATCACTGCAACGTTCCACCCAACCATAGGCTAGCGTGCTCCTTAATCTCTCAGCAACACTGCCACCCCCGAGTCGGGCATGATTCCCTAAGGAATAAGGAAGTAGCAGGCTTACACATAGCCAAGGATAACAAAACACGCCAAGCCAACACAGTTGGTTTGTCAGGCAAACAACAGATTAGCCAAGTAAACACAGTTGGGTTTATCAGGCCATCTAGGAGCTGGGAAAGGCTAAGTGATAAGCTGATGAGCTCATTGAAGAGGTAAGGACACCTACACCAGAAGTAGCCTAACTTCTAGGATACCCACAGACACCCAACACAAGGAAATCAGTCCTTTCTCTGCTACACAGTCCCTCAGGCCCTGACCTCCCTTCTAGTGCTATTCAGGGGTTGTGGAGAAGAAATCCCTCCCTCTAGCTCTGTCTGTGTGGTTCCCAAACCCACCAGGTTTGTCAAGCAAATCAGGACCTCATCACCACCCCAATACAGTCCAAAGACCAACCACTGCTTTCCTGCAGCCAAACAAGCACTTCACAACTTAGACAAGGGAAGACAATCCTTGAGTCGTTCTTAGCACTATCATTGCCAACCCAAGCCCACCACAACCTATAGCAGATACCAAGACATTCCAATAATGGAAAAGGAACAACCTCTCTGCCTGAACAGAAGGGAAAACCGCATACTCATACCAACAATCAGCGAGAGAAAAGAGAGCGAACCCCCACACATAGAATCATGAATCCTTTTATCTCAGCTCTACATGAGGAAACCCGATTGTCACTGCGTGAGATGGGCAGTGAGGAACTCCTGTGTGTGTGGAATGAACAACCAACAATGGAGAGAGTGGACAGAACGATCGGCATCTTAAATGACGCATGAGGAAAACCACTCCCAACCCATGCGTGTGACTGAACCAGGTGGTGAAGAGTGCATGGGGGCAAGCCTACCACCCACCACTACCCAACATTAACTGCCCTCAACTAACATAGGAGTTTAAGTGGTTAATCGACACATGGCTTTTCCCCATGGGTTCCAGGTTTAACAATCCCCCCCCCCCGTTATCCCCAGGAAATCATGCCCTTTCAATATAGTTGCATCATCATAGCTGGTTAGGTTCTTTTAATTAAAATGCATAGTTACATGATGCCACAACTTAATATTTTCTGTATATCCTGATATATATTATCGGCAACAATTCCAAATGTTGAAACATAACACAACCAAATCGATGGTGGGGCCTTTGCCTTTAGCTCCGCACCATGATTATTTACAATATATATGTTTCATGTATATTTAATGCATCGGGGTCAAAACTGGTGTGTTACACTTGCGGTATCTAGACATGAACTTGTTTGGCAGTATGAAGGATTCACGCTTGTTATTTGGAGGTATGAATAATTCCTCCTCGCCCCTTACAGTTGTAAGTTATCCTCTAATGCCCATCATCCTTATGTAACCACTCAAGTTCTTCCTCTATATATATATATCCAAACCATTAGACACCAAATACACAAAGTTTGATCATTTATATATCATGACCATATAAGGGTGAATATAATAAAATCACACAAGTTCAATACATATTTGAAACAAAATGTATAAAAATCAAGCTCCTAAATTACCTCCAATAGCCAAATAACATCTACAACAAATAACTACACATCAACAAAATCCTCCCCTATAATGGGATCCTCATCATTAGTAGCCTCATATGCATCCTCATCTAGCCTCTACTTGAATCCTTAAGCAAAATCAATGCTAGTGCTTGGTGCTACTAATGGATCTAAGCCCATCCACTTAATATTTTATCAGGTCAACAACCTCTAGCTTTGGTAAAATAGGCTAACCACATTTAAAATGAGGCAAAAAGTTTAAGTTGCATGATACCCCTAAAATTGCATGTGCTTTTGGAGAGTTCCTCTCCAATGGAACATATCTTAATATCAATGGTATTTATTTTGTTCTTCTAGGTGGATTCACTAATTTGTCTTCATGATGATAAAAGCATGACAATTCTAGAGCATTTCTTATATTTTCTTGGTTGTTTCAACACTTTTACAGTGAATCTAAGTCTATGTTAGGAGGTAGTTTTTAGCTCAGTTTTACCAGTTTATATCTACGAAAGGTATGTCCTCAAGGATACAAAAGAGTAAGTAAAGTAATCTACATAACTCGTACTATGGATGACATGTCACAGAAGCAGAAATGTTGCTTCAAATCAACTATGATTTAGGGTTATATTAAGTTTCATGTTGAGCAAGGTCTGGTACTAGAGGGACATGGTATTTTCTCAAAATGGTAGTGGGGAGAGCAGGCAAAATATTTTTTAAAGTTACATTTAAGAATTCACAAGGACATGCAAGAACAATTGCAATGTCAATGTATAATGATCCAATACCAACAAGATTAGTTGGTTTAACAATTGGAGGATCAATTGTTAAACAAACTAACAGGAAAGTGCAAAACATTGTGTGCAACTTAGACGTTTGGGAAAGAAGGTGATTAATAACATAAAATTTAAATCAAAGATTTAGGATTTGTGAAACAAACGACTTGAGAATATTTGAATAGTTTGTGTATTTGCTTCTTAGTTCAATTCTTATTATATATCTTCTGAATATTTTCTACAATCACCCCTCGAATTCCTTGGCCATTTGGAGGAACTTAATATTATTGTGGGTTGTGGCTACCAACATAGAACCAGATGAACATAACATCTAGAGTTCCATAGCCAAGTATGGATATGATATTTAGCACTTGCTCATGTCAAGTTGCAGGGTTGACAGGATGCTTGGTTGCAATTGTTGTACATTTCTCCTAGACTCTACAAATTTTCCAACAGACTCTTCATTTTCGTATGTTGGACTAGAAGTATAAACTTGCTTCTCTGTGAATGTAACACCTAAGAAGGAGTTGCATATTTCTTCAGTATCCTTCGACAATTGGCTACAATAGATTAGATACAGTGGTGGAAATTTGAAGACACCAAAAGGAGATGAATTCCATTGCTTACTAGCAACTATCGACCACAATGATCTATAGGTCAGAATATTGTTGTATTTCCACTTGGTTGGAAACAAATTACTGCTATTTATTTAGCTGAGAATTTAGTCATTTACAGTGTATCTACACTTTTGTATGTTGTTGGAACTTGTTTACTATACCAGATAGGGAAAATTGTAGATATCTCTCAGGAATTCGTTTATCATAAATACTAGTTACTAGTAAGTTGTAATAGTAATTATTATATAATTTACAAATTGCTATCTATCATAAAATTGAATGAATATCATCATTGTCAAGAAAAAACAACTTCTTAAAGGGTTCTAGCTCAATGGTATAGCACCTACCTTATTATAGGCAGGAGGTTGGTGGTTTGATTCCTCCATGCCCTATCATAAATTTGTGACTACAAAAACGAATAAATTCACATATATACGACTATTAGTAGCTAATTTCCTGTATCTTAGTCGTATTTAGCTTAATAATTAATATTTTATCATTTAGTAGTTTATTTAGTCGTATATTTGGTAATTAATTGTTGCAATAAGTGTATAAATTAGTGACTAAATTAATGACTAAATCCATGACTAAATCATTGACTATCAATGACTAAATCAATTATTAATAATTCAAGCTATTAATGAATAAGTGAAATACGACTAGCTATAAGATAGTGGAAATTAGCTACTATGAGTCGCTGACTCAAAAATAGTCGTTTATAGCCTGATTTTAGTCATTAATTTCTCATTTTGTACTAGTGTAATCATTTACCTAACATAGCTATCATTTATCCTAGAAAGGTAGAATAGACAGTCTAGGGCTTCATACCAGTAATTTGAAGCTCTGTTAATGGTTGAACCTGCACACTCAAATAACGAGCATTAATAATTAAAGATAGATCTAACCTCTGTTTTTTATGACCAAAACACTCGGGAACCACCACGTTCCACCCAACCATGAAACAGAACCATTCCTAGTTTAAATTTGGATCCCCCTGAGCTGGTGCAAGTAGCTTAGAGCTCCTAAGGTAAGGTTTACTATTTGGTATATCATATCTCTGGATCAGTTCTCATTTTCCCTTCCACAAAAATGTTCTCCAAGAATTTCTTGAGAGCAAGATGGGCAAAAAATGACTCCTCTAATGATAGATCAAAACCCCAAGCCTTTCTTTGGCTTGAGTCTTTACAGACAGACTTTTCAGGGACAGTTAAATCAACAAACCTTGGTTTGGTTTCTTGATTTAACAATTTTTCAATTACTTTGGATTATTATTAATATTTTAACTTAGAAACTTTCTACTAGTTCCTAATTAGACTTTTTAGGCTTTGGACTATTTATTATCTTTTCATAATAAATAGATGGAGATTTATTTCTTCTTTCATCATTAATATTATAATTATATTAGACTCTTTATACATACCATGTTTAAAGTACATAATAATATATCACTTATTAGCATTTGTCTTTGGGCATCATAAACCATGATCCTTATATTCAATGACACTTCTTCATTAAGGTCAAGTAGGTAGATGGTTTAGGTCTACTAAACTAGGAAACTCTAAACATCTTTGCATGTTGGATTTCCCTCGTATAACGTGGTAGCTCTGGAGTAATTGATGATAATACAAAAATTCAAAATTTCATTTAATCACTTATAAATAAGTATGATGAGATCATTATTTTTTTTTATTCATTTTCACTCAGAAGTTATTAAATTTTTTTTACTAACCTCGAGCGCTTACCAAAGCCCATACTCAATGCTTTAACAAGGAGTTACAATTCAATGTGATTCCAAAGATCCTCGCTCAACACTAATGCTAGGATGTACTTGTACAATAAATCTAGGGATACAATGGCCTAGGATCTGATGCTCGAGAGCTTATGCTCAACATCATGGAAGGGTCCAAGGCTTATGCCCAACACTCCCAATTATCTTTTCATGTGTTCCATAGCTTCTCGTTCCATAGAAAGTTAAGTACTCATGTGCTCCACAGTTTCTTGCTCAACACAAATCATCAATCACTCAAGTGCTCCAGAGCTCTCCGGTCAACACAAATCATCAATTACTCTAGTGCTCCAGACCTTCCCGCTCAACACAAAACATATCATCAATCATGTGCTTCATTTTCCATGCCCAACACAAACAAGCATATATATATATATATCAACAGTAATTGGCTTACGCACAATATATAAAACAAATCATCATGTTCATATGCACTCGGGTCTTCGACCCAATATAAAAATAAAATATCAAGATAATCATCATAATCAATAGGCACATGCCTATAAGTGTTAGATCCAAAATTTGCGATATTACACTTGTAATGGATAGAGTTAATCTTGTAGTTATATCTAATAATCTAATAGTTCAAGATTAATTTTAATTTTTAAAACTATCACTAATTGTATTTATAGCATGTTAATTAAGCTATTTTTTATTTTTTTGAAATTATTAAATATGATTTTTGGACTACACCCAGTATACAATTAATCTGGATAGTAGAGTTGTTTCATTCTTTTTTAATCTTGGAGGATTCATTCTAGTCGGTAGATGAAAAGGCATAGATGATAGTCCACCCCAAAATTCTAAGATATAAATGCTTATAGACCTAATGACTTTTAATGTGGTGTTTACAGCAGTGTATTTTACTGTTGTAAATATCTTTACCATAAGTTTTATTATTAAGTCAGATTTAATAATCACAACTTTGTAACAACAATAACTACACTGCTGCATATATTGAAAGAGGCTTTAAAACTTCCTTTGGCTGAATTGGTTGTTTACAACCATATAAATGGTGAAGTAAGGTTGGTAACTGTCACTATATTGACACAGTAAGGCAACAACAATGTATAAATGTCTTCAGCCGGCACTAAAAAACGTGAGTCATTCCCTCGGTGCGTTCATGATGTCTGTCTGGGCGCGATGCATTCAGTCAAGCATTATTATTGATGGTTGCAAATGAATTCTCTGCACCATCCATACATATATAAATAGTAAAGTCATATTGTCACTCATGGTTGCAAATGAATTCTCTGCACCATCAATATCTAAATAGTAGAGTCATATTGTCACTGGTGCGCGCATAGTGTCTGCTCCTGATGCATGCATTACTATTGACTTATCAATGGCCCCCAAACGCGACTAATAAGATCCTTTCACATTTTCTACGGCCATTTCTTTATTTTTATTTTTGGATATTTGCATGCAATGCACCCCACCATATTTCGTGTGGTTACATGCATTGCACGAACCCTAGTTAAATCGTAAAGTAATGCTCAGCAATTGTCTACTGGTACTCGTTTCTCATGATCTTCCTTTTCCATATAACTTGAAGCTTTTAGTTAAATTCCATATAACCTAACCCTTAGTCAGATCATAAATAAATAGGAATATTTTATAATTATATTATTTATATTTATTGAAGGTTTTGGATTTGAAAGTTAGATATTGACGTAGACCTGCCATTATTAAACCTAATTTATCCCAAATAAAAAAGAGTCTGTAGTCTTTGATTTTGATCATGAATGGGACATACATTGGGTGCATTTTTAAGCCACATTCATGAAACAAGTTCTGATGTAATGGAAAACCCTCATTTGATATGAGAACCTTTACCGAGATCCAGATCCAATGAATTACCTCTCAGGAAATGTAATCTAATGGAAAACCCTCATGTGGCAGACAACCTCATGGGAATTATGCTACCTATAATTGGAAGCATTGGAAGAGCCTTGAAAAGGTCGTTATACATTATGTAAGCCTTGAAATGTGTGCACTATTTGTGACCAAGTTATCTAATATCCATTTCTCTTTCAACATGTTACATTTAAATAAAATTAAATCAAAAAATGAAAGGATGCAATGATTGTAAAGTCTAACACATAATCATGCCTATATGACCATAGGCGTCAATAATTATTTAAAACTAACACTTCCGTGATAAATTAAATTCAACCAACTGGTTCGGCTAACCAAAACCTCTAGAAAGCTATTGCAGAGTTATAGAGACTCTTATGTTCAATCCCCATAAACTTTTTAATTCCTTCAATAGTGTAATGCTTTTTAATGTACTTCTTAATTTATTATATCTATGTACTAAACTTTTTAATTTATTAAATCTATGTAACTTTAATTTTAATTATATAAGTAACTTTAATTTCACTTAGTACATTTTTATTATATATATGAATTAAAAAAATTATTTGATTTTAATTTCAAATTTCTTAAAAGAAAGATATTTAATTTTAACCTCAAATCATTTAGAAGCATTTATGAAAGGTAGTTGAATGATCTCAAATTTAAATGTAGTATTTGTTTGGTTTATGAGATCCAATTTCACTTAGTACATTTTTATTATATAAATTAAAAAAATATTACATTTTAATTTCAAATTAGTTAAAAGAAAGATATTTAATTTTAACCTCAAATCATTTAGAAGTATTTATGAAAGGTAGTTGAATGATCTCAAATTTAAATGTAGTATTTGTTTGGTTTATGAGATGCAATTTATTTTTTATAAGGATGGCATTTTTATAGACTTTGAATTTGGTTTTTGTGTTTAGAGATTTTATGTTTGGTAGGTGTTCAAGATATTGTGTTGAAAACATTTTATTTTTATTTTTATAATTATGTATGGATATTTCATAAATTTTATTTAGCCTTAATTTTATTGAGAAAAGTTTTTAGTTAAATGATCTCAAATTTAAATATAGTGGTTGTATAGTTTTTAGATAAAATATATAATATGAGTTAGAAGAGGCTTTAATTGAATGACCCTAAATTTAAATGTAATATTTGCATGTATCTTTAGATAACATATGTTGTTATAATGATTGTATTGATATAGAGTATAAAATTAGTTTTAATATTAATAAATTTTATATTTGGGATGTGTTCAAAACATTCTATGGAAAATATTTTATCTTGTCCTCTTAGCTATGTACTTGTGTCATAAGTTACAATTTACTTTCTTTTTAAAAATATCATGATCTTCGAAGTATTGTTAAAATATTACATAATTTGGCAACACTACTATTAAAGTATCTATGCATTTTGTCATTAAACTCATGAAGACATTAGAAGCAAGAGGTGCTTTGTGAATTTTTTTTAAAGTCAAGCATTTCACAAAAAGTACATGGTGATGTATCCTTAATCCCTATCCTTATGGGAATAAAAAATTTCAACCATANTATATATAACATTTACTTTAAGGAAACCCGCGTACGTATGTGTGTTTCCTTAAGGAAACCCACGTACGTATGCGAGTTGCTATATATAATAGTTGTATACACCTTAAATACGCAACTTTATGCACTACAACCCGCATATACCTTCTCGTGTATGCGACTATTGTTTCTGCAACCCGCATACGCCTCCAAAAAATGTCAAAAAATACGTATTTTGAAATTTGGGTAGTTTGGGTAGTTATGCAACTGACTTCTTCAGTTGTAACTACTATGTCTTCAACGCTAACTCTTCATTAAGCATATAAATAGAGGTAAGGAGGTCCATGAGAGGAGACTTGAATCTTTGCATTGTTATGCGGGAGGATTTGGAGCTCTCTTTGCCCACACCTTTTCCCTAGAAGCATTCTCCTTGTGTTGCAAAGCTTGGAGGATGAGTTCCATGGAGAAGAGAAGCAGCAGAACTGGATCAAGGTTTTGTGAGGTGCCGAACTTGAAGAGAAGGTATACTTGTACTTGTTTTCAAGATTAATAAAGATGTGATGTCCTTCTTCTTCCCAAATTATTGTTCAATGTGTGATTGAATATTGGTTTATGATCATATGATGATGTTAGTCAGATCATTATTTCATGTTTATTTGATTATCATTTCTTTATATGTGGTCATATTGGTTTGAGGAAGGTATAATTTGTTTTGCAGGTCTGTTGGAGCAAGAGGAGAAAGAAGAGGATTGAAGGGCTCGTTGGATTAACCTTCGTTTGGCTAAGGTATGAACCATTCTAATCTCTGATATTGATTGTATTTACTTGCAGAACCATTTGCATCCACCTTTGAACCCCAGTACATTGATGGCCTCTTCAACCCTAGCCATAGGAAACTTTCCTTTCCCCAGTGGAGTCGTCAGTTCTGTTGTAAAGGAAAGTTTCTTATGGCTAGAATTTAAGAGGCCATCAACGTACTGGGGTTGAAAGGTGGATGCAAATGGCTCCGCAAGTAAATACAAGCAAGATGAGAGATTAGAATGGTTCATACCTTAGCCAAATGAAGGTTCATCCAAGCAGCCCTTCAATCCTCTTCTTGCTCCTCTTGCTCAAAGAGACCTCCAAAACGAATTATACCTTCCTCAAACCATTATGACCACATATAAAACAATGACAATCAAATAAACATGAACTAATGATCTGACTAACATCATCATATGATCATAAACAAAGATTCAATCACACATTGAACAATAATTTGGGAAGAAGAAGGACATCACATCTTTATTAATCTTGAAAACAAGTACAAGTATACTTTCTCTTCAAGTTCGGCACCTCACGAAACCTTGATCTAGTTCTGCTGCTTCTCTTCTCTAAGGAACTTAGCCTCCAAGCTCTGCAACACAAGGAGAATGCTTCTAGGGCAATGGTGTAGGCAAAGAGAGCTCCAAATACTCCAGCATAACAATGTAAAGATTCAAGTCTCCTCTCATGGACCTCCCTACCTCTATTTATATGCTTAATGAAGAGTTAGGGTCGAAGACAAAGTAGTTACAACTGAAGGAGTCAGTTGCATAACTACCCAAACTACCCAAATTTCAAAATATATATTTTTTGACATTTTTTGGAGGCGTACGCAGGTTGCAGAAACAACAGTCGCGTACATGAGGAGGTATATGCTCGTTGCAGTGCATAAATTCACGTATTTAAGGTGTATGTGACTATTATATATAGAAACTCATGTATGTACGTGGGTTTCTTTAAGGAAACTCATGTACACCTCAAAAATATCATTTTTAGGATATTTCTGGGCATTCTCTGACTTTGGTGTCTTCTAGAAAGTTTTAGCTAAAAGAAATATATTTCCAACGGTGCAGAGATGAGGTCAAACGGTGTTACAAAACTCAAGATATGGGTCCTCCAAGTTAAGTGTTTTTTCAATGACTTTTAATGACTTTCATGAAGTGTCGACATACGACGAAATCATGGGAAAGTGGTCATAGGAAGAAATGTTTCATTTTGAGCTATAAAATATGCCCCCTAATGTATGAGGTTAGAGGGGAAGACAATAGACGAAATACATTATAAAGGAAACAACTAAGTATGGAGAGAGTAGAGAATGCAAGATCAAAAGGCTCGAATGAAGGTACTTGAAAGAGAGATAAATGTCAGACAAAAAATGATCTCTGGGACATAGAATTCCATATACAAAGCATCGCCATAAAGATATAGGTGGATCTAACATATGTATAACTGATGAAACTATCATGGTCCCTCAATATGGAAAAAGGTGCCATATCAAATCTAAAGGAGTCATGGTCACAAATGAACAAGGTGGATCCATACTCGACAATCGATCATAGCCACAAAAATACAAGCTGGATCTATGTCTCAGCAAAATGTCATATAAAATGTAACAAGGTCTTACGCAACTTGGGCAATAGCAAAATGATGATTCTACTGTCAGCCCAACGTCTTCAATCCAAATCGCCCAAAAAAGGTATGAATCCTAACCATGCGAATAAAGGAGCTCAAGTCGAACATGGAGGAAACCGTTTGATTACTGGTCAATAATGAGAACCATTAACAAACGCGAGGGAAACCACCATTAATGAAAATGGTCCCCAAGGTACCTAGTACATTCTAACAAGTGTGAATACAATGACTTGAAGTCAAACACTTGAAGAATCCATCGAGTAGGAGACATTAAGATATTTCCACTACCCAATAGCGAGGGAAATTTCCACTAATTACTGCAATCCCCAAGGTACTGTCTTAAAACTCTAAATCTCATCCCTAGAGCAAGATGTGTTCCAGTTGATAGGAAGAGATCCGTTGGAAGGAAGGCGTTAAGGCATCCTTCATCATCCAACACGAGGTAAGTCAAAGACTAATTGAATCTAGAATTGACACTTAATTTCATGACAAGAAACGCTGAAGACATGATGTAATGAACTGATACTAGGGAATGGACGACACAAAAGGTCAAGGAAACTACAGAATGGCCGACAAAGGTCTTAATCCTTGAACAATGAGCATGACACAAAAGTGACTTAGGAATCTTTTGACACAAAAATTATGAACGACAGAAATCTGCAATGTAGGAGACATTGACAAATTACCCATATAATTGGAAAAGAGACCAACTGGAGGAGTAAGAAACTCTGAATTAGGATAAGGTCAAAATACTAGGACCCAACTATTGATAGACTCAAAACTGTTGCTTTGTTCAAGGAAACAAGACTTGCTACCATGATGTAAAAAACATGTGAATGAACTTCCCTTCCCCTCTTTCCTGTAAAGGTTTAATGAGTCCAAGAAAGCAAACTCGGGACCATCTTCATTTTTGGCAAGCTCGAAGAAAAGACAAAAGAATGCTTGATAAAGCATTGATTCATGGATTTTACGATCCTGAACTAGTACATGCTCGATGGTGTTTTCATAGTTTAGAGAGTCTAAAAACTCCAAAGAAGACTCCAGGGGGATCCTTTTTCATCCAATTTAGTCTCCCGATGCCGAAAAAGTATAAAACAAACCACATAAAAACTCTCTTAGATTTTGAAGAAGTAAGGCGCACCTTTTTCATTCTTAGTCAAGAAGGTCCGAAAAAGGTTCAATTACGACCTACCCAACGCTCCTTCAAAAGAAACATATAGCTGGAGTTTTACGAATGTGAAGGAAGGCAAGATCACTCAAAAAGATCCATTTGATTACGAGGAATGGGGCTTACAACAATAAAATCGATGCTTTGTTCTTTAGGGTTTAATGAGCATGACAAATACATAAAGTACACTCGAAATATTTTTTATGTTTAGGTCTAGAGCATGAAAAAGAGAAAACTAAGCTCATACCAGGGGTTCCTTTTCCGTAAGTTTAGTCCCCTAGGTCTGGAAAAGTGATAAACCTATACCTGAGAATACTCTTCTCAAATATGAAGAAAAGAGAGTGTTCATTTCTCGTATTATTCCACATGGTCTGAGAAAGCGATAACCTACCACCAATGTGGATTCCCATTCACATATTTTTAACGAGCATGAATGGACAAGTTTACTTGGCAGTCAAGTCTATTTCAAGGAGCCAGACTTGGGCCTAAAGAAACTCAATATATTTCTCGTGAAGTTTTAACGAGTCTGAAAAAGTCAACTCACGACCTCGTTACTGTTTTTAACGAACTCAAAGGAGAGGATAAAGAATGCTCTAAATGCGAGGAGACGAATGCCATAGATAGGCGAAACTAGTTCCAAGTGCAAGGAACAAACCTATGCATAATGCAAGGAACATGAGAAAGATAAAGACGCTCGGGGAAAGTCTCCTCAAGGTAAAGGGTGTCAAGTTTCAAAGGAAAAATGATACAAGGCTTAGCGATGATGAGAACAAAGATGAGGGATTATACAACGAGCTAAAAGCGTGGAAGTTGACATTAGTCTCATAATCACGAGCAGGGCACATGCAAATGTATTTATATCTTGAACAACAAGACGAGGCCAATAAATAGTTGTGAATCCAACTAAGAATCTTGTCTCGAAGAAATAACAACATCAGGATCATATTCAGAAGAAACGATCCGATGCGGGTCACTTTGACAAAAACACATGTGACTTTTCTATCACTTATAAAGGGTAAAGTCAAGGTAGAATCAACTAAATAAGATTCTATAGTACCAAGGCTCGAGGGTTTATAATTAGTAACATCACTCAGAAGGAGACCAAAAATCAACAAGGGATATAGAGTCTGTAGGAACAAACTCAGTATCATGAGAGTTGAAAAATTCATAAGAATAATCGAACTCATCAGGATCACTGACTTTCTGTTCAAAGGAAGAGTCATGCTTACTAGGAAAATCAGGGTTATACTTAGGCACAACCAAACCAACATCCAAAAGAAGGTCATACTGTATCAAATACTCTAGGAAGACTTCATCCTAAGGAAGGAGATCATCCGAGATAGGACACATGTCTAAACTTTCAAATGGATTGACAAAGTGGATATTAGGCCCCACAGTCTGTATAGGATGACACACCTGGTTGACTGCTAGGACCAAGTCCCGAGAAGGTAAGCATGAAAACAGAGACTGCTTCTTAGTATCAATTGAACACAAAGGACATGAGGCCACATAGCTCACATTTGGCGGGGTAGTGTCTATAGAAACACTGGGAATCAGTAAAGGAAATACCTGGTCTCTAGTTGGGTCAGGAGATGGATCAAGAAAATCCAACTGATCGATAGTGACAATTTCTTTGCCATGATTAAAGTACATCACACGAAAGAATGTTGACACCATAGCTTGCATGGCATAGACATAATCACGTCCTGTTAGTTTTTCAACATTTAAGTTAGCATTATGTTAGGATCTTTTTACTAAGAGAATAACAAGCACAGCAAAAACATAAGCACATCACGTGAGACAAGAGACACAAAGAGTTTTGGTAGGGGAAACCCTAAATGGAGAAAACCCCTCAACTTCCTCTGAGATAGTATCACAACAAGATGTGAAACCCAAAACAGTAAGATGACCTCCCAACATAACAGCATCCTTCTATATTCTGTCAAGCCAAAGTATTTCCTTCTCTAAAGGTGTGCCACACTTGAGAGAGCAAGTGATGTAATTCACAAGTGATAAATAGAGATACTCTCACTCTCTATTTATATTCTTCCGTTGACTTGAAGTGCACTCAACCATGTAGGATTAACTTACAATTACTTACTCGAGCCTACACCTTAATTAGTGTATAATAACCCAAGTGCCCCGAAATTGTGGGGACTTCCCTAATGACTTGACAAGACTTGTTTACATTAATAATCCTCCCGATCGGAACATCGGGGTAAGAAAATATGACTCAAATACATAATAGAAACATCTCGGAATAAACATCGGGTTACAATATATAAAATACATATAAGAATACATTCCGAAGTTACATATACATCAACACTCCCTCTTAACTAGGAAGGTATTCTTTCGACACAATTTTTAGCACTAGTCTTAAGACACAATTTTTAGCACTGGTCTTCTTATCTATATCATTGGATCATGTTCATCTTCAAGTCATCTCTATCATCAAGTCTTCTTCATCTTCAAGTCATCTTCATCTTCAAGTCATCTAGATCTAGATCATCTCTCGATCTGGATCATCATAGAACATCATCACAGGATCTAGATCATCACTCGATCTAGATCACCATCACTGGATCTGGATCATCACTCGATCTGGATCTGGATCTGGATCATCTCTCGATCTGGATCATCACTGCTGGATCTGGATCATCACTCGATCTGGATCTCTCGGAGTCATCATAACTGGATCTGGATCATAGCTCAATCTGGATCTCCACTGGTCATCATCATGTGTGTACTATCTCGTCATAGGAAGTTCTACAGAGCCAGCCCTTTTTCATGCTGGTTGTAGGCCTACGCTCATGTAGGTCTTCGCCCAGCACTTACATCTGACCTGCTCGTCAGAAAGGCACGCCCAACACTCACATCTGATCATGTAGTAAACTACAATCACATCAGAAAGGCCCAGCACTCACATTCACCAGCATGATAGGACATCACATCACTAACATCTGTGAAATGGCTCAGCACTTATAATCACCATCATGGTAGGACATACCTACTACCATATGTGAAATGGCTCTGCACTTATATCTGACCTACTCGTCAGAGAGGCACAATCCCATCCAGGCTGGAACCACATCCGCTCACAATGATGAAAGAACTCTGTTCTTTTCACCCAGGCTGGAACCACATCCACTCACAATGATGGGAGACTCTCATCTAGGATGGAACCATATCCACTCACAATGATGAGAGATTTTCTCACTTTCATCTAGGCTGGAACCATATCCGCTCACAATGATGAAAGACTCTCATCCAGGCTGGAACCATATCTGCTCACAATGATGAGAGATTTGTGCACTCACATCTGACCTGGTAGGAACTGAAACCTACACCCTCGTCAGAATGGCCCCCAGTCCCTGACTAAGCTACTTGGTAACGGACCAGGCACCTCCACTCTCCCTGAGAGTGGTAGTTGACCTTACATCTATCCTACTCGACAGAATGGCCAGCACTCACATCTGTCATGGGAGGAACTTAATCCTTTAGCCATGACCAGAATGGCTCAGCCCTTACATCTGACCTGCTCGTCATAATGGCTTTCTCAGTCCCTGACTGAGTGTTCCTGGTAACTGACCAGGTGCCTCCATTCCTAGAATGGCAATCAGCACTTATATCTAACATGGAAGGAACCAAATCCTCTCACCATGACAGAATGGCTCAGCCCTTACATCTGACCTGCTCGTTAGAATGGCTATGGATCTATAGCACTCATATCTGACATGGAAGGAACTGAATCCTCTCACCATAACAGAATGGCTCAACCCTTACATCTGACCATGGAAGGAACCAATCCTCTCACCATGTCAGAATGGCTATAGGTCTCGTCAGTGTCTCTGGGAGGAAGCCTCGATCTGGAGAACACCAAGTCTCTCTCTGAAGTACTCGAACTTTAGCCTAGCCAATGGCTTCGTCAATACATCAGCTATCTGTTCCTCCATCGCAACATACAGGAGCTTCACTACTCCTCTCTGCACCATATCCCTGATATAGTGATATTTGATCTCAATATGCTTCGACCTGTCATGGAACACTGGATTCTCTGACAACTTCACGCAAATCTGGTTGTCACAGTGTATACAAGTAGCATCCAACTGGAGATCAAATATATCAGACAGTAGCTTCCACAGCCATACTGCCTCACAACTAGCTGAACAAGCTGCAACATACTCTGCTTCAGCTGTACTCAGTGCCCCACAGGATTACTTCCTGCTAAACCAAGAGATCACACCTGATCCCATACTGAAGCAACATCCCGAAGTACTCTTCCTATCGATGGCACTTCCTGCCCAATCTGAATCAACATAACCCTCTAGGTTAATCTTCTGATTCGCATCATACTTGAGACCATAATCAATTGTACCCTTCAGGATCTGTCAAGTACTGGCTCAAGGTGTTCATAGCAAAGCAAATATCTGGTCTCGTGTTCGTCAGGTACATCAATGACCCAATCATCTGACGATACATCATAGCATCAACCGACTCTGATGAAGCATCACTCAATAGCTTCAGGTTCGATGCCAAAGGTGTGGTCATAGCCTTGCAGTCCATCATCCCAAATCTCTTCAGGATATCTACTGCATACTTCCCTTGACCAAGGAAGATTCCATCTGTACTCTGCCACACCTCCATGCCTAGAACAATAGTGCATCGACACATAACAGGAACATCACTGGTCTTCTGTCTTCAACCTTGAAGAAAAGGTTGGAATCCGCTTTACTCTCAGTAAAGCCTAGAGTCATCAGTAATATGCCCATCCTGTCATATCATGTCAAACCTCAAGATATTATGTAGTCACTCCCTCTGAAGCGAAGCATCATACTCCCTCTGTCTTCTGTGCTCTATGCACTAAAAACATTCTGTACCGGAGTGACAAGTAGCTTCCTATGCTACTAATATTCTATGTGACCATCTAGTGTATAGACTTGCATCTTCAACCTTGTAGCAAAGGTTGAGATCTTCATCAATCTCATCATGTATGTGTTTCAACTCTTACTAGCTGTAAATGTCTCTTCGTAGTCTAGGCCTTCCTTTCATGAGAAGCCTCCTGCTATGAATCTTGCTTTCTATCCCACCATGTTTCCATCTACTGCATGATGGAACTATGAACTTCTCTTCAGGTCTTGATACTGTTCCCTGACATCATTCTTCTTGAATTGGTCTTTTCTTTCTTCTTGGTGGATG